>CM076579.1:401562531-402162531 GCA_034641835.2 Pinus albicaulis
GGGGAATTTTTTTCTGCTATGGCTTTTCCAACTTGTTGGAACTGAAAAGCAGCAAATACAAAAGTTCGTTGATTTCATCTTTTGAATGGAAAGAAAGGACATTTTGATGTTAATTCCTTAGCTTGTCTCTTTGAGAGATTTGTACATTTCCCAATGATCAAATGTTATGAGAAGAAAAGGATTTTTTTGATATTAATCTCCTTGGCTTCTCTCTTCGAGAGATTTGTACATTTGCCAATGATCAAATGTTTTATTTTAACGTTAATATTATTTATCAACTCTCCTCCGTGTTTTGTTTTTATTCCAGCTCTGTTCTGTTCACATTTTATTGCAAAATGTAAACATGCCTTTTGATGTCATAACAAGTCCAACTTTATAGGGTTAATTTATACATTTGTATGTATTTGTAGAATGTGCAAAGGTGAAGATATGAGAAGGATGTTGGACTTTCTTATGCAAGTTTGGTGAGTGCAAATTAAGTTTGGTAAATTTAATGGTAGGTTTTTGTTTTTGTTTTTGTTTTTTTTCTTTTCTTTCTCTGGTTCATGATTCTAGAGATTGGTGAATCTATATCAAGAAATATTTGTATCAGGCAGATATACTCAAAACAATTATTTACTGGGCAGATATACTCGAAACAACCACTTACTGTCAGGTCAACCATGGAGACTTACTGGGCAGATATACTCGAAACAACCAAACAACCACTCACTGCCCGCTCAACCATGGAGAGAATTGATTCCAGTGACTTTTCAATAGCAAAAATGTTTTCAGGACAATCAATTAAACTAACTTTCTGGATTAAATATAATTGCAAATGGTAACTCTTTTGGCAATATTTTATTGAGAAGAGTTTGCACTGGTGTACAATGAACTTCACAAAACATGAAGGATTACAAAACTGTATGGCTAAATTGGCTTTCCATGTATTTTTATTTTGGGCATTGAAATATTTGAGAGTTTGCATTTCTTTCTCCCATCTTGTCATTCTTTATCATAGTTCAAATAAAATTTTAATAATTGTGTGAGAAATATTATGTTACCAATTTTATCAAAATGCAAATTAAAGTAAGTAAAGAAATGACTACCACAATTACATTAGTAAATGTGGTTGATATACCCCATAAGCCTATGAAAATTTAGGATTATTAAAGTTTATAATTATAAGATTTATAATTTTAAAATTTATAATCAAAATTTAATGAATATGATTGGATTTATATTGTTAATCATATGAAAATTGTTGATGTATAATAACAAAATGATATTGTAATTATTACATTGGTACCAGTTATATAACAAAATGAATGATTGCTATAAAATGGAGAAAAAAAAAACCATTAATATATATGAACATCAAATTACTAATATAATTATGTTTTTTAATATAAATTTAACAAGATCTGTAATTATTTATTTATTTATTGAAATTAATGTAGATTGTACAATATGAACTTTCAATAAACACATCCAATTATTACACTTTCTAAAATCATATATAATTAAAAAAAACAAAATAACAATGAAAAATAATAATATATATTTATGAAAATAATAAAATTATATATATTTATAAAAATAATATATATATATATATATATATATATATATAAACAAAAGAGAATAACAATGAAATCATTAATAGCCCGCCCCAATATCAGAGATTTAATTTAAGTAAGTTTTGAAACGCTTGGACTCTTTCTTACCGAACTTATTCACGAACGTTTGACAGGTGGAGAGCTGTTTCTGAAACGTGATGCCTACCTTATTCATGAACGTTTGACGTACGGAGAGTTTATTCTGAAATGTGAATGTGATTATAAACGTCTGTATCCTTTTGTAATTACAAAGCGGTCACAGTTTACCAAATTACCCTTCTGAGGGTTTCATTTTATATTTTAATGTTTTGTTGTTGCGATGGATAGAAACCTCCATTTGGAAACAACTACCAATGCTATTCTATTTTTCAACAATCGTGAGGCTTCTATTCTGGGTACCTTTCCTCCGAGAAGCCCCAGCCCTTACATTTCAGCAATCCCAGGTCTAGATCTTCTTGTATTAATTTCTGCAATCCCATGTCGAGCTTTCTTTTTGTTAATTGCAGCAGGTCTAGATCTTTTCCAGCTTTCATTTTGTTAATTGCAGCAGGTATAGATCTTCTTGTATTAATTTCTGCGATCCCATGTCCAGCTTTCATTTTGTTAATTGCAGCAGGTCTAGATCTTCTTGTATTAATTTCTGCAATCCCATGTCCAGCTTTCATTTTGTTAATCAGCAATCAAATTTCCAGCCTTGCAATGATGGGAAGGGGCAGGGTATCTAATAGCTACTGTGTCTCCTTAACATCATCCCGTTCATGTGGAGGCTCAGGTTTCTTAACTGTAGTTTGTCCATGCCATTAATGTAGTTTTACCCTAATTTAATATGCTTGTGTGTGCACTTTTGTATTATGGTGTAGGTTTAGCTCAGTGTCTCCTTGATATAATGAAGTTGTTTATTCAGGCAATGGAATAGCCTGGACTTCAGTTTTTTGTTAGAATTCGGTCAACTAAAATTCAAAAAATCAGATAGTTGGAGTGTTTGGAATCCATTTTTGATAGTGGAAATGGATTCAGCACTATCAAAAACCCTTGGGCACTCAAAATACTCAAGTTTAACAACTGTAAACAAGATTCTGATAAAATCCAGATTTTTTCAAATTCTTTGCCAAATTCTAGGCCAAAACACTGCTTTTTTAGACTACCCGTGATATTCGTTCTTTAGTTTATCTATGTGTGATAGACGATCTAGATGTGACTCTGCCTGTCTTTGCCTTGGCCATGGAAGGTATGTGTGTTGTATTTATCACGTTTGGTCCAATATCTTAATTAGTTAATGATAGTATTAGAGGTAACAACCCATGGCGTAGTCAATCAGGTCTGTGGACAGGCCTAATAAGATAATTACCGTGATAGGTTATGTTCATGGTTACACATGTGAAATGCTTCAGGGCTAATAAATTATTATTGTAATGTGATATTCTCAACGAAAATGAATTAGATTACTAAGCTGACAATTATGAAATTTGTTTATGATTTCCACAGATAACATTCAACATGCTAATGAAACAATTCATTAAATTGGATTCTGGAACTGCCGAGTCGCAGAAGCTCCTGAAGAGTTACTCACAGTTTATGGCAGGATTATACTCCTTACCAACCAGACTTCCAGTCACACCTTATAGCAACTGTTTGAAGGTTTGAACTTCTAATACAATGCAGTTTAATTATCTTCTTGTTATGTTTTGTAAGAAACATTCCTGCTTTGTTTATCTCCATGTTCCATAATGATATCACTTCTAACTTGAGGGTTGTCTGATGGGTCAAAGTTGGTAGTTAATATAGTTAAATTAGTGGCTCAATTCCTGGCTATAATATATTTGTCTAGTGGGTTAAAGTTGGTGGTTAATATAGTTAAATGAGTGGTCAATTCCTAGCTATAATATGTGACTCCTGTGCTTCAAGAACTTAAAGTCATAATTTCTTTCAACTTATATCACTATTAAAAAAAAAAAATCATTGGCGTGGACAGGGACGAGAAGAAGTATTAAATGCTTTGAGGCATGTTATCTCGGAACGTAAAAAGGAGAAAAGAATTGTTAAGAAGGATTTCCTGGACCATGTATTAGAGATAGTCGTCGGAGACAAAGAGCAGTTTAACGATCTAGTCGTTTTGGATTTGTTGCTCGGTTTTATCTTTGGTGGATATGACACCACTTCAACAGCGATGACCATGGCTGTCAAATATCTCACTGAAACACTCAGGGCTTTCCACGAATTGAGGGTAATGGGTGACTTATTTCTTGCAGGCTCTGCAGTTTTTTTAGTGGTTTAAATTTTATTTTGTCTATCCTGGATTTCTGGAATATTTTGGGATTTGCATATATGAGTGAGGTTAAGTCATCTCCATCCAATTTTGGAAGATTCCAAAAATCTGCAATCAACTTAAGCTCGAGGTCAGTCAGTTATATGTTGAAGAGTATTATCATGAGATGCTAATGTTCAACGACATAACAGGACGAACATGAGGCTATCCTCCTGGAGAAAAATGGACGAGGAGTAGTATGTTCAGGGCTTCCGTTTTATTTTCATGTGAAATGCTTAGCAATACCTCAAAGAAATATCTTCCTTTCACCATCAGCTTGAGCTTAAGGAGGAAGATTCACTGGTATTGGTATCGATTTCTCTGTCCAATTAATCCCTTGTAACAAATTCAAAAGCAAGTGGGAAGAATTACCGAACCCCTCAATCAACCACTTCTCCTCTCTATTTGTTTGAAATCAGACTCCAATGGCGGAATTCTGAGGTGAATAGTAGGATTTGCCCTTCACAGCCTCAATTGGAAGAGTCAAGACTCGGTTGGGAGTTTCGTAAAAGGGAACACCATTAATAGGCGGAGTGATTAATGCACCAAAGTAAAATCATAAATAGGATAACATGTAAGACATCAAACATATATATAAACAACAGTTACATACTTTCCTTCGTTTCTTATTATAGAAAACCACAATGTCTACGTTTTAGAAAAGGACTAGATAAGAGACTAACTTAAGAAGGATTTGGGGTGATTATAACACACGAGAAAACTTCAACTACCTTGAAACTCGGTGACTGAATCACTCCCTAAACGTACTAAATAACAACTTTCAAAATTGGTTATAATCTTAATGATAAGGTGTTTTTAGTTTGGTGACCTTTTTCACTATCATTCTAGTATGCTACAGATCTCTATCTAAATTTATTTTCCCAAATCATAAGCATTAACGGCAAAGTACCATTACCCAGTGATCATATATTTAGTTAGTGCACAATGGCTTCTCTTCAATTTTTCATATAGGCTTCCATAAATTTGGGGTGATTATAACACACGAGAAAAACTTCAACTACCTTGAAATTGGGTGACTGAATCACTCCCTGAACGTAGTAAATAACAACTTTCACAATTGGTTATAATCTTAATGATAAGGTGTTTTTAGTTTGGTGACATTTTCACTATCATTCCAGCATGCTAGAGATTTCCATCTAAATTTATTTTTCCAAATCACCTTTCAGATAAGCATTAACAGAAAAGCACCATTACCCAGTGATCATATATTTAGTTAGTGCACAATGGCTTCTCTTCAATTTTTCATATAGGTTTCCATAAATTTGATTACGATGTATGCTTGGGCTGTAAACTATTGTCCTCACTTTGCATCCAACACATTGATCTAGATATCTGTGAACAATCACTTTGTTGCATGATACATTCTCCAGATGACCAATTCATTCATAGTTTGTTCAATGAATGAATCCTGATTGGCAATAATCCTCCATAATAGCTCTGGTATCTATATAATAGTGAACAACCATGATTCTTCTCTGCATCTCCTTCAACCAAGATTGGACTATTAGAGATTCAAAGCCATCTTGAAGGTATTATTATAATTCATACTTTGGGATTTATAATTGAAGAATAAAGTGAAAACTCTTTTCAGACATGTTCTTGAAGTTTCATTCCACTCCACGAGTTTTCGGTTTCTTCATATTATACTTCCCATTTTAAGTTTTCAATGTGAAATCTATATATAAATAGTTTCCTCTACCCTCCCAAATCTACATCTAAAAACAGTCCAGGAAAAGAAGGGGTTGGGGATCATCACAAATGTTGTTGGAGAAAAAGAAATTTTGCGAAGAAGAAAGATGATATCACATACTAAGGATGAATAATAAAAGTGTAGATAGAGAGGACAACAATGCATGCCTATTAATCCAAGCAGAGGCATGGATAAATGTAGAATTCTTTATCTAAACAATTTTCCAAAACTATATTTTTTTTTAAATAAAATAATTCATATTTATAAGTTAAATATTCAATTAAATCATATAACATATCACATATTTTTTTCTCTATACTACTCTTTCCTATATTATTGCTTTACAATGTTTCTTTTACAATATATGGTGCATTTCTAGTTAAATATTTATTAAAATATTCATTAAAGTGTTTGTAACAGGTAATAGACAATCCATCAAAGTCGTCAATTAGGTTATACCACAAAGAATGTTCAGCTAACATTTAATTTTATACATTCGTTCACAAGAAAAATTAAAATTTTGAAAACTCACATCCAAAAGTTGAAATACACGGATCCGTGTAACAAGAATTATATATAAATCATCAATAACATTTAATTGTGAAATGAGCATATTTAAAAATAACATAAATAAAAATAAGATGGAATGATAATAGTGAAAGATAGCATAATTAAAGATAAATTGAATTTATAAATTAGCATACACAATAGCATGATAATACAATTTTACTTTTTCTAGTAACTAAATGCACTCTTATAAGAGTTACCCTAATCTGATGGCAATTCTCGAATAAATGAGTAAAATATAAGTGTATTGCATTGTCATTCCTAAGCATGTCAAAGTTGATCATTATTGGCACACCACAACTTTTTCTTATTCGTGGTATTTTATATATATTTATTATATAAAAAAAATATTATTATATTTCTCTTTAGGAAATCCCTTTTTCTCATTTTGCCCAGAGGATCTTTACTTCTTTATAAAATCTTTTTATAATTTGAATTTTTATAACCAAACGTTTGTTTAGGCTTATTGAACAAGGTCAAGTAGTGGTGAGTTTGTTTATCCACACCAAATGTGCACACCAACTATTTGGGACCGATGTTATTTCTCAGTGATAACATTGTGTACAAATGGTGTTGTTTACACGTGGTATATGTAGTGTTGTGTATAAATGGTGTTGTGTAGGTGTGGTGTACATGTTGTACATAAGATATTGTGTTTATATGGTGTTGTGCACATGTACATGCAGTGTTGTGTCCATGTGGTGCTATGAACATGTTGTGCGTGTACATGCTGTACATATGATATTGTGTTTATATGGTGTTGTGCACATGTATATGCAGTGTTGTGTCAATGTGGTGCTATGAACATGTTGTACATGTGGTGTTGTATACATGTTGTGCAATTCGTGTTGTTTACATGTGGTGTTGTGTACATGTGATGTTGTGTACACGTTATGCAGGTGGTTTTGTGTATACATTGTGTAGGTGGTGCTGTGTAAACATTGTGCATGTGGTGTTATGTACATGGGGTACTGTGTACATGTTGTACATGTGGTATTGTGTGCATGTCATACATGTTGTGTTGTGTACATGTGGTATTGCGTGCATGTCCTACATGTTGTGTTGTGTACATGTGGTATTTTTTATGTGTATTTTGTAATTGTTGTGGCGCAACATGTGCATTCGTTGTATTGTACAGGTGTACGTATATGTGTTGCATTGTACACTAGGTGTAGGTATATGTATTGTGTTGTGGTGTACAACAGGTGTAGGTGTATGTATTATGTGGTTTTGTACACCGTGTGTGGATGTACATGTTGTGATGTATATTGTGTGTATCTATATGTGAATGAAAAGAAAAGAAGTATTATGTTCTTGTTGGATGTGGTAACTGATCCGGTGCGTGTACAAAAAGGAAAACGATAGAAGCAAAGAATCAATTGAAGGATAAGTACCAATGTTTTATTTCAGTTTTGATTATGCATGTGATATATGACTCTGATTTATGATGGTTACATGTGATATATGATTTTGATTTATGATGGTTGTGTTTTAAGCTAATCAGATGTAATATGTTTATACATGATGATTTGATCAAACAATTAGTTTGACTTGTTGTGACAGAAATTGAATAGAGTTGCAACCTGGATAACTTATTGACGAGCCACCAATGAGATATGATTTGAATTAATTTAAATTTATTTTGAATATAATGGAAATTATGTGCCTAGTATAGGAAAGCATAGAAATGTCCAGTTGGGTGGTTGGAATTGACTACAAGAATGCCAGCAACAGCAGTGAAGGAATTGGAACAAGCAATAGTATGTTAGTAAAGAACTTCAGGAGCAGGGGCATTGTGGGACATTGGTACCCAATAGTGTCCATTAATTTCCATGAGAATGCTACAACCGGTATGATGGTTTTAAGGCATGGATATGCCTTGGTTTTTGGACCTTCTAATGCAAAGAAACCTTGCCAAGGGAGGGTTCACCTTAGGGACTATATAGTAGAGAAGGAGATTCCCACAGAAATTGGAAGGTGTGTGATTGCATGTGTTAGCACTAGTTTTGATTCATTTCAAAGCTTCCCTCTCCGCCATTTTTTCTTGGCCTCTAGCTCTTTATGATTCAATTATTTCGTATCCTTTTTTCCATTTTCGCCATTTCTCTTTGATCCTTTCCTCATTTTTCCAAAATACTAAAATGTCCAGCGTTTAATTTCTTTCAAAACCTCTTTTTTCCATTTTTTATAGTTAAAAAGCAACTCCTCCCCCCACAACAAACCTTTAATATATATATCATATATTACATATATGATATCATATATATTTTCCACACTTAACCATATTGAAACCCTTACCTTTCATCGCAATCGTCGTTTCACAGATACAAACTTACTACATATCACAATTGCCATCTCCTAAAAACCCTCCGAAATGTAATTTGTGGGATTGCTGGGACTCATCATTTCCTTTTGGTCCGCTTCATATACTTTCGATATATGTTATAATTTCTTTATAATACAATTCGGGCAGTTGTATCATATTCCATTGACTTAACGTAATTTTTCATTGTCTGCTTTTAAAAATCCTTTGAATGGGACCCATTACCTTTTCGCATCGCAAGATCGTAACATTACTTACCTTTTCCATTCACCTCCGGCTTTCCTTTTCCCTGATTGCGATATTAAAGTGGGACCTTTCCCTGCCACGCCACCTTCCATTCTCATCGCACATCGCATGCAATAAGGTATAGCAGCAATTGTGAAATTGTAATAAGTTAAAGATGCGACGCTGCGATGAGGTAAGTTTTGCGATGCGCGATGAAGCGCTAAAGGAAAGGGTTTGTGGTTTTGCGGTTTTCTCGATTTCTCGATTGCGATGTAAGTGTGCCCCATTGTCTGTCATGCCATGTCAACTCTTGTCTCATTGCACATCGCAATTCGAGAATTTTAACACTCACCTCCCATTATTCATAACAAAACCCCCGATTCACAATTTGCATTATTGTCTAGGCCCCGCCTCCTTTCCTCATCATCACCCCCATCGCAAATCACATTCCATCCCGCTTGTGTCTTATGTTTTAACTGCTCCGGTCTCGATTGTGATTTGCGATGCAATTGGCCCACCATACCTACCCATGCCATTTTCCTTTTCATAAATTGCAGATTTCATGTGCAAAAAACCATTATTAACCGCTCCATGCTCTGAAATGTGATCATGATATTCCCTATTTATATTTAATATAGCCCTCTGCCCCTCCGCTATACTCCGCTAACCGTCGTTCCACCTCTATTACTCCCGCTAATTCTGCTCCACCTCTCCCTATCAACTAAATCTTTTTAAAAGGGTTTGTTTGTAATATATCATATTAATGTTAATAAAATGAACCTTCACCATTCTATCCAAAGGTTTCAGGTTTTCCGCCATTACAAAGGGTTTTCCACCAAATATAATAGTTGTGTCATTCTAAAGAAAAGGGTTGTTTGTTGATTAATTTCCGCCATTTAATCCTAAGCTACCTCCATAATTTGTTAAACCTCCATGTTTCCCGCTCTTATTTTATTTCTCCTGCTCGTCCCACCCTCAATTTGTCTCCTCCATTCATTTCATTCACGTGCCTATTTCATCTGCATGAGTTATTCTCTCAAAATCTCTTTCAGCAAAGAAACCCTATCATAACAGAAAAATCCAACAGAGGAAAACAACAACAGAATTCCTCTAGAAGATATTTCCACTAGATCTGTGCCACCATTACTCTCAGCACCAGCATGTTTCCACAAGGCACCATGAAACATTTAAGAAACAGTCACATGTTTACAGAAAATCTGGCAGCAAAGGCTTTAAATATTCGACACCTATCAACAAATAGCAATATCTTATTAAAGCTTAAAGACAATTTGTCAATATGATTAATTCCATTAGAGTTCTGTTAGGATTGTAAATGGCTAAAAATAGCAGAAAATCTACTTTTTCTCCTTCATATCTTTTTTCTGTTAAGTTGTTATGAAAGGAATCCGAAGGTCTAAGCCTTGCTGGCAGATATATTCTAAAACTATAAATAGAGAAAAGACAGAGGAAGAAAAGAAAGGAGATGGTTGGTGGCACAGGCCCTAGTGCCCTAGCCCTGTTGCTGATCCTCATGCTATTCTTGAAGCTGTGTATTCTTAAACTCATAATATATTCCAGTTACACTCTTGAGGATTCAAAAAATCATATGGTGTGTGTATTGTTTTCCCTTCTGTTTTTACACACTTCATTTGTCTTTCCAGATTTATCATAAAAGTTTTATCTCATGTTTTTATAAGTATTGTGAACCTCCAAGACATGGATCTATTTTTGTAAGTCTTGTTCCAAGCTTTCCTGATTCAGTATGAATTAAAGATTGTTCATAAGCATTCCTTGAGGTGGAAGTATGTTAGGAATTACAACATAAATAATAAACAATTTACCGAGAGGAATAAACATAAAGAGACAACAACAAATCATTAACATAAACACATATGTTTATCCGGGAAAACCCCAAATCCGGGGCAAAACCCAACCAATGAAATTTCATTAAGCATTGGCCAAAACCCTAGCCAATTCGGCCAAGTGAGCCTTCACCGCTCACCTCCAGGCCTACATTACAATGAAGTCTTCCCATCCTTTTATAGGCTCCATTATATGCAATACCAAGGGTTGAAAACCATGGGTGCACAATACCATGTGCCCCAAAACCACTACTATTTACCCTAGTCAACGTTGACTCTATTCCGAGTCAAGTGTACCTAACAATTCCCCCCTTAAACTTGACTTGGGTATTATTAACTAAATCTAGCCAAAACTGCTAAGTGAGACAACCCCGCTCATTGTAGCCCTTTCCCCCCCTCAAAATTTTACCCAGGGTAATTGTTAACTTGACATCCCCCCTATCACCTAGGTCTAACCCAAACTTTACTAATGATTACTGAGGGGTACGCATACCAGACCAAGTCTTACAACAGTATGCCCATTTACATGCAAAAATTAACTCCATTATATATCTATATCTATATCTAGATCTATATCTATATCTATATCTATATCTATATCTATATCTATCTATATATATATATATATATATATATATATATATATATATATATATATATATATATATATATATATATATATATATATATTTGTTTCATTATCGCTGTGTTTGTACATATGACATCAATGTCCATATAAAAAGAACCCATCTACTGGGTTACATGGGTCACCAACCGCTATAACCGCTATTCCTTTAGGAGTTCTCTTCAGATACATGTTCCATCAATTAATTAGTTCAAGTGCACATATTCTCTCTCACTTTAAAAGGCTCTCTTCGATCTACCAAAACTTGCAATTAATCCGGATCTCTTTCCCATGATCTTCTCATTAAGGCAGCAACTCACTATCAGTAGATGTCGACTGTGATCTTTCCCATGATCCTCTTCACTGTTTCTACTGCGATCTTTGCCCCAAACTCGGATCTGCGTCCTCACAGCTCCATGGCTCACTCAACTTTGCACGACTCAATTCGCCATATATAGCTCCAAAAGCATTGTTGATTCATCATCTAACAACTTCATATGCTGGCACACCTCCGACGACGTTGTCTCTGCTCAGTCGACTAACTTACATAGGCTCTCACAATCATTCTCTTTTCTTGCGATCTCTGTGTCGATCTATCCATCAAAGTATCCCTCTCTGTTTCTCACTCTGAGAATACACACACACTACATAGTTGCAATACAATGCCCTCATACAAGTGAGGGGTTGCCTTCTAAGGCAAAAAACCCTAGACTAAACATAACTTCTACCGTCAGATCATCTGCCTAATGAACGGCTCGGATTGACTAGAAATTACTATATTTTTACAAGGCAATTTTACATATGTTTTAGCTTCAGGGGTGCTGCCCCCGAAACCCCTCACCAGGGGCGAGGCTCCATAAAGTCGCAGTCGTGCCCCCCCCCTGGAGCCCCCAGGAAGCGTTTAATTACGGGCGGCGTTGCCACCCCATTAAGGTATAGGGGTCCAATGTTGTGATATAAAATAAACAAGACAATCAGGCTCCACATCCAACAAAGTAAACCCTGTTTCATGTTTTTATAAGTCTTTTGATCTATCATGCATGTTAATCTATTTTTGTCAGTCTTGATTCGACAAGCATTCCTGATTCATGAGGTCATGTTAGTTTGAAGCATTCCTTGTAATGGGATTATTTAAATGTAAAGTGAGACACTTGTAAGTCTTTTAAAATAATTCTTTCACTATACATTTCAGATATGGAATTTGTGTCATTTTTTCCTCCCAACAGTGGATTTCTGTCCTACGCACCCACTGTCTTTCTCCCATTCTTCTAATAATTGAACTACAAATTTTTCTACCACATCATATATACGACTACCCTCATTTGTGTCAAAGTTTTTTTTATTTGTTCAACGTTCCTTTTAGAGTGCCTGAGATCCAACCACTTTCCAAAAAGCCCAATCAAATCATAAGAAATAGACCTCGAGCTTAAGATGTGTATGGTCAGGCGCTTGATGTAGTCCAAATGGTGATTCTAGCGTTAACATATTTTGGTGCGTCTACCGGGAGACGAAGGCCTTGAAACGAAGTATTCTCCCGAGTCTCTTGTTTTAATTGTTGAAGATCGATTCTTGAAGGTGAACAGGAATTGATAACTTGAAGAGGATTGCAGTTTTTCACCTGATGACTCCATTGTTTTGGATCTAGTGGCAACCTCACGGGAATGCAGAGATCATATTTCCAGTGGAAGTTTTGGATAAACAGCTACACCTTTTGGAATTATGAAAGGGACATCATTGCAGAGGTAGCATTGAATGTTTTTCCTCATTCAGTAGCTGATGATTTGGAGTCTTCTTCTAGTGCAAACATTCAATTCTTTATGAGCACTACAAGGAAAAGTCTCTCTAGCAGATGTTTTTGAGGAACCCCACAGAAAAATACCCCATACATCCGTTTCTAGCAGAGGTTACTAGAGGAGGTTGGCGGGCAGAGGGTTTTGCAGATGTTTTCCGCTCGGTGCGCTTATCATTAAACGTCGCCCTGGTGCTTTGCAATACTGAAAGCACCAGTGCGCACAAAAAAATTGGCACACAGGACATCGTGCACTCCGTACACACCCGCCCGATGCGTCGTATTATTCTATAGCACTGGTGCGTCTCAACTCTTCTGCGCCGGTGCATTATAAAACACCGCGCCAAAACTGAAACTACCCGATGCAGTAGAAAAAACCGCATCGATGCATCATAAGACAACGCGCTGAAACACAAACCGACCGGTACGTTTGTAAGAAAAATAATCAGTGCGCCTATAAACCACACGCACCGGTAAAGGGTTAAATCTAAAAAAAATTTACGGCAAAGACCCGGATTTTTCATTTTCCAGTGCTCCTGAGCTCTCAATTATCGGTGCACACTCTACCATAAAACGCACCGGTGCACACAAAATGATGGCACACCGGACAGCGTGCATGACGTACACACCTACCCAGGGCGTCCTATTACGGTCACGCACCGGTGCTTCAGTACTCTTCCGTACCAGTGCATCATAAAACATCGCGCCAAAATAGAAACGTGCCGGTGCGCCTATAAAATTCACGCACCATAATAACGTTACATAAAAAAAATTAAGGCCAAAAAACCAGTGCTTTAAGACTATTGCGCACCGGTGCGTTACGAATATTCCGCCCCGGTGCATCATCAAAATATCGCGCCAAAACTGAAACGTCCTGGTGCGGTGTTAAGGAACCACCCTGGTGCATTATTAACAACGCGCCAAATCTAAGACCGCCCAACGCAGTTTTAAGAAAGCATACCGGTGCGCCTATAAAACCCCTCGCACCGAAACAGGGTTAAATAAAAAAAAAAATACGGCCAAAAAACCGCATTTTTCACTTTCCTCAGTGCTCTAGAGCTCTCAAGCACCGGTGCCATTTCCCCTTCTCTAAGCCGCCCTAACATCGGTGCTCTCATTGCACCCATTGCACGCATTGCTGCTCTACATTGGCCACCAATCTCTAGCTTGCATTTTGAAAAACCGTGGTCAAATTTTCTTTTACAAATTTTACAGCCAATATGCCTCCTTGACGGCGAAATGTACTAGTATTTTTCTAGTTTTTCCATAATTAAGCCTTTTAGCGTATTAGAATTTGAAATAACCTTAAAAATAACCATTAAAAAAGAAAAAGAAAAAATTTGTCGCGCTGTGCGCCTGAGCTGTTCGGCTCGCACCGGATAGCGGTGCTGCTTGTAAAATTTATAGGCCTCACTACCGTCGGTGCTAACGGTATCCACACTGTTTACAAGGCAGTTTCGAAAGGTGCCCTGCATAATTTTAAATTAAAAAAATAAAATGCGGTGCACTCATTTAGCTAGGCGCGTCGTTGACCATGGGAATCCCAGTGCGGTGCGTTGACAGAATTATCTGCTCCAGTGTATGTCAGCACACCGCATTCTGCATTCCGAGAGGGTCAAAGGTGCGGCTGGGTAAAAGACCACACCGTCGACTATGTAATTGTCATGAAGTCGGTGCGCTGACATGACTATACGCTCCAAGGCGTATATTTCAGTCAGCACACCGCTATTTTGAACTTAGATATAGTAAATGGTGCTTGAAAAATAGATAGCTGCACCGAGGCCGGTGTGTTGTATTTCATTAGGGGCATCGGCACTGGTGCGCTACAAACTTAAGCCGCACCGCCACCGGTGCGTGACTATTTTTGTGGCGCATTGATTGGTTTGTTTTTTTTTTTTTTTCAAAAAAAATATATATATGTATATTCCTAAATACATATTTGTTTTAATAAAAAAAATTATTTAATATGTCAATCATTCAGAGAGAAGAAGAGGAGCAGCAGCAACAATAGGCTGAAGAGTATGACATGATTCACCAATGGGAGGCCCGAGAGAGGGAGAGAGAAGCATACCCTCACCCTATTACATCAGATACACAGGGGATCCTCAGGCAGGTAGGCCTCCTCGAGTTCTATGAGGAGGCTACTTCCCTAAAGGCCCATAGTGTGTTTTTGAGATACCTTATCCGCAGGTGGAATGCCCACCAACAGGTTTTCCAGGTTGGTCCTGACCAGTGGTACACACCCACTGAGGATGATATTATTTTATTACAGGACTATCGAGGAGAGGGGTGGATTTTCCCTCATTCCCAGATGTGCCAGTTGGTTGTGTAGCAGGGAGTCAGTTAGTTTATTCCCAGAGATGCATTGGAGCACATGTCTTGTGTCCTTTAGAGTTTCAGGTACCTGGAGGTCAGTTACGTATAGGTGCATTTGCTAGACAGGACTTGCAGTGCCTCTCACTTATTATTTCGACCATTTCTCACAACACCAGTGACGGGCAACACATTAGTTGCTCTATTTTATATTATGTTGATTCTTTAGTATAACAACCACGACATGTCAGGTGGTCTGCCATTTTTTTGCGGCAGTTTTGTACGGCCTTAGATAGATGTCGTGCTCATGCACAAGGGAGGGTCAACTTCCCTTTTTCCTCAGAGCTGTTTTGTTTATTTTTTGAGAGGTTTCCAGAGATGAGACCTAGTTTTGTTCGACAGCCTCGTAGGCCGATGTTTTAGGCCCAGATGCACATGTGGGGGCAGATGATGCCCAAGAGAGGAGACACTATGTTTCCAGCCAGGATATCGCATGATGCACTGGACTTACTAGCTAGTGTTGACGGGCTACATCCATTCATTATGGTCCCATGTCCTTATGCCGGATTAGATTGGAGAGGGTGTCCCAACATCCTCTTCACAGATGATGAGCCACCAGATGATAGAGGTAATATTACTATTTTATTTATATTTATTCTAACATGTTCTTTAACTTGTTTTTATTAAATTGTGTAATGAAATTGTCTAATTATTGTTGTGTACTTGTATATATTTTGCAGACATTGGCTCTTTTGATGGCGAGGAGATGCCAGATCCACCACATGATCCAGGTGTGGATCCTGATGATGATCTAGACATGGCCGATGCCGAGGATGATCATGATTAGGATGAGGTCGGTGCAGCAGAGAGACATGCTTTTACTCATGGTGCACCAGTACCGCCTTTTGCTAGGCACGGTCGACTTGAGACTAGATATAGGATGGATTTGGGCAACCAACTCTGTGCATTGATTGTTGATGCAAGCATCAGGCCCGCTCATTACAGAGACATACAGGTTGATGATAGGTTGTTACAGATGTGGAGAGGCATGCCACATGACATGTATGACCTAATGCGGCATGTCGTAGGAGCTACGATAGCTATTACGCGATTGAGGAGGATTGTCCTCAACTATAGGCGTATTCGAGCCGCGGCACATGATGGACAGTCCCCGAGCAGTGACTCACATGCATCTCATGATCGTTCACCTCACGCAACGCCTGATGAGCATGAGGCTCCACTAGCAACATCTAGTAGCAGTCATCATGGAGATGAGGCTGGACCATCGGCCACGTCCAGTCAGCAGCCTGCTGCAGCATCCATTAGTACTAGTCATGATCATGAGCAGGCACCTGGACCATCGACTGTCGAGGCTACACTATTGACTGAGGAGGCCTCCACTACTACTACTTATATTGATGTTGTACTACCACCAGCTGTCAATGCATCCATCAGTACCAGTGATCATGATCATGAGCAGGCTCGACCATCGACCGTCAAGGTTGCACCCTTTACTGAGCAGGCCTCCACTTGTGCTGCTATTGATGTTGTTATACTACCACTAGTTGATCCATGACATTTATATTACAATTGTATATTTTTAACATTATTCAGTTATATATAAATATATAGTCCATGTATTTTATGTTCATGTTGCAGTTGTACTTAATTTACATGTTGGTGATCATCATGATGTGGCACATATTGTTAGGTCATGTTAGATATGTTCATTTAATGTTTAGCTTGCAGATAGATGTGTATATGTGATAGCATGAGTTATTTGACATGAGATGTATATTTGATGTTTGTGTTGTGATGATGTTAATATATAATGTTAATTTGATATTTGAATGTGTTTTTTAGTCGAATATGATGTTTGTATGATGGTTATCATGATCGTGATGATGTTTATTAATTAATTTAATATTAAATGATCATGGTATTTATTAAATATTATGTCGTGATTGTAATTGAAATTGAAATTTTAATTGTATGTAAAATTGTAAAATTGTATTTGTATTTGTACTAATTGTAATTTTAACTGTAATTGTATGTAAAATATTTATTAATGTAAAATTTTAATTGTAATTGTAATATTTAATTTATTGTGAAATGATTGTAATTATATATATGAAAAATTGTAAAATTGTAATTGTAATTCTAATTGTATGTAAAAATCTAAAATTGTAATTGTATTTGTATTTGTAATTTTAATTGAATTCTATGTAAAATATTTGTAAAATTGTAATTGTAATTGTAATTGTAAATGTAATTCTATGTAAAATTGTAAATGTAATTGTATGTAAAACTCTAAAATTGTAATTGTATTTTTAATTGAATTGTATGTAAAATATTTGTAAAATTGTAATAGTAATTGTAAATGTAATTCTATGTAAAATTGGAAATGTAATTGTATGTAAAATTAAAATTGTAATTGTAATTCATGTATGTGAAATTAATGTAAAATTGTAATTCATGTATGTGAAATTAATGTAAAATTGTAATTGTAATTTTAATTTTAATTGTAATTGTGATTTTACTTGTAATTGTATGTAAAATATTTGTAAAATTTTAATTCTATTAATGTGAAAATTTTAATTGTATTAATGTGAAATGATTTTATTAAAATATTTAAATTTTTAAATTTGCAAAGAATTGTAAAATAGCAAATTTAAAATAATACGAATTTTTGTAACATAATAAAGTTTAGAAAATAATGAAAATAAATTCATGTACTTTAGAATTATCATTATTTTATTATGATCTTACATAAAAAAAAGAACTTTATACAGTCCTATGCGTTTATCATCATAACACGCACTGGTGCGTCGTATTACTAAGACGCACCGGTGCTTCACAACTCTTTCGCACCGGTAACGAATAAACACAAATAAAAAAGCACAACTCTATTTTCTTTAAGTGAAAAAAAAGCGGCAATTTGAAAAATGGGCGGAAAAATATTTTCGAAAATCTAATTTCATAAAATAATTCTTTAAATACTAAACACATTTCATTATTTCACTATTTTTGCTAAACATTTTAGCTAGATATTTGCAGGAGACAAACCAAGAGCAAAAGAGCACAAGGGCATTATGGAGCAGTGAAATACGTTCGAACAGAAGTATTCAGACAATCAGAAACCAAGCCTCTGGTGATTCAAACCCTGTATCATAGAATTTCAAACCATCTCGTGATTAAATTTGATTTTTTTTTTTACTTTTTTCTGCAGTTTTTAACTTTTCTGTAGTTTTATCCATTTTTACACTAAACCCTTCAATTTTTGTTTTTGCCCTTTCTTCTCCCTGTTTCTGTGATTTCAGAATTAGGGTTTTTCATTTTAGATTGACGTCCAACCCATGAGACGAATTTCATAGTCGGATCCCAATCCATTCGGCCATTGCGTGAATTTTTCGAAAAAATGGATTTTTCATTATCGGTGCGCCCTGTGTACGCTACTGCACCGGTGTGCTGTATTAGCGCACCGCGCAAGTACTATGTAGTAAAAAAATTTGAAAACATTTTTTCTAAAGCCGTGCGCCATATCTAAAATAGAGCACCAGTGCTCCATTTAACGAGGATAGTATCGTACAGTGTATTACACCGTTTTTGCGGTGCGTTTATAATACCCCACACACTGTACAGTCTAGTACATTGTTTCTACGGTGCGTTTATAATACCAAACACACCGTACGGTCTATTATATTGTTTTGCGGTGCATTTTTAATATCCCCACACACCCATTGCGGTGTGTACCTCATTAAAGGCGCACCAGTGACTTGAGATTTAATTTCTACTTGAAAAATTGAGAATTAATTTATAAATATATTAATGAATGATATGGTATAGGTTTCATATTGATAAAGAAATGACTAACAAGAGATCAAGTAACAAAAATACTGTTATTACATCAAGAAAAGCAAAAAAGACAAGTTCTTTGTAAATTATTTATAAAAAATATTATTTTTGAACTATATGTAAGTTTAACTAATATGTATTTTTTATTGTGTATCATGTAGAGCCACAAAATGACGAAGCTCAATATGATTATTTCTAATCTAGGACCAGAAGAACGTAAAAGTTTAATGGAAAAATTGCAAAAGGATGAATCAGGTGAATGAAAAAATACTATCGATCCAATATGAGTTTCTTTTTTTTTAATTATCATTAATAATATACTTAAATTATTAGCTAACATGTGTCAAAAAGTCTACTAATTGACATCTGTTTAATGTTCTACACGGACCAACAACTCAGAAAAGAAATGTTGTTCTAAGAAAATAAAAAAATAGAACATGCAAATGAAAATGAATTACTCCTTAGCTCATCTAGAGTGGTGTTGGAAGTTAACGAAAGGGGGAAAAACTTTTACAAAAGTTTGAGGGATCTAGTGGAACAAATGTATAGACATTATTTCCACTTACAATACAAAAATCAATCCAATGATTCCAAGAACCAAATTTTATCTAAACTACAGGAAGAGTTTCCAGAGAATTGTTCAATGAGACATGTCAGACTTTTAATAGAAAAAACGTACAAAAAAAAAAAGAAGGAATGAAAAAGTAACATTCATTTAAATGTTTGTCTAGAATTATTTATAAATATCACTTTTGTTATATTTAATTTTCATATATCAATATAAAAATTTAAATATTTTATTGTCATGTTACATTTTCAGGAAGATTACGTAAATCTCAAAAGATGAATGAGTTGATATCAGAAATATGCTAGTAGGAATGTCCAAAAAGGTGTGCAAGGAGATAGTCAAAGAAATGGACAAAATTGCATCGCAGGGGGTCCATCCATCTCAACAACAACGTGCTTCAAATATAATATGTAATCATTGAATTTTTCGATCATTAAGTACAATAAATAAACAATTTAGCATTAAATATTAATTTTCAAGAATTTTCTTGCAGAAAAGAAAAGAAAATGGAGCCCATTTAGCACATAAAACAAGATGACAAGGAAGAAAAGGGTTGATCTCTAAGTTTGTGAGTAATTGTTACTTCCTTATAACAACGTAACTAGATCTCATTTTTGTATTTTTTAAGTTGTTTTACAAAAATTGTCATTGAATGTCTTCAAACAGGTGCTAACATACAAAGAAGAAACATCAGACGAATTGATTAAAATTGGGTTAAATATGGGTTGTAAGTATATGTTGGCATATCAAAATTTAATTGTGGAATTTGTAAACATCTATCAATATTGTTTTACTTAGTTCCGTCTATAATTAATAGAACAAAAACATCTTTTATATTAAATATATGATTTGTTATGGGGTATAGAACTTGCAGGAAACAAAGTATGGAACTGCGGCAACAGATGAAATTTTGAAAGATGGCATGGTACATGGTTTTGAAAGAATGTGTATAGTTTATGAGTCAATTGTTGCTATGGTACATCATTCTTCTTTTCGATTTACATTGATGTATATTATTTAAGATTGCAATTTTCATTATTCTCACCAATGTATATACACTAATTTAAGTTTATTTTTATGTTTGTAAATGGAAGGTGAAGAAGAAGAAAACAATCAACGCCGTGAACAAAACATTCCTGAAAATAAATCAAGTCATGGAAGGAGCTCTAGCAGTGACAACAATTCAAGCGAAGAATGATGATCACTATGTTTGGATATCAAAGCAAGGCATTTTATTTTTTGAAATATGTCTATGAAATCAAACATTTTGTTTAATGTAATGGTCATAGTGTCCCAATTGAAAGACAAAGGGATATGAATAACTATCCCATTTTATATGATAAAGATTGCCTTATATATATATATATATATATATATATATATATATATATATATATATATGTTTTAATTTATTCTATTGTGTTCTCCATTGTCACTATTGCGTTCTCCATTATCGTTCTGAAATGCACTAATAAAAATTTAATTCATATGAATATTGTTATAAGATATATATGTATTGACTTTTGATGAATAATGAATTTTAAAAAACCACAATAATTCCGATATGATATAACAAATTAATCCAAAGAGTACATTCAAATGCATTAATAAAAATGTAATTAATATGAATATTGTTATAAGATGTGTCGACTTTTGATGAATAATGAATTTAAAACAATCACAATAATTGGACTGTCACAGGTCGATGTTTCTAAAAAAACAAAATGAAAATTGGTGCGTGTCAGTAACTATCGACCGGTGCGTTTATGTGTCTATACGCAACGGTGTCATTGTACAATCCATGGGCACCACATAAATACCAATACCAAATATAAATATCAGTGCGTTTGTGTGATACTACGTACTGGGGCGTTTATGTATCTATAAGCACCGATGCATTTTTACGATCAATGGGCACCGCACGAATACTGATACCAATTATAAATCTCAGTGCCTTTCTGTGATACGACGCATTGGTGCATCATAGAGGTATACGCACCTGTGCGTTGATACAACCTATGGGCACCTCACAAATCCAAAGACCAATTAGAACGGCCCCGTGCGTTTTATGACCAACAGTATGCCCGATGCAGTTTTACACCTAAACGTCCCAGTGCGTTCGTTCCACTGAGATAGGCCCGGGGTGCCCTCTTCATGTACACACCGGTGCATTATATCTAGAGTAGTGCATCGATGAAAAAACATCTGTAATAACCTCCGACCGCCCATTTTTTTTTATTTGTGTTTAATTTCCGTTAAAAGCTCTGCCAAAACCTCTGTAACCATAAACGGATGTTGTAGCAAA
Source organism: Pinus albicaulis (assembly GCA_034641835.2). Lineage (NCBI taxonomy): Eukaryota > Viridiplantae > Streptophyta > Pinopsida > Pinales > Pinaceae > Pinus > Pinus albicaulis. Next base: position 401,584,578 of record CM076579.1, read on the forward strand.
TGTTTTTTTGACAATTTTGGCCAATTTTATAACACTAAAAACCTCCTTTATAACCTCCGCTAGAGAGTCTTTTCCTTGTAGTGGAGTATCCCGCGTTGTGATTATTTTCATCATGAACTACAATATGTTATGATATGGATTCTTTCAGTTTTACTCTTAAGATTCAGAATCCATATGAGGTTTTTTCAACTATTTGAATGGTTGTATGACAAGTTCCATATTACATGAAGATTACCATTGAAATTAGATTAGAAGAAAGAGAATGAATAAGCTCGTTGTTTTGAGCATTTTTTCAGAAAGATAGATTTTAGTTTTTAGTTTGAATCCAGCTTCAGTTTGGAGAAATAAGTCGCAGAATTGAAATGATGCTTTTGACTCCATTACCCAATGGCTAGGCATGTTATTTTTTTGAGTTAATGAGTAGGATCGTTGGTTGGAGAAATAAGAGCTAGCTAGATAAGGAATTGGAACTACAGTTCTTGATAGACTGTAGGGGGCATATCATCCCAAATTAGAGCCACTGTTAGCATTGGTTTTGATTCCTTTGAAAGTTTCCCTCTTCGTCATTTTTTATAGGCCTCTAGCTCCTTATGATTCAATTATTTCGCATCATTTTCACCATTTTTGCCATTTCTCTTCGATCCTTTCCTCATTTTTCCAAAATACTAAAACATCCAACGTTTCGTTTCTTTCAAAACCCCTTTTTTCCATTTTTTATAGTTAAAAAGCAGTTCTTCCCCCCCCCCCCAACAATATATATATATATTCTGCACTTAACCGTATTGAAACCATTACCTTTCATCGCAATCGACGTTTCGCAGATCCAAATTTATTACATATCACAATTGCCGTCTCCTAAAAACTCTCCGAAATGCGATTTGCAGGATTGCTGGGACCCATCGTTTTGGTCCACTTCATAAAATTTCGATATATGTTATAATTTATTTATAATAGGATTCGGGAGGTTGTATCATATTCCATTAACTTAACGTAATTTTTCATTGTCTGCTTTTAAAAATCCTTTAAATGGGACCCATCACCTTTTCGCATCGCAAGATCACAACATTACTTATCTTTTCCATTCACCTCCGCCTTTCCTTTTCCCCGATTACGATATTAAAGTGGGACCTTTCCCTTCCACGTCACCTTCCATTCTCATTGCACATCGCATGCGATAAGGTATAGCGATGATTATGAAATTGCAATAAGTTAAAGTTGCGAAGCTGCGACGAGGCAAGTTTTGCAATGCGCGATGAAGCGCTAAAGAAAAGGGTTTGCATTTTTGCGGTTTTCCCAATTCCCCGATTGCAATGTAAATGGGCCCCACTGTCTTTCATGCCATGTCAGCTCTTGTCTCATCACACATTGCAATTAGCAAGTTTTAACACTTACCTCCCACTCCTCATAACAAAACCCCCGATTCATGATTTACGGTATTGTCTGGGCCCCACCTCCTTGCCTCGTCATCACCCCCATCGCAAATCGCATTCCCTCCCGCTTGTGTCTTATGTTTTAACTGCTCCGGTCCTGATTTCAATTTGTGATGCGATTGGCCCACCATACTTGCCCATGTCATTTTCCTTTTCATAAATCGCAGATTTCATGTGCCAAAAACCATTGTTACCCACTCCATGCTCCAAAATGCGATTACGATATTCCCTCTTTATATTTAATATAGCCCTCCGCCCCTCCGCTATAGTCTGCTAACTGTTGTTCCACTGCTATTACTCCTGCTAATTCCGCTCAACCACTCCCCTATCAATTAAAACTTTTTAAAAGGGTGTGTTTGTAATATATATCATATCACTGTTAATATAATGAACCTTCACCATTCTATCCAAAAGGTTTCGGGTTTTCCGCCATTACACAGTTTTTTTCCACCAAATATAATAGTTGCATCATTATAAAGAAAAGGGTTGTTTGTTGATTAATTTTCTCCATTTAATCCTAAGATACCTCCATAATTTGTTAAAACTCCATGTTTCCCACTCTTATTTTATTTCTCCTACTGGTCCCACCCTCAATTTGTCTCCTCCATCATTTCATTCATGTGCCCAGTTCATCTGCACGGGTTATTCTCTCAAAATCTCTTTCAACAAATAAACCCTATCATAACAGAAGAAGCCAACGAAGGAAAAAAATAGCAGAATTCTTCCAGAATAGATTTCCACTAGATCTGCGCCACCATTACTCTCAGCATCAGCACATTTCCACAAGGCCTCGAGCAACATTCAAGAAAAAATCACAGGTTTACAGAAAATCTGGCAGCAAAGGCTTTAAAGATTCGACACCTATCAGCAAATAACAATATATTCTTAAAGCTTAAAGATAGTTTTTCAATATGATTAATTCCATCAGAGTTCTGTTAGGATTGTAAATCGCTAAAAATAGCAGACAATCTAATTTTTCTCCTCCTTATATATTTTCTGTTAAGTTGTTATGAAAGGAATCCGAAGGTCTAAGCCTTACTGGCAGATCTATTGTAAAACTATAAATAGACAGAAGACAAGAAAAGAAAGGAGATGGTTGGTGGCATAGGGCCTAGTGCCCTGACCCTGTTGTTGATCCTCATGCTATTCCTGAAGCTGTGTATTGTTGAACTCATAATATATTCCAGTTACACTCTTGAGGATTCACAAAATCATATGGTGTATGTATTGTTTTCCCTTTTGTTTTTACATACTTCATCTATCTTTCCATATTTATCATAAAAGTTATATCTCATGTTTTTATAAGTCTTGTGAACCTCCAAGACATATGGATCTTTTTTTGTAAGTCTTGTTCCAGGCTTTCTTGATTCATTATGAATTGAAGATTTTTCATAAGCATTCCTTGAGGTGGAATAAAATCATGTTTCATGTTTTTATAAGTCTTTTGATCTAGCATGCATGTTAATCTATTTTTTTCAATCTTGATTCAACAGGCATTCCTGATTCATGAGGTCATGTAGTCACAAGCATTCCTTGTAATGGGATTCTTTAAATGTAAAGTGAGACTCTTGTAAGTCTTTTAAAATCATTCTTTCACTATATATTTCAGATCTGGAATTTGTGTCATTTTTTCCTACCAGTAGTGGATTTCTATCCTACAGACCCACTGTCCTTCTCCCATTCTTCTAATCATCGAGCTACAAATTTTCCTACCACATCATATATACGAGTGCCCTCATATGTGTCAGAGCTTTTTTATCTGTTCAACGTTCCTTTCAGAGTGCTTGAGATCCGACCACTTTCGAAAAAACCCAATCAAATCATAAGAAATAGCCCTCGAGCTTAAGCTATGTATGGTGAGGCGCTTGATTCATTCCAAGTGCTGATTCCAGCGCTAATAACATGGAAGGAGGTGACCAGATTGTAGGAGGGACTGCGTAGGAGAGAAAGGAAGGTTATGGAATACATTGATTTTGGTCATTAACATTTCCAGATGGAATTAGAAGCACATTGGGATTGTGCCTTGAAACAATGAATCGTTAACTATTAACTGAGAGGACAAGTGGCATAGGATCATCATGTTGGCCATTGGATGTAGGTTTGACTTTGCCAATGGATTATGGACTTCCTAGGAAGGAGGTGAATCGTGGTACTACTTTTGAGGGTACAGGTGTGAGCCTCTAGATTCCCTTTTTGACTGACGCGAGCATTGTATCATTTTATTTGTTGGTTGAGAAAATGTGCATATGTGTATATTATTGCAAATATTGCATCAGGGTATGTTATAAATCTTCATAGACAGTATGATTATTTGTTGGTTGAATAAAATTTGTATGTGTATATGTGTTTGTTATTGTAAATACTGTAATCCAATAAACAATATGATTGCCATATTTTCAACAGTGGTCATTGTAAATACTGCAATCAGTGGTCATTGTAAATACTACAATCAGATGTGTTATAAAAATCCATGGGTAGTATGTTTTATTTTTAGCATTTTTTTGGTCTTAAGTGTCACATAACAATAAGGATGGTGTTCCCCCAAGGTGGAGGGTTTTGTAACAACTCCGGGTTGATTTTAATGTGAAAAAATATAAGACTAAGGTCATGGGACATGTATTCCAAGTTGAATGGCGGGAAAAAAAATCCTAGTGGGTGTCACTTCAGTTTATTAATAGCTATGGAAATTGACAAAGACATTGGCAAAGGAAAAGAGAATTAATTGGTATTTATTTATTTAAATAAAGGAAAATAGGATAAAAGGGAGATGAAAGGTCACATAATTGCATGAGAGGGAGATTGAAGTAAAAATGAAGGAAAATGATGAAATTAGAGACCTCAATGATAAAAATGATTATGAGGATCAATTTATGGATTTTGTTAGTGTTAGCTTTGGTCAGTCTAGTTTTGGAGTTCTCTTTATTCTCTCATACTCTTGCACACTTAAAGAAAGATTGGAGTATTGTTGGAGCATGCTTGGAGCACTCTAGTTTCATTGGATTTGGAAAAGAAGGCAAAGGAAAATAGGAGAGTGCAAGGGAACAGGTGGATCAACAACTACACCAAGATTTCTTTGTAGGTAACGAGTTGCATATATGGTTTCCTTGCTAGTTTTTGCATGCATGGTACATGCATGTGGTTTCTTGGTTATGAGTTGTCATTGGCATGGAGGATTTCCTGGATTAATATTGGTTGCCTAGCCTTTTCATTTCCTAGATAGCCATGGTGTTGAATATTTCATACTTGATTGTTTTTTATTGGTGCTCATTTTCCTTATGGACGTGGGTTGAGTTACTAGTTCCTTGAGCCTTGGTTGGAAAAACACTTTGGAAGTCCTGGAACAACTTGGGTTGAGTTACTAGTCCTAGAAGCCTTGGTTGGAAAAACGCTTTGAAACCCTTGATGGGTTGAGTTACTTGTCCTGGAGCCTTGGTTGGACAAACACTCTGGAGCCATGCGACAATTGTGGGTTGAGTCACTAGTCCTGGATTTGGGTTGGAACAAACTCTCTAGAGCCCTTGACAAATTGGGTAGAGACTGATCTGTTGATGTTAGTGATGTTCGGCCAAGAGGTGGAATCACTTGTTGAGGGTTGAGGTGGTTTGGCCTCTGGAAGCCCTGGCTTGGTTTTTCTTGGTTTATTCCATGAGATCCCACATTCATGCTTGGAATATGGCATGGAGGTGATTGGTTGAAAGAGAGATTTAGTTCAACCCAAACTATGGTCAGGTGGCACGTGGAAGTCCATGACTTCTTTGGATTTTGCATATGTTAATAAGAGTTATTTTGTCTTTTATTCTGTGAGTAAATGTACTTGTTATGAAGTGTCTTTAATGGTTGTTCTATCATTTTTATTATTCTAGTTATACGATGGTTATAAGCATGGTTTCATGACAGATTCTAGTTATGGCTCTTATCATGTTTTGATTGGTAAATGATTGGCTATTGAATGAATGATCTAATAAATTTTATGGAAACTATTATGATAGGTAATTAGACCTTCTTGGCGATTTTTAGATAAGTATCAGACCACTATGGTTAAATATGCATTCATTACTTGCATATTACATGTTTTCCATGTGTTTGACAAAATGATTGTCATGGTTAAGCTTGGTTAGGTCAATTTCTTGACTAAGTTTTGTGTTAGCTGATTTTTCTTTGTGTCATTTATTGTTTTGGAAAGTTTCATCAAGTTATGGGCAGTGATATGGAGTTTAGCCATGAAAAAGTGGCACAAATTTTGCAGTTTTAGGGAAAGAACTAGGAAATGGGGACTGTAGTCAGTCCCTTGCAAGTTTATGCATGCGACGGAGGCCTACAGTCACATGGATGTAGGCTTGTGCATGTGACTGGGAGTTCAATTCAGTGAAAAAGAAACTTGACTCAGGATTTGGGCAGCTAGAGGGGTGGTTTAGCTCTTGGGGGTCATGTAGCTTCTTAGGAAGGTCATTAAAGTTTTGTTTTGTAGATTCCACTTCCTTAATTTTACTTAGGAGGTTGAGTTATATCATAGTAACACTTTGTCACATATTTACCCCAGTGCAATGGTGAACTTGGGTAAGTGTGTGAGGAGGGTGTTACACCTCCTCGGTGTCCCAGTTTGCTAACTTTCCTCCTATCTTCATTTTTAATATATCTGATTCCAATCGAAGAAATTATCGCTCTGTCTGTGCACTAAGCGTGTCCAATTTGTGCTCAGTTTTCACTGCCCTATTGGTCTTCTCCTGCTCCAGTAATGCCAATATTTTGTTTAACATTTCATACATCCACAATATATTCTTGACGATTTTCTTCGATTCCTTCCTCTAATGCTTGAAATCCTTAGTTTCCTCATTTCCCACTATTTATATCGGTGCCTACTTCCACAACAAGGATCTTCACTTCACAAACAACCAATTAAATTTTTTTTTTAGCTTGGCATCCTCAATTTATTTCCTCCCTCCCTCTTAGGAAGATGATCCTCCTTCTATCATCAGTAAATTTGGCAAAGGGGGAGTCATCACTTCTATTTTCCAAATTAATGAACCAAAATTTGAAGCTTGATGGATCTAGTTGGCATTAATGTGAATTGATTCTCGAATCTCTCTCTACCACATACATTGTGCTTAGGAGGACCACTGAAATTTTAAACCCAACCACCTTCTCTTGTCATTGCTCCAGGTATGATATCTTTCATGCATACTATGCAACAGGTGGAGGACGGATTGAGATCTTCTCTATCCTCTTGGTAATGTTGCATGTTGTTTGTTGGCTTAGATTCTCATTAATTCCATTTCCAATGCATATGATATACTCGAGTTCCCAAGGATCTTTATTTAATGACATTGAGTTATGGGATCGACACATATCTCCTTTTTCCATCCTGCAATATTAATACCCCGTGTTCTAGGCCCGAGCCTTTATGTCTGCCACTAAGTTGAGATGTCTAAGGATGTGGACGAGTTAGATATTCTCAAATTGATCCACCAACATAATATTCTCGGGGCAATAGGTGGAAAACATGATCGTGATCGTGGGATTTCCTTCGATACTTGTTGAATAACCATCATTGAGTCCCTTGTAATCAACAACTTTTGAATTCTTGAGCCCTCGCTAATTCCTAGCCTTTCCAAAATTCACAAAACTCTACCTAGTTGTTTGCTTACTATCTGAGACCCAAGGCAAAGGTGTTTACTAGATTTTCTTCGGGACTAGGTAATGCCCCTCCCACTCCTACCACCATGAGGTTGCCTTTAAAGGCTCTGTCAAAACTGAGGATTGGATTGAGTTGTCTAGTTTTCTAGTTTCTAAATTTATCCTCCCCCAATCTTAATTGGGTGAAACTGATAGAGGAAGGTTTTGGAGTGAATTTTATAAAATTATCATATAGTTTTGGATAATTTATCCATTCTCCCTCTCCAGTAGTCATTTCAGCCAGGTCCTTCATCTTTAATAATTTTTCTGCCATGTGTTATGCAAGTAGGCATTGTGCTTTTATAACAACTCTACATGTAGACAACACTTTGTCTTTGAATACCACCTTATTCCTCTCCAACCATATCATACAACATAAAAACTTTGGATGTGCACTCCAAGATCTTTTCCTTGCCCAGCATTTGATTGTATCTTTGTGAACATTGCTCTTCCACATCTCAATCATATTTGTCCAGTTCCTTGTAATGTTAGCGACAACGCATACTTTTTCAAAGGACAATCTCCATACTTCTGTCGACAAGGTGCAATGATGAAATTGAATCCTCTTCTTCCTTGCAAATGACGCAACATGACAACCCTTGAATATTCCTCCTCAAATTCTTTATTGTGAGAATACTTTGGTGTGTTAGGACCTAATAAAAGGAATTTATTTTTGCAATGGAATCATCTTTCCAGATCATTTTCCATCTTCTCCTCTTTAGGGGATGTGGGAGGGTGTTAAGCAACAAATTATAACCCTCTTTGATTATGCATTGTTGTGATTTTCTTGTTACCCACTTTCTAGAATTAGAAGCTCCATGAGAGAGAGGTGCAAAACCTTTCAATAAAGACATGAACTGGCTCCATTGCCTAGCCAATTTGGCAGGGAGATCTCGGCACTGCCACCTCTACCATACCCCAGCTGAATCCCAACATGAAACATCTTTTATTATTTCAATGTATTTTCTCTTCAATCATTCAATAAGGGGCCTCCCCTATTCTTATTCCAATTCTACTAAATTTGTCGGGATCATGTCCTTATGAAGGCTTATTTGTGCTCCATCTTCGACAGTCCACCTAAAATTTCTAAAATCACGAGTGCAAAAAATTTACATATATTTTGGATCCCTTACCTTCCCATTGCAGATTATTTTCCCTTGGTATGTTTTTCTTGTTGAAATATTTTTTAAGGAAAGCTTCCTTTCGCCAACCATTAGTATCTGAGATTAACTTCCACACTATTTTGGCTCCTATAAAATTATTCATATACAATGGGTCCTTTATTCCCATCCCTTTGTGCTCCTTTGGGAGATGAACTACATTCTAATTTATAAGGTGAAATTTCTTCTCACTATCCTTTCCTCCCTTCCATAGATTTTTTTTTATCAAGGAACTCATTTGGAGAAGAACACACTTAGGAGCTAGCAGTCCCGAACCTAAGTATATTGGAAGATACGACAATAACGATTTAATCAAGACATATGTTCCATGTAGGTTAAGCTATCTTGTACCCCATCAATGAATCTTATTATAAAATTTGTGCATCGTGTCTTCCTAGTCTTCCTTTGAAGAGGAACTTAAGGAAATGGGTATTCCTAAATATTTGAAGGATTTCTATTTGGTTTGGGCCGAAAAACCCAAAACTGTGGTAAGCTCATGCAATGTTACGTCTTAGAAATTCCATCCAAGATGGAATTTTTTGTTTATTAACTTGACACCATGACAACTCCAAATATAGATCTAACACAAATTTGAAACTTTTTTCTATAAGTTTGGAGCCTCCTCCCAACAAGATTGTTTCGTCTACAAACTTCAAATGATTGATATTTTTAACATTTCTAGTGATGTTGATGCATGGCAAGGAGTCAAGGCTTCTTTCCTTTTTGATGTGCCTGATGAGACTTTTGGCCACCAGAATATACAACAGGGGTGACATGGGGCATCCTTGTCGAAGACCCCTGGAGGCTTTGAATAATGGAGTTGGCCTTCCATTTATTAAGGGGGCAATATAGGGAGAGTCTACACATGATTTTATATAGGAAAAAAATTGAGTACAAAAGCCCATTTTTTTAAGAATCAGAAAGAGATAAGAGTGACACACCCAGTAAAAGGCATTTTTCATATCCAATTCGATGACGAAGCTTGATTCTCCCTCCTCCTTATTGGTGTGAATTGCTTCCTGAATGAGGATTATGTTGTCTAATATATATCTTTTCTTGATAAAATCTCCTTGATTCTATGATATGAGTCTTAGAAGAAACCTCTTTAGCCTGCTAGCAATGATCTTAGTCATAATCTTGTATGAGGTATTGCGTAATGATATTTGGCGAAAAAATGGAAAATTTGATGGATTAGTCTCTTTTGGAATGAGGGAAAGAAAGGAGGATTTTTTTCTCCCACCTATATTTTTTTTTTCTAATGACCAATTTAACATCCTGAGGAGATATCTCTTTATCTCATTCCAACACAACCTCTAAAAGTTGACGGTGAAGCCATCTGGACTAGGTGCCTTGTCCAGATCCATACTCCATATGACCTCAACCACCTCCTATTCGTCAATATTTTGGACTAAACTTTGATTCTATTTGTCTGATACTTATGGGGCGAATGTGTCGAGGAAACATTTTTCCTTATCATAATCTAAATCACCACCCAATTTGTACAGAGCTTGGAAATAATTATAGGTTTCCTGCTTAATTTCTGAAAAAGAGGTGAATCTTTCCTGTATTTCTGGGGCTATTTCCCTTACTCTATTCCTTACTTCCTTGGCCTTGGTTTGATTTTCAAAATAATTTGTGTTCTTATCCCCTACTTTAAGCCATGTGGTTCTTGATTTATGGTGCCAATACTCCTCTTTTCTAAACTTATAGAAGTATTAGGCGTTTAGTTCTTTCTCCCTTTCAAAATGACTTTCAGTAACCTCACAATTCTCCATCATTGTGATGTTTTGATCCATTTCTTTCAATATTATTTCTCTCTTTTCTCCTGGAGGAACGAAGGAGTCTCTGACCGATTTTCACAACACCCTTTTGACCTCCCTTAATTTTGACTCCCATACAAAAGCGGGTGATCTTGTAATATTTAGGTTCCATGTTTGCTTTATAATATACTTCACTCCATCTTCTCTCAACCAAACTAGATTGAACCTAAAGGGGATTGGTCCCAAGTCTTCTCCTTTCTTGATTATCAGCTTGATTGGGAGGTGGTCTGATTCACCCTAAGCCAATATCTCTGAAAAAGCATCTCGTCCCGATAATACCCACGAAATGTGCATTGTGTATTAGGAAGCGGTCCAGTCTTGCAACGATGTGTTCTCCCCCACACCCTCTATTCTTCCACGTAAACCTCCCTCTTTGTGGCTTGAAATCAATCAGATCCCACTCTAATAATATATCCTCTAATCTCTCTTTGAACGAATCATGAACTAGTGAACCTCCCTTATTTTCTTGTGCATATATCGTAGTGTTGAAATCTCCTCCAAATATATAATTTTGATGTCATTGTGATTGTTTTAATAATATGATATTATTCCAAAATTTTTCCGTTTCCCCATATATGACCAGAGCATATATATTCACCAATATAATTTTGTCTTCGCTTCTTATTTCTTCCAGCTCCACTACTATCTAGTTCATTGTCATATGTGCCACTTTGACTATAAATACAATTGGGTCCGAAAATGTGCCTAGTCCACCGGATGCTCCCCTTGAGCTTTAAGCGATCCCTCCACTATCTTTCTAGAAAATCTTGGAGGCTTCCATGAGCTCGACATCATCTAGCTTTATTTTATGTGAAAACACAATTGTAGGCTTATTCATCCCAATCAAATCCTTTATTGCAAGGTATTTTTTGGGGTCACCCATTCCCCTCACATTCCATGATATCAACTTCATCATTTTTTATTTGGAGAATGGGCTTGACTTCCTCCATATGCATTTCAGATTCCTCCTTTTGATCTCGACCCCAAAATTTTCAAGACATCTGAGTTTTGGGGTTGACTTACGAATATTTTATTGGTTTTGGTCCCATTCTCTCACAAATACTTCTTATAATGTCAACCCCATTTCTTTATTGTGCTTCAATTCTGTGACTACTTGCATCTTCATTACTTCACCCTTGATGTTTTGAGTTTCTGGTCAATATTTTCCTAGGAACAGTTGAGGATTGTGTTGGTTTTGTAGATGAGGCATCCAAAGGTATGATTTGACAGAAGCCCAGACCAATATCATATTTTTTTATTGTGTTTTTTCTTGGGCTTTAGCATTGATATTCTCCTCTGTTTTTGCAATTTCTTGTTTCTCCTAGCCATGCCTTCCTTTTGCAGGATCAGGGATCTCTCCTTCTGCTTTGTTGTCCTTGTTTTCCTCTTCCTCATCTGACGTCTCTAGTGTTTCATTTTCTTCCTTTTCTTGTTTTCCTTTCGTTCCCTGTATCACTCTCAAAGGATTGTTTGAGGAGGTGGGGGTATCATGTCTTAGGGCAGCATGATCTGTTGTCGACCTGCGATGATTTACGTTCTTCCTTTGATTTTTCCATTGTTCCTCGTTTTGAGCCTGAGTGTCTTCCCCTTGTTTGGCCTTCTTACAATCCCTCATGAAGTGTCCATACTCGTGACAATAACGACACTTGAAGGGGAGATGGTCGTAATATAGAATCTCGGTATGCTTCCATTCTCCCATTGTTAACAATATTTCCGTTGGGAGGACTTTTTCCAAATCTACCTTGACACATTTTCTTGCACATGCGAATTGCCCTGCTTTGGGTTTTCCTCTATTAATATATCTTCCTACCACGTTTCTTATTGCCTAGAGGCAGTCATCTCCCCAACACGAAAGATGAAGTCTCAAGAGTTTCACCCATACCAACACTGCCACAGGAATTCCTCCCTTGGATCAAAGTTTATTGTCCAATGATTCAAATACATCCCTCTGACCCAGAAGAAGTATGCTTTGTTTCTAAATATTATCTCCTTATCCTCCCTGAGCTCGAAGAGGAAACCAAAATACCCATTATTAACTGAGGAGATCCCCAACCCACCTTTTATCTTATTTCTCCAAATTTTCTCTAGCCATTGCTATATAGACTTCGGAGATGACCACAGATCAGTGAACTTCCTAATGAAGGCCCAATTTGTACACACTATCGTAGATCTGCATAATGTATTGGGCATTGGAACTACAGGCACGTTCTTGACTTTTATCACATCTTTCAAGCCATTCTCCTTCAACTTTTTCTTTTGGGGATGGTGGCGATCAATGCTTGGAAGGCAACTACCATCACATCAGTGGATGTGGACAAAGGAGGGTGGAGCACCCCCGACCGACCATTGACCGCAATTAGAGTTGCAGGGTGTTCGAAAATGAGAATTACAAAGGGATCTTAATCACAAATCTATCGAGTGTTAAAAGGAAAAACAAAGGTGGTATTTTCACTAAATTAATATAATATAATATAATTCTTATTTAAATGTTTAATAATTTGATTTTTTTTATTATTAAAATTTAATTGTTTCCAAAATATTTTACAATTTAATAAAAAAAATATTATATAAATCATTAAATTCAAAATAACAATAAAAAAAACTTAATTAAAAACAAAAAAAATTACATTTCAAAATTTCATATTTAAATTTAATTAATTAACCTATATAATTTTAATGAAATTAATCTTTTTTATTATTGAATTTATATTTATAAAACGATTTAACTTTGAATATTTTTATTATATATATAAACAATTACCGACATTTAAATTAATATAATCTACAGAATCTAAAGAGAATATTTGAAGTATATTTGCCTGTATCCAATCTCGTCTCCTTTCTATGTAAGCACTCCACAAACTTATGGACATGAATATTTTGAATTCATTTTATAGTTTTAAAATTTTTAATATAGTTTTAAGAAATTATAATGGGAAAATTCAAATCCAAAAAGCATGTTGGAATTATACGTATGTGTATCGCATTATGTAATCCTGATTACATTTTTTTTTTAACACAGTAAGAAAATTTATCATAATTTAGTTGTCAAACTAGCAGTGAAGACAACTATTTCTGGCTGCTATTCATGCAGACTGACTCATCACCTTTACTCAAGGAAAACCACGCCACCTAGTATGTAAGGGGGCAGACTTTCACTCCTGCCAGATGCCTCTAAATCTTGAGCCGTTAAACAAAAACAGTTTTAAGATATACTCTTGACCCAATAACCACACATACTTATAAATGTGAAAAAATTGAATTCCTTTTAATTTTTTAAGTTTAGAAAATAATTTTAAAATATTATAATGGGAAAAATTCAAACCTAAAAAGAATATTTGAATTATACTGACCTGTCTCGCATCTCGTCTCCTCTCTATGTAACTGCTCACCGCACAAACTTAGACACCAAAATTTTGAATTCATTTTATATTTTTAAATTTTTTAAAATAGTTTTTAATTTGTAATTTTCCTTTTAAAAAATTACTATGTAATTTGAATTTTGAATAATTTAAGTGTATTAATTTTCTTTCAGTGAAAAATCCTATAACATAGGACACTCCATGTTTAAATATATTTAAAATTGCACGAAATGTTTGTTTTTTTTACAGAAACGGATATGGATTTATATTAGATATTGGCCAAAAAGCCTTTCACCGGTTACAGTAGATCGGGCATAGCCCTTGAACTTACTTCGACTAACTGATCATAGGCCCCAAAATTTGGAGATCTGCGTTTTTTACTCGAGACTAGAGAATCTATCTCCGTTAATTTTCCTATCTTAAATGTACAAACAAACTGTTTCAAAATAATGCAGTAAAACGTAACTCTAAATTAAGGGATGGAGTCCCACTCCACAATACCATCTTTCAAGAGAGAGCCAGTGGGAAGTGGCACCGCCCTGTTGGCTTCCAGATCAACGTCTTTATTATTCCCCCTCAATACATGAAGGAAGTTTGTAGTCTGAAAAGATTTCACCAGAATTCTGATTCTTGAAATCACTCTTGCCAATCTAAGATCTGCAGGAGAAGAATCCTCCAATAAAAATTTAATAATGGACTGAGAATATGCTATAATATTAACCTCTGAAAGGCCAAAGGCCTTAGCTTGCTTGAGACCTTGAAGAAGAGCCAAGGCTTCTGCTTGAATGCTGTTGGAATGACCTAAACCCCAAGTGAACTTAGTCACAATTCTGCCCTCCTTATTCTTTATAACTCCTCCTGCCCCAGCCAATCCGGGATTGCCTTTCGCTGCCCCGTCGAAGAATAGAGAGTATCTGGATTGCCTAATGAGCCAATCAGATAGATCATTCTCCTTCCCTCTGAATTGCCACTCTTTTGTATCCTTGTGATGCCTTGTTTCTCCAGAGAATTGGAGATCCAACGAGGCACCCCAATCTAGGTCTTGCTGACTTAGGTTCGAGTCCGACAAATGCTCCCCCAAACTTTCTTTCCAAAGACTTTTTATTTTGATGATGGTGAACTGCGGATTTAAGCTTTCATCTCTGAAGACTCTTCTGTTTCTCTCCAGCCATATTTGCCAGCAGGTAAATTTCGGCAAGGAGAGCCAAGCAACTTTAAAACTTTCATTTTTTGGGAGCGTTTCTGGGTAGAAGTTTCGCCAGTTTGCAAATAAGTCAGGGATAGACGTTGGTAAGATGAATTTTGTTTTCCAATGGCTCAAGAGGTTCTGCCAGATTTATTTTGAGAATATGCAGTCCAAGATAATGTGTTGGGCGTTCTCTTCACTGTCACAACACAAGTGGCATCGTGAGGGACCTTGGAACCCTTTCTTCTTCAATCTGTCTTCTGTTAAAATTCCTTTGTGGCATAACAGCCAGCAGAATGAGTCAACTTTTGGCATGGTTTTGTAAGTCCAGAGCCCCTTCCACATAGCAGGGTCGGGAGGGACGTGTGGATGATCTTGGAGGCTTTTATACCCCTGTGCAACAGTATATAGCCCTGGGGCGGCTCCCCAACTGCGGGAGTCCTTCCTACCAACGCGCAGAGGCGCCTTACCATGCAGCAGAGTGAGAAGGAGGTCATGTTCTTGAATCAGCTCTGGAGGAACATGCGGGAGTCTCCATCGCAGCCAGTTGCTGCCAACCCACAGCGAAATGTCCCATAGAGAAACGCAACATGCTCGGTCCAGCCACGGTCACAGTGCTTGCAGAGAACTGTAGCTCGATAATGGGGGATGCATCATGATGCAATCGTGCCATATTTTGATTTCTTTGTCGTTGCCAGGAATCCAATACACTCTATCTCTGATTAAAGGAGCTGCTTTGAGACAGAGTTTGATCAGTTGTGAACCTGAGGTGGGCAGTGAGGTTTCCAGGCATATTTTCCATTTCCCCTTGAAATACTTCCTCCATAAAGCTCTTTGCGCCCACCCTGGGTGTGGACCAATGATTCTCCATAAAATCTTGGCTCCCATGGCTGTGTTTTGGAGGCTGAGATCTTTAAAGTTTAGGCCTCCTTCATTCTGAGGCTTACAGATTTTCTCCCAACTTACCAAGGGGATTTTCCTGTCATTGTGTTTGCCGCCTTTCCAGAAGAATTTGCGGATAAAGGCTTCCATTTTTTTGATGATGCCAATGGGAGCAAGGATTACAGAGAATTGAAAAATGGGGAGACTACTGAGAACAGATTTGATGAGGACAGTTTTTCCGGCAAGGTTTAACCATGAGAATCCCCATGCTTGAATTTTAGCCTTGAATTTATCCAGAAGAGGAATCCAATCTCTGTTGTAAGCCATTTTTCGGAAGATAGGAAGGCCCAGATAGGTAAAAGAGATCCAACTGAGGGAGGCAGAAAAGCCAAGGATTCTGGTGATGGCCGAAAGAATGGAGGTAGAGATATTCCAACAAAAAACTTTTCATTTACCTTTGTTCAAACTACTGCCTGTAGCTTCGCTGTAATCATCCAGAACCTCCTTGAACATTAAGGATGATCTGACAGAGGCAGCCCCTAACAAGAGGGTATCATCAACAAACAAAGTATGATTAACATTTTTAACCCTTTTGGCTATGTTGAGCCCCGGGATCTCTTGATCAGCCAATTTCTGGTCAAGATAGAAGCTCAGGACAGAAACATGGAGGACAAAGAGAAGAGGAGAGAGGGGGCAGCCTTGCCTAAGCCCTATAGAAGCTTTGAAAAAGCCAGCTGCTCTCCCGTTCACCAAAGGAGTGATCTAGGGATCGACAATACAAGCGTGGATCCAATTGGTAAAGCCAATTCCAAAGCCAAATTTATATAAGACTTCCCAAAGAAAACTGATTCTGACATGGTCAAAAGCATTTGCCAAGTCTAGTTTAATTACCATACCTTTCTCTTTGCGAATTTGGCTCGAATGGATCGCCTCTTACACAAGAATGAAATTGTCAGCAAGTTGTCTCCCCTGAACAAACCCGCCTTGATTTTCCGAAATGATGGCAAGGAGGATGCCTTTTAGCCTATTTGAAATCACCTTTGTGATTATTTTATATCCAATATTACAAAGAGAGATGGGGCAGAACCGATTAAAATATTTAGCGCCCTTTTCCTTGGGTATGAGGGCAAGGAAGGCAGAATTAGTGCTGCCCCCTATTTTCTGGCAATTTTGAGATTTCAAGATCATTTTGTAGAGGTCTTTCTCCACAATTGGCCAACAGGTTTGAAGGAATCTTGCAGTGAAGCCATCCGGGCTTGGGGCTTTGTCAAACTCCATGTTAGAGAGAGCATCTTTTATTTCTTTTATAGAGATCTTAGCTTCTAGATGTTGATTCATTAGAGGGGAGATCTTGGAAGGAACCGCCTCCAAAAATTTAGAGTTTGGGTCAGTCACACCCTCTTCTCTGTACAGATTTTTAAAATGGTTGAAAGCTGCTCTCTTTATGCTCCCAAAGTCTTTGTGAGTCGAGTTTCCTTCTTTGATTTCTGCAATAGAATTGAAGCTCTTTCTAGCTTCAGCTTGTTTATGAAAGAAGGCGGAGTTTCTGTCTCCCGCTTTAAGCCATAAACTCCTAGACTTTTGTCTCCAATGCTCTTCCTCCGAAAGGCAGGCTTTATGAAAGGTTTGCTGAAGCTCAACTTCCTTATCTAATACTTCTTTAGTGATTTCTACATCTTCATTTTGAGCGTGATGCTGAGCAAGTCTGTCTTGGGCCTGCTTTCTCTCTTGTGTAGGGTAGGGGAGAGATTTGGCCCATGATTTAAGAACAACTTTCAGTCTTCTAAGTTTTTCTTCCCAGATGAAGAAAGGTGAACCCTTCACTGGCACTTTCTAGCTGTCCTGAACTAAATTCAGGAACTCAAGATCCTTGACCCAAAGAGGATTGAATCTGAAAGGTATGGGACCAAGATCCATGTGATCCAACATCTCAAGCATAATAGGCTTATGATCTGAAACACTGCAAGGGAGGATATGCAATCTGGATTCTAAGCCCAACAAAAGAAAAGAACTCTGCACCAAACATCTATCAAGTCTAGCATCAATGTGACCGGGGCCTATTATTTTATTGGACCAGGTATACTTACCATTTTATGAGGGGATATCGAGCAGATCCCAATCCTGCATGAGATCCTCCACCCACTCCCTTGCTGGGTCCCTTACAATTGTGCCTCCTCGCTTTTCCTCCATGCGCAGAGTGAGATTTAGATCACCCACAATAATGATGTTTTCCAAGTTCTCTGACTCCAACAGATGTCTGACGGAGTCCCAACTCTCCCTTTTCTCCCCTATATTTGCTGGGACATAGACATTAAAAAGGCAGAAATTCTCCCTCAAGTCCACAGGTTGAAGCTTCAAAAACAACCAGTGGGTATTGATTGTCTTAGAGACCAACCTATACTTGAGAGGATTCCAGAGAGAGCCCAGCCCCCCAGAGGCTCCCCGTGCTGAAACTGCTTGGCCTTTGCTTCCATTCCAAATTTTTTTACTGGTTTGGAGGAACTCATTGCCCTCCATTTTGGTCTCCTGGATTAGAAGAATATCTGGAGCTTCTCTTCTAATAAGACTTCTCATAGCTTCTTCTTTCACTTTACTCCCCATTCCTCTGCAATTCCAGGAGACGATCTTCATCATTTATTTTTATGATGATGGGATCCCTTGGAGCCCTGCGCTTGATTTTTAGATATCTTTGGATTTTTTCCTAGGAGTTTCTCCAGAGTGGGCTAACATCCCTGAAGTTTGTCTTTGTAACTTTCCTGGTCTCTCTTTTCTCGGGCAGATTTGCGGCCCCTTACTGATCTTCTGATCGATGTCTGCATATCTCCTATTTCTCCTTCCTCCTCTGACTCTTCCGAATCATGTTCCTCCTCGGAGGCTTCTGTTTGCTTATCCTTATTTCTTGCTGTGGCACTTTCTTCAGGTCTTGATCCTGCTGAGACAATTTTTTTTGAGGGTTTATCTTGCCTATCCTCTTCCTGAGGAACCTCTTCTTCAGAGCTTAAGAACTCATACCTGTTTTTTTGACTAGATGGCTGAGGTACATTTTGGGTGGAGGCAGGCTGGGGGCCTTGGCCATTTGGGGCCCCAGATTTCTTGTGTGAGGTCTTTGACTGCTTAGCTTGATTCCAACCATCTTCCTTTCCTTTCTTTGCTTCCCCTTTGTTCGGACACCCTCTCGCAAAATGACCGTAGATGTGACATTTACGACATTTGAAAGGGAGCTGCTCATAGTCCAGCACTTGCACATGCGTCCAACTGCCAACCTTTATTTTGATAGCCTCCGGAAGCCCCACTTCTAAGTCCACCTCGACACAGATTCGGGCGCAATCATACTGATCATTGTTGTTTGCTCTGTCAATGAACTTTCCCAACGTATTTCCTATGTGCTTGAGGGAATCCCAGTTCCAACAATGCACTGGGAGATTTGGGAGCCAAACCCAGACAGGGACTGCCGTCGGGACATCCACGGCTGGATCGAAGTCTGGGGTCCATTTATTGAGGTAGAGACCCTGAGGGCCCATGAAATAGGGCCCATTCTTGAAGATCAAGTCTTTGTCCTCCTTAGAGTTGAACTCAAACAGGAAGTAGCCTCTTCCCAGGAAATATGAAGTGACTTTGTTCTTGATCAGCGGGATCCAGTTCTTAACAGCTCAATTTTCCGTTGATTTTGGCAAGGGCCAAAGGCCCATGAACTGACCCACCAAGGCACGATCTGCCAGGGACAAAGCGACTTGGATTGGGCCCTCAGGAGGAAGGACGACCTCAGGAACATCAGCAAGTTTTTTGACAAACTTGGCAGCTTCAGACTTCTTCTTGTTGGGCAATGAAGCTAACAAAGAGGAGAAAGCAGCTTCAGCATCAGGGGGAGAAGAAAGCAAAGGACCGAGGGGCGAGCCCTAGTTCTCCATGGCCGTGAAGAGCAGATCAACAGCAACACTCCCAAGCTGCACAAATAAAAAACGGAAGACGAAGCATCTCAGAGCCAAAGAGAAGCAGGAAAGAATCGGATAGAACCTGCAGGAAGAGGCCCCGCGGCAGAGGAGCGGGACCCAGCAAAGCCGGCGAGGGAGGCCGAACGAGCGGAACAGAGAGACCCTGAGGGAGGAGCAGGGGGAAAGGAGGACAGGACACAACAGGAGGACATGACACAGTAGGGCACGAGTAGCAGGGTGCAGCAAGAGGCAGCAGGCACAACAGGACGCGATGCAGGATGCAGTAGGAACAACAGGAGCAGGGGCCCTGCGAGAGCAGGCGCAGCCGCAGGGGCAGCAGCACAGGGGCTACAGCGCAAGGGCAGCAGCGCAAGGGCGATGGTGGCGCAGCTAGGTCACTCGTCGGGTATCATAAAATTGCACGAAATGTTATGAAGACTATTCCTCAATGTAAAAAAATGAACGGCCAAAAAAAACTTCAGATGTGAACAAAACAAAAACTTAAATAGGAATAAAAACTTTAAAATTGAGCAAAACCTTTAAAAACTCGAATCATGATACAAACTTTTCTCAAACAAAATCATATAAATTTAAAAATCCAAATCCTTTTCGTACCAGATGAGCATATTCACTTCCTCGTGAGGCACAGTACATTAGCCACGTGCTGTATATCAAGGAAACCTGTATTCTTTGGAGATGGCTTAGGATAGCGGTCTTTTTCATAAAACATAGCCTCTCTTTATCATGGAAGGTAGTCCCTGTAGTGGCTGGGGAGTCGAGACCATGTCAGAGTGACTATAATTCAGCTGACTGGGTTGGCCCAGCCCTTACCCACTGCGATTCTCCTTTTACTCAACTAATAATACATTTTCATGCATGTGCAGAATTTGGGTTTGCAACTTTGCATCCCAAAGATCACAAGTATTTAAGTTTAAATACTTGTTCTCCTCTCTTTCTTTTGCATTCCATTCATTCATTCTCTGTGAACTTCAGTGCCTGTAGAGCCTCCTTCCTTCACCGAGTAATTCATTGAGTTCAGTCCATAAAGCATTAAGAGTCAGCTATGCCTACTTTTACTCATTCGACGAGGAACATCCCCAAAAGGGGGCAGGTGAAGGTAGCCATTGCTTCTTCCGTTGCCCACTCCATCAGATCGCTGTTAAGACCCACTAAATTTGTCGATTTTCCAATGATCAAATGTTTGATTTCAATGTTAATGTTAATTATCAACTCTTCTCCGTGTTTTGTTTTTATTCCAGCTCTGTTCTGCTCACATTTTATTGCAAAATGTAAGCATGTCGTAGAGTTTCATGATGCCATAACAAGTCCAACTTTATAGTGTTAATTTATATAGTAGTTTGTAGAATGTGAAAAGGTGAAGATGTGAGAAGGATGTTGGACTTTTTTATATAAGTTTGGAGATTGCAAATTAAGTTTTTTAAATATACTGCTAGGGTTTGGTTTTGTTTTGTTTTATTTTTATTTTTTTACTATTTTTGGTTTATGATCTCAGAGATTGGTGACTCAGTGAACCTGACTTCCAGAGTGATGAGAGAATTGATTCCAGTGACCTTTTAATACCAAAAGTGCTTTAAAGACAATCAATTAAAATAGCCCTTTAGGTTAAATATACTTGCAAACTATAACTCTTTTGGCAATATTTTTATTGAGAAGAGTTTGCACTAGTGTAGAGTGAACTTCACAAAACATGAATGATCACAAAACTGTAGGGAAAAATTGTTTTTCCATGTACTTTTATCTTGGGCATTGAATTCTTTGAGAGTTTTCATTTCTTTCTCCCATTTTGTCATGTCTTTCTTTTGAAAGTGATTCTTTATCATAGTTCGAATAAAACTTTAACTAGCAATTGCACCACATGTTGCAAAGGAAACGTTGTAAGGTGTTAGCATAGGGATAGGTGACATTGTCATGATGGGCCCAAAGACAAGAGCAACAATTGAGCCAAAGATACCAAGATGGGGCCTTAGATTGGGCAAAGAAACAAGCATTGTAGGAGGCATGTCAATCGAGTCCTTCTTATAATTGACAATAAGTACATAAATCAAGAGAAGTTGAGCCAATTGAGGTGCTAATATATAATCAATTGTTTGAAGAAAATCTAATGTATAAATCATTTGTTTCGAGAAAAGCTAATGTATAATCAATTGTTTGAAAGATTAAGAAGAAAATGAGGGAAATTCGACTAATGGGATTTCTAGTTTTGAAGTCAATATGTATCTCTCTTCAACATGTTGGTTAACCAATTCCCATGGGGATGCATGGTTATATGCTTTGGGATATTCCTACCATATAACTCTTCATATTGAATGGTCGATGGTCTATGAAGAATTCAGAATAAAAAAGGTTGTGAAGTCTTCACTATGCTCACCAACTTGACTCCAAAATACTTATACATGGGTAACCAGGTTTAGGTCAAGTGTGATTGATTGCCTCCATCATAAAATCAAGTTGGATTCTATAGTTTGAACTTACATTTTATAGTTTTAACAATTTCTCCCTCCATTGGATAAAAACGAGAGGAGAAGTTATTCCACAGATGAATTTACATTTTACAAAGAAAATAGTATACATTTCATAAGGAAATGAATAACATGAACAAACAATTAAAAAAAATGTGTCGTGCCTAATCATAAGGTGAGTAAGTTGTTCCAGAAGGATGAGATCTTAGTTAAATTTACTAACTGAATTCCTACCAGCAAAATTACAATCAAACATTCAGTGAGAAAAAAAAAATATTTCATATATCATAGCAAGCCTATTTAGTTACAAAATTAGTGCGAAAACCGTAACTAAAACAAATATAAAGCTTGGAGAGTGTTTGTATGTGCGTCTTTGATATAAAAGGACAATATATTTGCAGTGTGAAGTCAAGGATCACATAGAATTCATAAAAATCACATTCGTGTAGTAGAAGACAAAGACCAGAAGGCAAAAAAACGAAGAGTTATTTCTTAATTAAAAAGAAAAAAACATGTGACCGTGAACAAACACATAGCTAGGTCATGCTCTTAACCACAATTTGCATGACCTTGACATTTGTCCCACTTGCAACAAGTTCTACACATAGGCTACAAGAGATGGTCGTTGCACATAATTAGCATCATGCATGGGCTTCCCAACATTAACTCGATGAGGAGCAGAGTGAAGGGAATTCATAAAAATCACCTTTGTGTAGTAGAAGACAAAGACTAAGAGGTAGAAAAACGAATATCTATTTTTTAATCAAAGAGAAAAAAAACATGCAACCATGAATGAACACATGGTCAGGCCATGTTCTTAACCAAGATTGTGTGACCTTGAAATTTGTCCCCTTTGCAATAGGTTCTGCACATAAGCCACAGGAGATCGTGGCCATTGCACATAATTAGTGGGATGCATGGGTTTCCCAACAATTACTCCATGAGGTGCAAATTTCAGGTTGGCTGAATGATAATGATGGAAATAATGAGCAACATGTCTTTTAGAATTCATGCTTCCAATTGAGAGAGAAGACTTAGGGGTTTCAATATTAATAACCCAATCCTCCTTCAAAATGTCCCTAGGAAAAATATCAATAAAAAAAATCTAATATATAAATTTTGGTAATTGTCGCAGTTATATCATTTTTCTAGAAGGTCCGTCTCTTGGTTGCTTCAGTGTGACTCCGAGTTCATTGATGAACATCTCAAATGCCTTGGTAAAAAAAACTGGAGCCTTTTCATATATCAACCTCACATGCTCGTCTGACTTCATTATTTTCTTGATTCTCTCGAGAGGTAGGTCATGATTTCTGAAATTGATTGCTGGCTCGAATCCCTGCATCTGGTTGGCCCAACGAATCTCAACTTCCTACTATTGCTTTTGGTGGTGGTACACCAATTGATTGAGACGAGCATATACAAATAAAGCAAGTTAATTACCATACAGGGAATTGGGAGGGTGTTGAAACTTTGCATGAGCCAGGGGTTGCCGAATATGTGAAGGTGGACAAGGCGTTGGACCGTAATATTGTATGGAAAAAAATCTTGTTACAATTCATAACTGGCTAATATCGGTCTTCAATCCTATGGCAGAGAATATTTCAATCGTATAACACCAAAATCAATGGTGCATGACGACATAGATGGCATGGGAGGGGATTTATTTTCAAAGGAACACCTTACGACATAATTAATTTCATATGACACTTGTTCATATGAATTTTTTTCATTAATCAATTTAATTAAAAAAAAATACATAACTACTTTAGAGATAAAACTACTTTGTGAATAGATAAATGTCTTTTCGTATTAATCACATATTAGGATTTGGTCGACGTTTCGAACCAACTAATGTGGTTCATCCTCGGGACAAGGTGAGGATGAACCACATTAGTTGGTTCGAAACATCAACCAAATCCCAATAATGCGATTAAACTGAAAAGACATTTATCTATTTTATGGATCACAAAAGTCTCACATCTTACTTTGTGAATATTAATAAGAATACTCCATGGAAGTTAAATCCTTACCATCCACCTCATAATTATTGATAATTAAATTAAGATTATGGAAATAGAAAATATTAATAATCCATCAATCAAATTCTAAAAATCTATTTTACTTTTATATATCTTATAATTTAAAAATAAAATTTATTCAAAAATTTGATAATTTAAAAATAGATTACATTAATATAGATATAGTGTAACAACTATGAGATGTTAAGTTTATTTAAGTTAAAATCAGGTAATAATTTTGGTAATATTGTAAACTTTTGTTGAAAATTTAATTTTAAAAGAAGAAATGAATTTAGTATCATGAAAAACCCTAGCACATTCAAATTTTGTATCTTCCACAAATGAAATTTACTATTCTAAAACGTCTATGCCTAAATCCCTATAAAAATTTAAACAAAATTCACCAAAAAATATACCTTGGAAAAAATCAATAATGTATAATAATTAAATCATGCTCATATATGCCGCCATGAACATATTAGGAAGTTTTGTGGAAACTATTTGATATTCAAATACCAAAAAAAAAAAGAGACAACCTATGCTCATCAACAAATAATATATACTAGCATTTTCACTAAAACATGAAAAGAAACATCGAAGAAATGTGTGGGTTGACCGTGCGTTGAACAGTTTACGGAATCACTGTTGGCAGTTTTTGAAACGCACCAGCATGCCCCGTAAAGAACATACTCGTTTTCTTTCAAACCGTCTATGACACCACTCCTCTCGCTAAAATTTAGTAGGTTTGTGACACCGTAAATCGTTGATCCATCAAACCGGATCATTGATTGAATGGCATGTGCACGAAGGTGAAGTACCCTCCCTTTACACCTATTCAGATTATGTCAGTAATGACGAATCTGAACAGTGTCCCGAACATAAACTCCACAATAGAACACCTTCGGTGTAATGACAGTTAAAATAAATCTAATACAATTGTAGTGATAGTTACATGCTTGTAGCATATTTTGAGGTGTATGTTTTGGGGTAGCTCCAAGGCTCATTATTGTCGATGAAATATTAGTTATCAAATTACCATCCACTCACTCTAAGTGATCAGGTGCCTCCTAATATGGTATCGGTTTGGGGAGTGGGACAAAAAGTTCAATATGATAACGCCATTAATGGTCTACATCACTTATTCTGTAGTGAGATGTTTGGTGAATGTATTGAAAAATAACCAAAGTGTATTATATTTTTTCTTTGAGAAAATATATTGAGAACTAAGTTAATAGGTATATCAATCCCCTTTGAATTTTTTGGTTATGAGGAAATTTCATACTAAATAACGTTTGAGAGTGCAAAAAGTTTGAAGTTGTGTTTTTATTGTATAATAATATTTTCACTGAGAAAAATAGGTTGATGCAGAATGGAGAACAAAAAGGAGGGAATAATGAAACAAAATGCATTTTATCAGATATATATATCATGAAATTTTATGAAAAAAAAAAAAAAAAAGGACCTAATTTCCCAAGAGATTCATTAAAGATTAGCGAACTTGTTTTTACATGAATCTATATAGAATGGGAGCTACACAACCATTGACAGACGTACATATCCTCTAGTAGCTCCAAGGGGCATAGAGGTAAACCATATTTTTTAAACATATAACAAAAATTCAAACCATGTGTTGGGTATGCACATGAGAATTACTCACTAAAGATTGCAGTACCTTCATCTGTGTTTGCAGGACAATGATATAATCTATTGTTTCTCTCAATAAGCAAGAGGCATCCATCAATCTTCACAACTGCTTCATGTACTTGTTTACCACGCTCCTAGCAACTGTAATAATAATCATGGAAAGAGGTCTGAAACATAATAATAATCGTCCCCTCGTCACAATAAAACTTTCCCACCCATATGAACTCAATTTTTATTCTGCATGGAATCCTTTAGTCTATCTCAGAACCTCACTCTTATCATGATAGGAAATTTTATTGATCAACCTATGCCACTAAGCTTCATGTGGGCTTGCTTCCAATGGCAGAGAAATGTTGGTTGCCAAATTTATATTTCTAGAGCCATTTAAGTCGTTGTTGGGTTTCTTGAGCGGATCGAAGGCTCATAAAATTTGTTTCAAATAGAGCCACTGCAAGGTCGATTATGATCAACTACTCATCTTTGATTCACACCTAGGTTACACGTTAGACATAAATATTGATTTCTCTTTAAATACCCCGACACATATTCTTAACCATTATAATATTCGATTATTATATGCCTTAAAACTCATACAAAAATGTTTAAAATGTATATCCTTTAAAACACATATATAAATGTTTAAAATGTATGTACCGAAACATTATTTCAAACACTATGAGCCTTATATTTTTGAAGCTTTTCATCTTGTTTCTATGTCTCTTGAGTTGATCAAAGGCTCGAAGAAGTCGTTGTAGGTAGAGCCAGTAGAAACTTGACTCAGAAATGCTCATGATCTCTAATCCCAACAGACAAATCCTATATTCTCCCAAAACAATCCAAAAAATTCTGAAACTAATTCAGATTAAAATAGAATTTGATGATGGCACGGGTGTGGAAATTCAGCTATTGTACTAGATAAAATTTCGACCCCAATCTCTAACTACGGAAAATGATCGTTTGGATGTGAAAATTCATAACTGACTAATACCGGTCTTCAATCCTTTTAAAAAGAATATTTCAACCATGTAACACCAAAATCAACAGCGCACGAAGGGTACTGGTGGCATGGGAGGGAGTTTTTTTTAAAGGGGAATTCTTTACAACATAACTGTAGTAGACAACATAGTTGTGCATGCAAGGATCTAGGGAAGATTAATTTTCAAAAAAATCTCGGTAGACATAGTTATATATATCGTATTGTATTTTTATTTTTATTTTAGAAATATAATAAAATGTAAAATTGGTTACAAAATATAAAAAAATATATGTTTTGTATATTTTTTTTGGTCAATCATAGTACTTTCATTATATTTTCAGAAAAAACATTGGGTACAAAAGTCATCCCCACAAGCCCATTTCTCTTATTCCAACCAAACTTGTTGAGATCGAGACCTGGAGGAATTTGACATACATTATTTCTGATAAGCATTGTAGCCTTAGCATACTAAAAGAGAACAAAAAGATAACCATAATTAATGGCAACATATTAAGGAGGGGGTTTGGGGGCATTACAGGGGGAGCTGCAAAATAACAAAGATGTTCATGCATATGAAAAATGTATGAAATGTATATTCTTTAAAACTCATATATAAATGTTTAAAATGTATATCGAAACATGATTTCAAACACTATGAGCCTTATATTGTTGAAACTTGTCATCTTGTTTCTATGTCTCTTGAGTTCATCGAAGGCTCGGAGAAGTCGTTGCAGGTAGAGCCAGCAGAAACTCGACTCTGAAATTCTCATGATCTCTAATCCCAACAGACAATCCTAGATTCTCCCAAAATAATCCAAAAAATTCTGAAACTAATTTAGATTAAAATAGAATCTAATGATGGCACGAGTGTGGAAATTCATGATTGGTACTAGATAGAATTTTGACCCCAATCTCTAACTATGTAAAATGATGGTCTGGGTGTGAAAATTCATAATTGAATAATACCAGTCTTCAATCCTTTGACAGAGAATATTTCAATCGTCTAACACCAAAATTAACAACGAACGAAGGGCACTGATGATATGGGAGGGAGTTCTTTTCAAAGGGGAATGCCTTATGACATAACTTCAATAGACAACATAGTTGTGTGCGCAAGGATCTAAGGAAGATTCATTTTCAAAAAAATATCAGTAGACATAGTTATATATATCGTATTGTATTTTTATTTATATTTTAGAAATAACATAAAATGTAAAATTGGTTACAAAATATACAAAAATATATTTTTTGTATATTTTTTTTGTCAATCAAAGTACTTTCATTAGATTTTTAGAAAAAACATTGGGTGCAAAAGTCATCCCCACAAGCCCCTTTCTCTCATTCTGACCAGACTTGTTGAGATCGGGACCTGGAGGAAACCATAGGAAGAAGTTGACATACATTATTTCTGATAAGCATTGTAGCCTTAACATACTAAAAGAGAACAAAAATATAACCATAATTAATGGTAACATATTAAGGAGGGGGGTTAGGGGGCATTACAGGGGGAGCTGCAAAATAACCGACATGTTCATGCATATGAAAATCTATGTGTTGCACCCTCACTTCCAGGTTGTGAAGGTGGTCATTGGTGCGACAATGGTGGCGACGAATGTTGTCCAGTTGTTCTAGGATTTTATTTTGACTGTACTGCATGTCATCTATGTAAGACACAATCTCATTGTGATTGTCATAGTGGTGTTCCCGGAGAATATCCATGTTATTATGGATATTTCAAAGCTGGTCCATGATGGACTCTATGGAAGGGGCCAAAACATGGCCTGGGGAGTGAGCTGGTGAGATGGAGGCATCTTCTTCGGTATCCCAACTATCATAAGTGTCCCAAGGCGAACGGTTGCTAGGCTCGGGCCACCCGATGTGAAGGTGGTTTCCTCCCACTCGACGAGGCCACCCTCATTGGCGAGGCATATTAAATTTGTCGAGGCAAAACTACTGATGGAGGGGGGAGGCGAAAAACAACAATTCAAAGTACCTACAATAAACAAAGCAGCCGATCCCATAAAAGTGCAGCCTCGGAAGAATGTACACCAACAACCAATAACCATACACAAAGACATACGTAGAGTCTATGGATAACTAGTCTTAGGGCTCGATTGATTGAAATTCATTATTCCACCCCCTATACTTACAGTTGAAAATACACCTTCCCTTGGGCGGAAAAGAACGTGAGCTTTTCACCTTCTATTGTAGCTAGCATGCAGGCCCCCAGGGGAGCATACTGAAGCCTGAGAAAACACCCTCCCAACAACAAAAGTTAAGATCATTGAATAGAAAGACCCATAACCTAGGGCAAGCCTGACTATATGCCAATTGTACACCCTAATTCTGAGAGCTATTATGGAAACAAATAGGAGATAGCTTGCCTCGAACAATAGATGCGTTCTCTAGAAACTCCAAGGACTTATCATTCCTCAAGCAAGAATTGAAGGCAAGAAGATGAAGCGACACCCCAACTGCTTGTGTTCTAGGATCCTAGGGGCATTCCAGGACTCCATTTTCTCCCCCACCCAAGCTATCCCAGGTGTCCACCCTGCTTATCACCCAAGGTCTTGACCTCGACGAGGTGTCATGGAACCCAACACTAGAATCATTGTTCTCTACACAACCAAAATTCATCTCCTGAATCGACGAACTGGAGGAGCTACCACTGCAGGTCATGTAATTATAAGCAAAGTGTGTGAGCAGGCTCATCGCTCACTGGCATTGATATATGGGAGGACACAACATGTTGTGATAAATGCGCGCATGGAGTCCGGACGAGCCTCTGTGGCAGTTTAGTTGACAAGTGGTCACCATGAGGGTCACCCTCGTAGGGGAATATTTTTGTATATTATTAAAACCAGATAAATTTGATTAATAATTTAAGTATGCATTATTTATAATTAGTCATGTGCTAAATAATAAAAAAATACCACATTAAGATATGGACTAAAATATATTATTTATCAACTTTCAATCATAACATTACTCAATGTTTATGCTTATAAAATAGATTACCTCTTAAGTATGAATTTCAAAAGATCAAAAGAAAAAAAATAAACTAGTTGCTAAACACCTTTATATAACGGAAGTGTTGACAAATTCCAAAAGCACCTATGTTACCAATTGTTGTAGTTGTGAGGTAACGCTACTAGGCATGTTCAATCACATCTTGAAAAACAATGTTCTACCCTCAATTATATCATGATCCTTATTCTTTATTTGACTCTTGTTCAATTTTTGTTTCCACCTTGATCCTTTAGGGACATTAATGAACACCCCCCAATTTTGATGAAACTTTCAAATTTATGCCTCAAAATTTGATAGAAAAAGATTAACATGCTTCATCAATAGTTTTGGATTGAGTGAAAGGTATATTTTTGTTAATTCCATGACAAATAATTTCTATAATCAACACCACCAACATTGGGGTTGATATAGGGTTTGTTTCTCTTGAGTAAATGTCAATCATATACCCTCATATATGATAGAATTCAATGAAAACTTTGCAATCCCATTAAGCTTGAAATTCTAAAAATAATTAGGTTTGTTGAATTTTGAGTGGGATATGATATTCCACTTTCCTATATGAAGTTTGATGAGGTTAGAGCTATTGGATTTTAAGAACAATTACAAGATCCAAGTGTGAAAATGCTAGACTATATACAAGGGAAACAAGAAATAAGACATAATAAAATTGCTAAAATATGAACAATAAACCAAGGAGATCATCCGAAATACTCATATAATCTAATGATATGTTATTATTGAATGCAAATAGAATATATAGACTATCTAGGAATTAAGTTAGGGGTTCCATGTGCTTGCACTTAGTATAACCCAAAAAACACTTTCCCTAGCTAGAAAGTGAGTAGAAATTTGAATGAGAGACCCAATATTATAAATATATAAAAGAATGCAGTGATTTGAAAGGAAGGGGAGTTAGAAATTAGTTATAGCTAATTAATAACTCTCACTTGAAAAGATATAATCAGTCAAACTTAGCTAAACTCCAAAATAAGGCTAAAAGTTAACTAAGAATGGGAGGAGAGGAAGAAATGATGGTTAGCTACTACTATGTAGAGAGAAAGTGCTAGGAAGGCCTATGCACATGATAATTCAAATTAATGGAGTGGAGTTAGCCATATCATCCTCCAACCAATGTCCATCCAGTGTAACATGTCATTATAGTTAGCACCCCAATAAATAGATTTCATAATAGAAAATCTTATAAATCATAGAGAATGTCTAGTGGTGGATTATAGAAAATTCTTAGCCATCTTAGGTGCTCATATAGAATAACTACGTAAAATAAATCAATGAGTCTTGACGATTTGCAACCATGTTAAGTACTTATGAAACAACTTACATGAGACTTAGTATGAGAAGAGTGAGATAACAAAACTTGGTTGATTTAATGTTTCTCTTGTTATGAGAATATATCTATATGATTTTCCCATCCATATCTTTCGTATTGAATATGTATGCATTTAAATGGTATATGTGATATTCATCGAGTAGATCAATTTAGATCTCAAGTTTGTCAACATTTTTATTGATTTAAAGGGTATCAAACTGGTATGTATGTTCTATTATGAGTAGCAAGAGTTAGATGTCTAAGGGGGAATTTTTGTCTCAAGATGATGTCTAGATTAGGTCCTTAATCAATCTCAAGGGTGACAAATAGATATAAAAATGCTCCACCTTGCATTTCGCAAAATGTTTTTAAATTATAATTTTATTTTAAATTATTATTATTATTATTAAATATTAAAATAAATTATCAGTTAAAACTATGTACATTTAAAAAAAACATGTAGCCACCACTTTGCCATGGAGATTATTAACCTATAAATAGGCTTTGTTACAATACCATATTCCAACACCATGGCTTATTAATACCACATTCATTAAAAAATGCAAATCATGCTCATACGATTTTTTTTTCATTTACGAGTTTAATTAAAATAGTAGAAATTGCATAACTACTTTTGAGAAAAATATCAACCTTTGATTTGTGACTACTACTAAGAATATTCTACGGAGGTTAAATCACTATCAAACACTTAATAATTATTGATAATTAAATAAAAATTTTGAAAACTCTATTTCAAATTAGACAAACCTATCTACATAAACATGATGATTATTGATAATTATTTAAAATTCTAGATGCCCTATTCCAAAGTACATGTGTATCTATGTAATTACACATGTCAAGCTTCTTATAACAGATTATTTGATTTTTTGGTTAACCTTGATTCACTCATATGTAATTAGGGTAGCCTTGATACAAATCGATGATGAGCTTATGCACTAACGTTATTGATTAATGCACTCTTTTTTAGGGAAAGAAGACTATAATATATTGTGACGATTTAGTTTTTTTTAATGTGCTTTAAACTATAGGATTTTTTATTGAAATGATTTTCCTAAAAATTGATGTTATTTAATGGTTTGTTGTTTATTTATTTTTTTTGCAACCATTCTATTCTAAACTTGAGCCTACTATTATTTCTTTGGTCATAGTAGGAAGTGTATTATTCACCCTTGGTTCCTTTCATTAGTATGAGCTTGATCACCTTGCATTGAAAATGATAGGGACAACAAAATTTGATCTATCCTTTGTTTGATTGCAGTTTGTGCATAATGAAAACTTGTTGAAAAAAAATACAAGCAACACTAGACATGAAATAGATACTAAGCTATGGTAAGATAAGTATTTTCTTTCTAACTTAAAATGCTAATATTTGTATGCAGTTTACCCTTGACTTGGAGAATAACTAAGATAACATTTAAAGATAGATTTCACATGCATAACTTAAAACTCCATAGCATTTTCTCAAGGTATTTATATATATAATGAACACATTCATGGTATTTTTATGTAAAGAAAATTATTTAATAATTTGTGATGCTATATAGTAAGACGCCTCATTATATAAGCCATCATAGGAGATGGACTATTAACTAATATAAACTTAGGTGTCAGTTGTAATCCCGAGGTGGATAGTGTAGCCCAAGATTGGTGCAAATAGCCAATCAACATGGAGTAAAGGAAGTAAACTCTATGATATATTCCATTTATTTAGTTATTAAATAATACATTGATTCTATTTCATGTAAATTTATAAAGGAAATGAATATGCATCCAAAAATCTATCATGGCATTAACTGAATTGGAAAAATACTTAAAATTTGGAGGCTTTAACACCAATATTATGCAATATTCATTTCTAAGAAATTGGTTTTTCACTATCTCTAAATATTCGCTTCTAAAAAAAAATTTATTCAGATTGAGGTCCATTCATTTCCAACAAATCAAATATGTTAAGTCCATTTTACTACCCAAACCATAAAACAAATTCACATATGCAGCGGAAAACATCAGGTTTGAGCTTCAACTATTTGTTAGTATTGATATTGTGTGTGGTTATTCCTTATCAAATGCCAAAGTTTTTGGTAGAGGTTATCGATGTTAAAAATATTAAGGTGATATACCTGCAATGTCGCAGAAGAATAATAGAAAGACATTCATATATTCGGTACAAAACAGAGAAAAAGAGTGTTGAAACATAGTATAGGATATTACCTTGGTATATATGGTATGATAGACTCTATTGTTAACGACAGAAGAAGCAACCCACACAAATTCCAGCCCACCATCTTATAATGCCATAAGGAGATTAGAGTACACAATCTAATGTTCAAATGTGTTCATCAATACCTAA
This sequence comes from Pinus albicaulis, assembly GCA_034641835.2. Lineage (NCBI taxonomy): Eukaryota > Viridiplantae > Streptophyta > Pinopsida > Pinales > Pinaceae > Pinus > Pinus albicaulis. The sequence goes on from CM076579.1 coordinate 401,617,872, forward strand.
TAAGATTAATCTATAGGTTTGATTTTCACTGTAGGGAATTCCCGATCTGATCCTCCAATCAACATAGCTTTACTACAAAATTTATCCTTACAGGAAAATCCCATGCCCTCCAATGAAACATTTGCAATATCATCAGAGTTAGCCTTAATTTTATCTCTTTGTATTTAAATCTCTTCGAATTTTCACTGTTTATGTTGAACGAATTTCACAGCTTCCTGCAGCTGGTTTGACACTTCACATTTTCCCTATACAACATGAGAGATAAATTTCATGAAAATAAAACCCTAGTGAGTATTGTTGATGTATCTCATGGAGAAAACCCTTGTGATTAGTAAAAGAAATACATACCTAAATATTTTCACATGGGAGAAAATATTTGAGAATTGAAATGAGAGAATTCATTTCTTTACGCCACTGTCTTTCAGTGATTTTTTGCTTCCTTTTGTTTGACGGGACTGAACCTTGAAACTGACCATCATTTGGACGACTAGAACTGCAGAATGTGGCCTTTAAAATAGGATTTGAAAAACCAGAATGACCGACTATGGTTGCAAAGTTATAACCATCAACAAAATTACATATGGAGGGGTGATGGATATCCATAACGCCATGCTACCTATGGGATTGCTTCCAATGCCACGAAAACGTCCATTGTGAGCCTTATATTGCTGGAACTTTTCATCTTGCTGCCACACCTCTTGAGCCACTCGGAAAATCCATTTCAGATGAAGCCAACATAAACTCGACTCTTAACTTCTCATTATCTCTGATCCCAACACAAAATCCTAGATTCTTCCAAAACAATCCAAAAAATTATGAAACCAATTTAGATTAAACTGAAATCTGATAATGGCTCGAATGTGAAAATTTGGTGATTGACACCAGATAGAATTTCGACCCCAATCTCTTATTATGGCAGATGATGGCTTGAATGTGAAAATCCATAATTGATTAATACATGTCTTCAATCCTATGGCAGAGAATATTTCAATCATCTAACACTAAAATCAATGGTGCATGAAGGACACGAGTGGCATGGGAGGGAGTTCTTTTCGAAAGGGAACGCCTTACGACGTAATAATTGTGTGAGAAATATTTTGTTACCGATTATTATCAAAATGCAAGTTAAAGTAAGTAAAGAAATAACTAGCACAACCACATCAATATAGTTGATATATGCCCATAAGCCTATATAAATTTAGAGTTATTAAGGTTTATAATTATAAGATTTATAATCAAAATTTAATGAATATGATTAGATTTAGATTGTTAATCATATGGAAATTGTTGATATATGATAACAAAATGAATGATTGCTATAAAATGGAGAAAATGAAACCCATTGATATATATCCACATCAAATTACTAAGGTAATTGTGCTTTTTAATATAAATTCAACACCATATGTAATTTTTCTTAAATTTATTAAAGTTAACCTAGATTGTACAATATTTGTGGATATTTATGGGCGCTTAATAAATGCATCCCATTATTACAGTCTCTAAAGTCAAACATAGTTTAAAATAAAGAGGATAACAATGAAAAATAATAATACATATTTATAAAAATAGTGAAATTATATATATATATATATATATATATATATATATATATATATATATATATATATATATTACAAATAAAATAATAAAATATAATGAAAAACAATGAAATTATATATATTTATAAAAATAAAAGAAAGAGAATATGTTGGTCAACAATATATGAGGTTGATATATAATATCTCATTGGAGCTCGATGGAGTGAGGCTCGGCTTTGTAAACCCTAAGCATCTGTGAACCCTTGCTAACTGCGTTCCTCATGGCAGTTTTCCCTCAACCGAAAGACAACACTCTCCTCGCGTAAACTTGTGTTTCCCTTAGTGGTATATGGTGCGGTGTGAGGGTTTTGACACACTTGGTGGGCCGCATGGGGAAAAACATGGAAGGCTTAGCGAGCCAGACTCGATTGATAGGTGGGTGGGTCACCACTTGGATAACAACGAATATATGTAACCTGCTACCTATTTTTCTCGCAGGGTTTTAACCTTACCTTGGACAGTTTATCTGGGTTTATTCCATTTCATGCGCTGAGAGTCATGTTTCAATGGAAGGACTATAAGTTTTCTCCGGTGCCTATCTTCTTTACTACTACGGCGAGTCATTACAATTTTATTTTTCCGCGGGCATGCCATCCTGTGCTCAGACATCATTTTTTTACTGCTCTTCCCTAAACAATCTTGGATTACTGCGGGTACGTTGCACTTATCTCTCCCCTGTGTGTTATTTTTTCAGGTCTGACTGTCGTTTTCTGGGTTTTGTCAGATTTCTTGGAGGTTGGTTTTAGGGTACGCTGCTTTTCTTCCCTCAGTTACCCGGTCAGTTTTTGTTGGGTTTTCTTGTTTTCTATCTGGTGTGGTCATTCGCGGTTTTTTTTAGGGGGTTTTTCTCATAGTCCACCGTTTCCCTGGGGTGGTTTTGGGTCTCGACCCAGTTGAACGTTCAGTTTTGTTGTCTTCCCTCTAGCCGCTCTTGGTTTTGGTGGTTTTTCCCTGTCAGTCCTTTTTTATTGCTTTTATGGGAAACAAAAGGGATTTTGTTGACGTGGAACCCGCGGCAGAAGACATTCTTTCTTTCTAGGGCATGGAACCCACTAAGTAGAATCTAGGTCGAGTCTCCCTTCCGACTCGGTCACATTTAGATAAGGGGGGCTTAGATAAGCTTAGGTGGAACCCAGTGGATGGTTTGGTTTCCCTGGGTAGTGATGTAAAACAAGCCCTCATCCCAAGGGTATCCGTCAGTCCTAAGGCGATTCCCCCCCAGTCTCAAAAGGGTTGGCTGTGGATCATTGCAGTCTTGTCTCCTCGGCTGGTAAAGGTAAGAAGAACCGATTGTTACCTAGGCATCTTTTTAGATCCGGAGGGTTGGAGGATGTTGTGTTGGGAGTGTGGGGGAGTTTCTTCTGTGCGGTCAGGTCAAGCTTCAAAGGTCAGGGTCCATTTGTTCCCAAAGATAAAAGATGGTGATTTTGTCTGGCAGGAGCACACAAATCCATATTTTCACTCAATTGGGAAGGACGTGGATCCTTTGGGGGGTCTTTCTGTAAATGAACTTACAGGGAGGATTGACTTCGATTGGGGCACAACGGATTTCTTGGTTAACAACACATATGAAGGTTTTAGTGGCGGTTTCTCCATTCAGGCGGAGGAAGGTGGTGGTCGAGAAAGGTTTCTCGAAGGACTCCACAGTCAAGGGCAGTGGCCGGATGGTATCGGGGGGAAGACAGGGGGTTTTTTGGCTCCACTCTTTCATTTGGAAGGGGATACCCCTCTCTGGGGGGGAAAAAGACTTCGTCGGGAAACTCAAAGAAGAAGGAGGCTTTAGGGGCACACACAAAATCTCCAAAATTCTCTGTGAAAACCGACAGTCAATCGGGACTAAAGAGGAAAAAGGGAAAGGTAATAAAGGAAATCCAAGAGTGTCCAAACCTGGTTTTTGGTGTGGACTTACACTTTGACCGATAGATGGCTACATCAGAGTCGATTCTTATTGGCAGAGCCATAGGCAAGTTCTTCACGGTTGAATAAATTATTTAATGGATTAATCATAGTTGGGTGGAGGCCCCAGAAAAAGATGTAGAGGTTATTACTTTATCTAAAGGTTGGTTTATGGTCAGTTTTAAGAACGCTGCAACACTGAAATGGGTCCTTTCAAGATAGTGGGGATTTGGTATTCCACCCATCCTTTTAAAGAGATGGACTCCACTCTTTGATGCTAACAAAGAAAGGGTGTATGAAATCCCAGTATGGGTTCGGTTGCCAGCTCTCCCCCCTACTTCTGGACTATGGAGGTGTTTCGGGCTATTAGGGATCGCTTGGGATCCTTCCTAGAAGAAGATATGTCCTTCCTGGAGACACGGTCCAGGAACACTATTCGCATTCTGGTAAAAATAATGTCGATGGATGGGTTGATCCCCAAAATTATTCTCAATGCAGAAGGTCATACGATTGAGAAGTTGATTGACTATGAGCACTTACCTTTCAGATGTCATCGCTGCCATAAGTTGGGTCACTTGGCTCGGGATTGTCCCCTAGGCTTCTCAAAGAGCAGGAAACATAAGAATTGGGCCACTCATGGCCCTCAGATCAGATTCGAATCCCCCACAAATGTAGAGGCGTTGGAGGCCCTGATGGTGATGGAAAATAGGGTAAATTACGCTCAGCAGGAGGTTGAGACACATAGGGTGGAAGAGATCATAACTGAAGTGGTGGACATGCAGGACTTGGATCCAACCCAACCTTAGGAGTAGATAGAGATGACCCCTAATGATCGAGCCTCAAATTTGGCAGGCATTGCCCCTTGCCCCTCTTCTCTTGCTTTAAACTCTTTTGATATTTTTTTCAATTGTATAAGTAAGCCTGCTCCCTCTAGCCATGATCAGTCTGTATCCCTCTGTGTTAGAAATGTTTCTTTAGCCATGCATAACATTATTACTACTATCCCTAAGCTTTCTATTGACATTGTTCCTTATAACCTCTGACCTCGAGATAAAAAAATTTGGAGAAAGAAATCCAGGTGGTTTGGGTGGATGCCCTGCCACAGATAAAGTAAAACGGTTAAGAGGGAGAAATTCGGATATTTCTAAAGCCAAACTCAAAGCTATTTTGGATATTGTGGATGGCAGAAAACTTTCCCTCAAAGGGGTGCTTAGAGCAGCGAGATCCCAGTCATTGGTTACAAAATGATTATTTTCTCTTCAACTGCAAGGGTCTGGCTAGTGCACCCAAAAAAACAGCTTTTAAAAGCCTCTACTCCCAGTACAAACCTGATGTCATTTTTATCCAGGAAACATTGGGTCCAGGGGACCTTGTTTCCTCAATTTTGTCCTCCCTATTTCCAAGGTGGAATTTTATTACCTCATATGTGAAGGGATGATCTGGAGGCCTTTCCACAGGCCTTAGAAACAACTCTATGAAGCTTCTTAATTGTTGGACCTTGGACTTGTTGATAGGAGTGGAGGTGTTGTCACTGGACCTGGCATCAAGTCTCACCCTTGTCAACATATATGGACCTTGTAATGATAGGGTTGGTTTTTGGAGCTCTTTATTGAATAAATATTTCATGAAAATTCCCCATTTGATCATTGGGGGAAAACTAAATTTCACTTTGGGGCGATCAGAGGCTTGGGGCCCGAATTCAAGGACTGATCCCTTGGCTGAGTTCTTCCTCAAGAAAATTAGGGATGGTAAGCTCTTCGACTCAAACTTGATCAAAATGACTCTGACCTGGAGGAATAATAGAGTGGGTGAAGTCGGGATTGCTAAAATATTGGACCGGTTACTGCTCAGTGATGACTTCACCTCAAGGATTGCAAATTTTTTTTAGTGGATTGGCACGGGTGGTGAGTCAGATCATTCTTCGATTATCCTTGAAATGAGAGGGCCTTCTAAAAAAATGACATCCGATTTTAAATTCAACTCTTTTTGGCTTAAGGAGGAGGGCTTCCAAAAGCTGGTGGCCGAATCTTGGAGACCGGTGTCTGAGTGAGATGGATCCTATGCAGAAGCCCTTGTTAACAATATAACTATTATTAAAAAGGCCACCATCTTGTGGGAAAAAGAAAAGGAAAAAAATGATATAAAACATCTCCAGGATATAATCGAGGCCTTGGAGATTTTGTATAATGACATAGACAAGGGTTTTGTTGATGAAACCTCTCGGAACAGGCTAAGAGAGCTGGAATTTAAACAAAGGTTGCTGCTAAAGTGTTTCACAACATTTTTTCACCATCCCTGCAATCCCTCGCCCCGCATATTGGAGGGTCTTTCCTGTGAACTGTGAGCAGTGTCATACTCTGCAAACACCTCCTTTGCACCCTTTTGCATAAGGAAATCATTTCTCCTGTTGAAAATTTCCTCAAAAATCCCACAAAAACCTATGTTTTGGCATTGGCGTGGGTAGCCTGTTCATCCATCGCACCAATGTGGAGGATGTACACTAGAGCCCAGCCACCTGGCGCTTTGTCTCTTTGTTGTGCATGCGCCAACCGTTTTGGGAATGTTTTGTAACCAAATAGAGGTAGAAGTTTCCTTTAACCACCTTAGGGATGAGTCACAAGAAGTGGTTAACTTGATGAGCCAAAGATCTCCCTCTTTAGGTAGTGGTTTCCTCCTCCCATGGAACACTCCTTGAAGATAGGTCTCCCTTCCATGATTATAGGTATCCTAACCTCTCCCTCTCCCTCTATATAAACATGCCTTCTCCCTTTATGAAAGCTAGCTAAACATATAGCCAAGAAGTTGAACTTGGAGAAGATATACTATAGCTGAGTAATTGCTATTGAGAAGGTAGAACTAAGGAGAATTCGGTAGAGAGAGCCCCGTCCGAATTCCCGACAAGCCTTTGTGAGACATGCTCCGCTGGAACCCTATTGGAGGAGACTGCAACATCGAAGCTTGGTTGTACTCTTCCTTCCTTTCATTAATATACTCGACTATGGTATTGGTTCCATCATTGTGTTATGTTTATTGATGAAATTGATTTAGTCTTCTTCGACTGAGTAATAGTTACGAATGTGAAATAGTATGTTTTATATCACCTTTGTTTCTTGTGTCTATGTAGGTATCCGAATGTGAAAGAGAGCAGATCATGATTTGTCAAACCAGGAGCGAGAGGCAGCCACTCTTTTCAATGACAACAACAGCGTAGGACCTCCGGTAAGTCATCTGTCGAATCTCCGTCCATTCGTTAACTAGGAATCAATATTATAGCATGTCTCGTTTGTGGCTAGACCCACTCTAGGGCTAGTGGGATCACCTCTGTCCGTAGAGGGGATTTACCTCACCAACATAAAGCCTAGGCTAATTGGAGACTGAAGAGTCAAGCCATATGATTACAGGCAGGTGACGAAAATACAAAAATATTCCACAACTATGCAAAGGGAAGGAAGAATTCAAATACCATATGGGAACTTGACACTCCGGAGGGAGACAAGGCAAAGTCCTTTGAAGATCTCTCCCGCTTAGGGAAGAATTATTTCAAGAATCTCTATAAGGACTAGGGGGGACCACGATAAGGGAAATAATTCAGGTGGCTCAACCCTTTCCTAGGTGTGTGGACACGAAGGAAAACAAACTTCTTATGGCTCCAGTGGAGAAGAAGGAAGTGGAGCATATCATAAAATCTATGCAAAAAGGAAAAAGTCCTGGACCTAATGGATGGATGGTTGGATTTTTTCAGCACTTTTTCGACCTGATGGGGGACACTATCACAAACGTGGTGGAAAAATCAAGAGACAGTGGTTTTACCCATGATGCGATGAAAACAATGTTATTGGCACTCATCCCTAAACATGATTCTCCTTCTTCTTTTAATGATTTCAAACATATTTCTCCATGTAATTGTATATACAAAGTTATTGCCAAAATGATTGCTAACAAGTTGAATCTCTTTTTATCTAAATATATCTCTAAATAACAATTTGGTTTCCTGGATGGCAGGCAGATTCATGAAGCATTCGGTGTGGCTCAGGAAACTTTTCATAGTGTGAAACTCTCAAAGAAAAAATGTATTATTTTTAAGATTGACCTTTCAAAAGCATATGATCAGATCAATTGGATGTAGCTAAGACTCCTTATTACTCATCTGGGGTTCCAAATTGAGCTTATCAACTGGACCATGGGTTGTATCACAAATGTGTCCTTTGTCGTGTTGATTAATGGAGCGACGTCCCCCTTTTTTCTCAACAATCATGGGTTAAGACAGGGATTTCCTCTATCCCCTCTCCTTTTTCTTTTGGCAGCTAAAGTCCTTAGCCAACTGATACACCGGGCTAAGAGGAATGGGGATTTTGTAGGGGTTTAGGTGGCTACTAATATGTTTATCTCTCATCCCCTTTTCGTTGATGATATACTGATATTTTGCAATGGGAACAAGCGAGAGATCCAAAGTTTAAAGCAATCTCTAGACCTTTTCATGAAAGCCACATGTATGAACATAAATTTTCAAAAATCCACCCTCACTCATGAGGGTATACAAGCGACTGATTTGGCATGGTCTTTGAATATTATTCCTTTTATCCAGTCTCCTTTTGGCTCAAGTATTAAACATATTGGTTTCTCCCTCAAACCAGACTCCTACTAGAAACATGATTGGTGGTGGTTGGTCTCAAAAATTGAAAACAAATTAAACATCTGGAGCCACAAGTGGCTCTCAAGAGAAGGAAGGCTATTTCTTATAAAATCAGTCTTCATGGCTATTCCAGTGTATTGGATAGCTCTTGCCTAGGTTCCGATCTCCATCCTCAACAAAATCAGAAGTATTTGCAGCAACTTTCTTTGGTCTAGTAAATATTCCAAGCTGACTATCCCCTGGCTGGCCTGGGAAAATATTTCTAAACCTAAAGAGTGGGAAGGTTGGGGCATAAAAAATCTTCGTCTTTTTGCCAACTCTCTGGCTGAAAAATATAGATGCAGACTCCTCACTGCTTCAAATCTCTGGACCTCCGTGGTGAAAAGGAAATATATTGATCCCATGCTGATCGATGACTGGATTCGATTACTGAAGAAATCACATTACCGTGTATCAAAAATTTGGAAGGCCACCCTCTCGGCTCTTGGCATAGTGGGGAAGGGCCTAGCCTAGATAATCAGGAATGGGGAGTGATTTCGTATTGGTTTGGACCCTTGGGTTGGATGTAACAACATATTATCCCTATCAAAAGGATTTCGTTAGGCCCTCAATGCCCGAGGTATAAAAATGTTGAACTAGATCAATGACCTGGAACATACTTCAATATGGAAACATGCCTGGAAGGATGCAGATATGATGGGTATCGAGGACTGCTGGAAACATGAGTGCCAGGACTATATTTTTGAATTGGGGTGGTCAGGGGCTCACAACAAAAATTCGGAGGATTCCCTTTGTTGGATACTCTAAAAAACCGGTCAATACTCTCCTAAATTCGACTATGCTCACTTGATGGATCAGGGTCAGGCGGAGCAGTGGTATAAACCCCTGTGGAAACTAAGTGGCCAGCCAAAATCAAAAATTTTCTTCTCATGCATCCTCAGACATAAGGTCCCCACATGGGATACTCTACAAAATATATTTCAATTTGGCCAGGTAGGTGTGTTCTGTGTAAGGAGTCTGAAACCATTGACCACTTGTTTCTCACTTGTCCTTTCTAAAAAAATGTCTGGGAGAAAAAGGTTTCTCTTTGAACTTATACTTTGTCCTGGAGAGGGAACTCGTGTGAGGAAACTTGGAACAGGTGGTGGGAAGAATGCACAGACCCAACTCTCAGGAATATCCCTCTGATTGTTTCTTGGGGAATTTGGATCGCAAGAAAAAATGTATTTTTAAAGAAATAGTTCCAATAGTAGATTCTATTGCAGGTGAGTGTGCAGCCATTTTTCGGCCTCCCTATAGAGATCACTCATAAAACTCAACAGAGGATAGTTCTGGAAGTCATTAATCACTCCCTTCTGTGGGCTTATTTCGATGATGCGGCAGCCCAGGGCTCCTGCGTAGCGGGGATGATCATTCATAGAAATCAACATATTACACTGTCTGCACCGATTGGTCTTGGGGAAGGAACCAAAAACTTCGCTAAGCTCCAAACACTAAAACTCCTTTTATGATGGCTGATCTAGTTGGGAATTGAGTCAATTCAATTTTTTGGGGATTCTTTGAATGTCATAAATTGGGTTAACAACTCTCAGAGATGTCTACAATTTTTATTAATTACTATTCTTGAAGAAATACAGACTCTGAAAACTCATTTCAATTTGATTTCTTTATGCCGTATCTACAGGGAATGTAATCGGTAGGCTGACATTATGTCTAAGGTCGGTGTGCAACTTACTTCGGGTGCATGGGCCATCGAGGAGAAAGAGGGCCTGGTTGTCCGTGTGTCAAAAACCAGACCCTATTAATCAAAACATCTTTATGTTGTTTCTTTTACTTTTCTCCAGTCATGTCATATCTTCTGGATATTTTTTTACATTTTTGCGGCTCAGAAATCTAAAAATTGGGTACCATATATGTAATTATTTATGACTGTATTAAAACTCTCTTTCTGATGATACTACTTTAGATGGTTTAGACATATATATGACTTTTTTTATGGGGTTGTTTTATCTTTGGAGAGGCCTGTTTGTTTCCTTTTTCTGTGTGTTTCTCTATCTTGAGGCCCAGTATAGGTGTTAAGGATGGATCATTTATGATAGTTGTTTTTGGTTTTTTGTTGTTTTCATGATCTGCTAGGTGTTTTTTCTCTAGTTTTGGGAACCACTTGTGCAACCATGATTCATGGTCTATTGTCCTCGCTGAAGTATCAGTTGTAGGAGCCTATTATGGTCTCGAACCTACTCGTGGGCAATGATTTCATATGGAATGCCACAACATCTACTATGTAGCTTTTTGTGACTCTGTTTATAAAAAGTTCGATTTTTTTCCTGGAAAATAAAGAGAATAGCAATGAAATAATTAATATCTCGCGTCAAAGATCAAAGATTTCATTTTAAGTAAATTTTGAAAATGGTGGGAATATTTCTTACCTAACTTATTCACGAACATTTCACGGGTGGAGATTTACTTATGAAACGTGATGCCTACCTTATTCATGAACGTCTGACGAGTGGAGAGTTTATTCTGAAATGTGAATTTCATTATAGACGTGTGTAGCCTTTGTAATTACAAAGCACTCATAGTTTACCAAACTACCAAGGATGTCAGTAATGAATCAATTCCCCTCACCACTAACACATCACCCATCCACTTAAATATTTATTAAAATATTCATTAAAGTGTTTGTAATAGGCAAGAGACAACCCTTCGACAACCCTCACTAAAATTAGAGTCGTCAATTAGGTTATATGATGAAGAATATTCAACTAACATTTAATTTTGTGCATTTGTTCACAAAAAAATTAAAATTCTAGAAACCGACATCCAAAGGTTGAAATAGGTACACCTATCGACCTAACAAGTGTTATATACTAGTCATCAATAACACTTACTTAATTATGGAATGAGCATAATTAAAAATAACATAAATAAAAATAAGATGGAACGATAATAGTGAAAGGTGGCGCAATTAAAGATGGATTGAATTTATAAGTTAGGATACATAGTAGCATGATAATGCAATTTTATTTTTTCTAGTAACTAAATACATTTTCATACGAGTTAGCAAAATCTGATTGCAATGATGGAAAATGTGAGTAAAATATAAGTGTATCCAGAACACCATTGCATTGTCATTCCTAAGCATGCCAAAGTTGACCATTGTTGGCACAACATTTGTGGTGGCCCCCTTTTCCCTATTCATGGTCTTCTCCTTACTATATATATATATATATATATATATATATATATATATATATATAATACTCCAAAAAAAATTACCATGTTCCTCTTCCTGCGAGGAGGAAATCCCTTTTTCTCATTTTGCATGGAGGCTCCTTATTTCTTTATAAAACATTTTTATAATTTGAATTTTTATAACAAGCGTATGTTCCACGCTTATTGAACAAGTCAAGTCGTGGTCAGTTTGTTTACCCATACCAAATGCGCACACCAACTATTTGGGACCAAAGTTATTTATGAGTGATAACATAGTGTACAAATGGTGATATTTACATGCGGTATGTGCAGTGTTGTGTATATATGGTGTTGTGTACATGTGGTGTTGTGTGCGTGCAGTGTTGTGTACATGTTGTACATGTGCTTATGTGTACATGTTCTGCAGGTGGTGTTGTGTACATCAGGGAAAATTTTAATGATGGAAGTTTATCTTAAAGTTTAGAAACCTTGACAAATCTTACTAGTCCCTAATATGCAAATTGTAAAAATTTTGATGATATTTTTGTAAAATTATTTAGGTTTATAATTATTTTATGTTATCATATATAAATTTTGGCAATTTTAAGGGTAAAATAATTTTATACTACAAAATTTGGGCGAATAATTTTTTTAAAAAATGGAAATTAGCGAATTGTTTTTTTGGAAAAAACATGGAAAATTAGCCTAGCTGCAAATATTAGCCCCTAAAATTTTCCCTGGTGTACATGTGGTGTTGTGTACACGTTGTCCAGGTGGTGTTGTGTACATGTGATGTTGTGTATACATTGTGCGAGTAGTTTTGTGTAGATGTGGTGTTGTGTACACATTGTGTAAGTGGTGTTGTGTACATGTGGTGTTGTGTACACATTATGCACGTGGAGCTATGCACAAGTGGTACTATGCACATGTTGTACATGCAGTACTATTGTACATGTGGTATTGTGTGCATGTCGTACATGATGTGTTGTGTATATGTGGTAATAGGTGCATGTCGTACATGTTGTGTTGTGTACACATGGTACTGTGTATGGGTATTGTGTAGTTGTTGTGTTGCGACATTTTCATTCACTATATTGTACAGGTGTATGTATATGTGTTGTGTTGTACACCAGGTGTAGGTATATGTATTGTGTTGTCGTGTACACTAGGTGTAGGTGTATGCATTATGTGGTGTTGTACACCATGTGTGGATGTACGTGTTGCGATGTATACTATGTGTATGTGTATTTGACTGAAGAGAAAATAAGTATTATGTGGTTGTCAGATGTGGCAATCGATCCAGTGTGTGTACGGAAAGGAAAAAGGTAGAAGCAAAGAATTGATTGAAGCATAAGTATCAATATTTTATTTCAATTTTGATTATGCATGTAATCTATGACCAAAATTTATGATAGTTACATGTGATTTACGATTTTTATTATGATGGTTGTGTTTTAAGCTAATTGGATGTGATATGTTTATACATGATGATTTGATCAAACAATTAGTTTGACTTGTTGTGCCAAGAAGTGAATAGATTTGCAAGGGTACCTTATTGACAAGCTACCAATGAGGTATGATTTGAATTTATTTGAATTTATTTTGAATCTAATGGAAATTATGTGCCTAGTACAGGAAAACATGGAAATTCCTAGTTGGGTGGTTGGAACTGACTACAATAATGTCAGCAAAAGCAGTGAAAGGAATTGAAACAGACAATAATATGTTGGTAAAGCACTTCAGGATCAAGGCCATTATGAGACATTTGTGCCCAATAGTGTGCATTTATTTCCATGAGTATGCTATAACGGGCATGATGGTTTTAAGGTAGGTATATGCCTTGATTTTTGGACCTTTTGAAATGAGGAAACCTTGCAAAGAAAGGGGTCGTCCAAGGGACTATGTAGTAGAGAAGGGGTTCCCCAGGAAATTGGAAGGTGTGTGACTGCATGGAAAGGGGTGACTAGAATGCATGAGGGATTGTGTAGCAGAGAAGGGAAGGTCAGGGAATACATTGATTTTGGTCATTCACATTATCATATGGAATTAGAATCACATTGGGAGTGTGCCCTGAAATAATGAGTCGGTAATTGTTCATTGAGGCACAAGTGGCATAGGATCATAGCCTTGGACATTGGATGTAGTTTTGAATTTTCTAGTGGATTCTGGACTTCCTAGGAAGGAGGTGAATCTTGGTACTACTTTTGAGGGTGGAAGTGTGAGCCTATGGATTCCCTTATTGATTGATGCGAGCGTCGTATCCATTTATTTATTGGTTGAGAAAATGTGCATATGTGTTTATTATTGTAAATATTGTATCAACATATGTTATAAATCTCCATAGACAATATGATTATTTGTTGGTTGAAGAAAATGTGTATGTGTATATGTGCTTATTATTGTACATTGTGTAATGCATTGTGTTATAAAGATCCACTAAACATTATGATTGTCATCTTTTCAGCAATGGTCATTGTAATACTACAATGAGTTGTGTTATAAAGATCCATGGGCAATATGTTTTGTTTTTAGGGATTTTTTGGTCATAAGTGTCATAGAACACCAAGGATGGTATTCCCCCAAGGGGGAGGGTTCTGTAACAACCCCTGGTTGATTTTTATGTAGAAAAATATAAGACCATGGCCATGGGAAATTTATTCCAAGATGAATGGTGGGAAAAATATCCTAGTGGGTGTCACTTCAGTTTATTAATGGCTATAGAAATTGGAAAATACATTGGCAAAGGAAAAAAGGCATTAATTGGTATTTATCTGTGAAAATAAAGGAAAATAGGAGAAAAGGGAGATGAAAGGTCACAAAATTGCATGAGAGGGAGATTAAGAAAAAATGAAGGAAAATTATGAAATTAGAGGCCTCAACGATAAAAAGGATTATGAGGACCAGTTCATGGTTTTTTTCAGTGTTATATTTGGTCAGTTTAATTTTGGAGCTCTCTCTATTCTCTCATACTCTTGCACGCTCAGAGAAATATTGGATCATTGTTGGAGCATGCTTGGAGCACTCTAGTTTTATTGTATTTGGAAAAGAAGGCAAAGGAAAGTAGGAGAGCACAAGGAACTAGGTGGATCAATGACTACAATGATATTTCTTTGTAGGTAATGATTTGCATATATAGTTTCCTTGCTATTTTTGGCATTAATGGTACATGCATGTGGTTTCTTCGTTATGATATGTCATTGGTATGGAGGATTGCCTGTATCGAAAGTGGTTTCCTAGAATTTCTATTTCCTCTTGCATTCTATGAGTAAATGTACTTGTTATGATCTGGCTCTGATGGTTGTTCTATCATTGTTATTATTTGGGTTATATGATGGTTATAAGCATGGTTTCATGAAAAAATCTAGTTATGGCTCTTATCATGTTTTGATTGGTAAATGATTGGCTATTGAATGCATGATCTAATAAATCTATGGTAGCTATTATGATATGGAATTAGACCTTCTTGACAATTTTTAGAAAAGTATCAAGCCCCTATGTTTAAATATGCATTCATGACTTGTATATTGCATGTTCGCGATGTGTTTGACGAAATGACTACCACAGTTAAGCTTGGTTAGGTCAAGTTCTTGACTACGTTTTGTGTTAGAGGATTTACATTTGTGTCATTTATTGTTTTGGAAAGTTTCATCAAGTTCTGGGAAGTGATCTGGAGTCTAGCCCTAAAAAAGTGGCACAAATTTCGTGGTTGCGGGCACATAATTGGAAATCAGGACTACAATCACTCCCTTGCATGTTTATGCATGCGATTAGAGTCTTACAGTCGCATGGATGTAGAATTGTGCATGTGACTGGGAGTTCAGGTCAGTGTAAAATAAACCTGACACGGGATTTGGGCACTTGGAGGGGTAGTTTAGTTCGTAGGGGTCCTGTAGCTCTTGAGGAAGGTCATTAAAGTTTCAGTTTTTCGATTCCACTTGCTTGAATGTACTTAGGATGTTGAGTCATTTCATAGTAAATTTTTGTCACAGATTTACCCCGGTGTACTGGTGAACTTGGGTAAGTGTGGGAGGAGGATGTTATACATCCTTGTTGTACCAATTTGCTAACTTTCATCTTTTCTTCATCATTAATATCTCTGACTCCAATCGAAGAAATTTTCGCTCCATTTGTGCACTAAGCCAGTCCAATTTGTGCTTGGTTTTTTCTACCCTATCGACCTTATCCTAATCCAGTAACGCCAATACTATGCCTAAAATTTCATACATCTCCATTAGATTCTTGATGATTTTATCTAATTCCTTCTTCCAATGCTTCAAATCCTTAGGTGCCTCACTTCCCACCATTTCTATCGATGCCTGCTTCCACAACGAGGATATCCACTTCAAAAAAAACCAATTTAGATTTTTTTTGACTTCGGTTCCTTAATTTATTGCCTCCCCTCCCTCCCAGGCAGAGGATCCTCCTTCTATCATCATTAAATATGGTAGAGGTGGAGTCATAACTTCTATTTTCCAAATGAATGAACTGGACTTTGAACCTTGATGGATCTGTTTGGCCTTAATGGGAATTGATACTCAGATCTCTCTCTACCACGTAAATTGTGATTGGGAGGACCACCAAACTTTTAAACCCAGCCACCTTCTCTTGTCATCACTCCAGGTATGATTTATTTCATACATTCAATGCAATAGGTCGAGGACGGATTGAGATATGCTCTGTCCTCTTGGTAACATTGCATGTTGTTTGTTTGCTTCAATTCTCATTTATTCCATTGTCAGTGCATATGATATACTTTATTTCCCAAGGATCTTCATTTAATGACATTGAGTTATGGGATCGACACATATCTCCTTTCGATTTCCTGCAAAATTAATACCACGTGTTCCAAGCGTGATCCTTGATTTTAGAGCGTGTCCGCCACTAAGTTGAGATGTCTGAGGACATGGAAAAGTTGGATATTCTCAATTTTATCCACCATCATGTTATTACCAGGAAAATAGGTGGAAATTTTGATAGTGGTCCTGATATTTCCTTCGAGACCTATTGAATAACCATCATCTAGTCCCCTATAATCAACAACCTTTGAATTTTTAGCCCTCGCTAATTCCAAGCTTTTCCATAATTCCCTAAAATATTCCTAGTTGTTTGTTTCCCATCCAAGACCCAAGGAAAAGGTGTATTTTATATTTTATTCAGGACTATGCAATTCCCCTCCCAATCCTACCACCCCGAGGTTTCCTTTAGAGACTCCGTAAAAAATGAGGATTGGAATGGGTTGTCTAGTTTTTGAGTTTCGAAATTCATCCTCCCCCAATATTAATTGGGTTAAACTGATGGAGGAAGGTTTTGGAGTGAAGTTGATAACATGATAATATAAGTTTTGATAGTTTATCTATTCTCTCTCTTCAATAGTCATTTCGCCCAGGTCCTTCATCTTTAATCCTTTTCCCGCCATGTGTTATGCAAGTAGCCATTGTGCTTTTATAGAAACTCTACATGTAGATGACACTTTGTATTTAAATATCACCTTATTCCTCTCCAACCATATCATCCAACATAAGAACTTTGGATGTGCACTCCAAGCTATTTTCCCTGCCGAATATTTGATTGAATCTTTTTGTGAATATTGATCTTCCACATCTCAAACATCTTTTTCCAGTTCGTTGGAATGTTAGCGACAATGGGGAATTTTTCAAAGGCCAATCTCCATACTTCCATAAAGAAGGTTCCATGACGAAATAAGTGTGGAATTGACTCCTCTTCTGCCTTGCAAAGGTTGCACCACGATGAGCCTTGAATATTACTCCTCAAATTCTTTGTTGTGAGGATATTTTGGCATGTTAGGACCCAACAAAAGGAATTAATTTTTGCAATGGCATAATCTTTCTAGATCATTTTAAATAGTCTCTTCTTTGGGGGATGTGGGAGGCTGTTAAGAAGAAAATTATAACCCTTTTTGACTGTGTGCTATTGTGATTTTCTTGATACCCACTTTCTTTAATCAGAAGCTTCATGAGAGAGAGGTGCAAAAAATTTCAATAAAGACATGAACTGGCTCCATTTCCCAACCAATTGGGAGGGGAGATCTTGGCACTGCTACCCCGACCATACCCTAGTTGAATCCAAAGATGAAATATCCTATATTATTTCAATTCATTTGCTCTTCAACCATTCAACAAGGGGTCTTCCCTCTTCCAGTTCCAATTCTACAAAACTTGTTGGGATATTGTCCTTCTGAAGTCTTATTTGTGCTCCATCTCCGATGGTCCACCCAAAATTTTGTAAATTCGCCTATGAAACAACCTTGCATAGGCGCCATATTTTGGATCCCTTACCTTCCCATTGCAGATTCTCTGCCATTCGTATCTTATTCTTGTTGAAATATTTTCTGAGGAAATCTTTCTTCCACTAACCATTGGTATCCAAGATTAACTTCCACACTATTTTTTCTCCTATAGAAGATTCATATACAATGGTTCCTTGATTCCCATTCTTTCTTTCTCCTTTGGGAGACAAACTGCATTCCAATTTAGAAGGTGAAATTTCTTCTCACTATACTTTCCTCCCTTCCATAGAAACTTTCAGATCAAGGAACTCATTTGGAGAAGAACACACTTAGGAGCTAGCAGTCCTGAACCTAAGTATATTGGAAAATTCGACAATACCGATTTAATTAGGACATCTTTTCCAGCCAGGTTAAGATATCAGGCACCCCATTAATGAATCTTCTTATAAAATTTGTGCAGCATGTGTTCCTAGTATTCCTTTGAAGAGGAACTTAAGGAAATGAATATTCCAAAATATTTTAAGGATTTCTATTTGGTTTGGACCGAAAACCCCAAAACAGTGGAAAACTCATGCAATGTTACATCTGAGAAATTCCATCCAAAGAGTTGAATTTTATTTTTATTAACTTGACCCCATGACAACTCCAAATATAGATCTAACACAATTTTGAAAATTTTTGCTATAATTTTGGAGGCTCCTCCAAACAAGATTGTGCTGTTTGCAAAAACTTTGAATGATTGATATTTTTAACATTTCTAGTGATGTTGATTCTTGGCAAGATGACGAGGTTTCTTTCCTTTTTGAGTTGTCTGATGAGACTTTCAACCACCATAATATACAACAAGGGTGACATGGGGCATCCTTGTCGAAGATACCTAGAGGCTTCGAAGAAGGGAGTTGGCCTTCCATTTATTAAGGGGGAAATCTAGGGAGAGTCTACACATGATTTTATCTAGGAAACAATTTGAGTACAAAATCCCATTTTTTAAGAATGAGAAAGAGATAAGAGTGACACACCTAGTCAAAGGAATTTTTTCATATCCAATTTGATGACGAAGCCTATTTCTCCCTCCTCCTTGCTACTGTGAATTGCTTCCTGAATGAGGATTATGTTTTCTAATATATATATATTTACTTGAGAAAATCTCCTTGATTCTATGATATGAGTCTTAGAATAATCCGCTTTATCTTGCTAGCAATGATCTTAGTTATAATCGTGTATGATGCATTGCGTAATGATATTGGGCAGAAAAACAAAAAAGTTGATGGATTGGTCTCTTTTGGAATGAGGGAAAGAAAGGAGGAGTTTTTTCTTCCACCTACCTTATTTTTTTCCAATGACCAATTTAACTTTATGAGGAGATCTATCTTTATCTCATTCCAACACAACCTCTAAAAGTTGATGGTGAAACCATCTAGACCAGGTGCCTTGTCTAGATCAATACTCCATATGGCCTCAACCACCTCCTATTCCTCAATATTTCAGACTAAACATTGATTCTATTTGTCTGATACTTATGGGGCGAATGAGTTGAGGAAACTTTTTTCCTTATCATAACCTAATTCACCACCTACTTTATATAGAGCTTGGAAATAATTATAGGCTTCCTGCTTAATTTATGAAAAATATGTGACCCTTTCCCGTCTTTCTGGGGCTATTTCCCTTACTCTATTCCTTACTTCCTTGACCTTGGTTTTTTTTTTTAAATAAGTTGTGTTCTTATCCCCTACCTTAAGCCACATGGTTCTTGATTTAAGGTGCCAATACTCCTCTTTTCCACACTTCTGTAAGTATTGTGCGTTTAGTTCTTTCTCCCCTTCTAAATGACTTTCGGTAACCTCACAATTCTACATCATTGTGATGTGATGCTCCATTTCTTACAATATTATTTCTCTATTTTCTCCTAGATGAACGAAGGAGTCTCTAACCCATTTTCACAACACCCTTTTGACCTCCCTCAATTTTGAATTCCACACAAAATCGGGTGATCTTGTAATCTTTAGATTCCATGCTTGCTTTATAATAACCTTCACTACATCTTCTCTCAACCAAACTGGATTTAACCTAAAGAGGATTGGTCCCAAGTCTTCTCCTTTTCTCGATTATCATCTTGATTGAGCGGTGGTCTGATTCGCCCTGAGGAAGGAACTCTGAAAAAGCATCTCGTCTCGATAATACCCACAACATGTGTATTAGGAATTGTTCCAATATTGCAATGATGTGTTATCCTACACACCCTCTATTCATCCACGTAAAGCCCCCTCTCTATTGCTTGACTTCAATTATATCCCACTCTAATCTCTCTTTGAATGGATCACGAAATAATGAACCTCCCTTCTTTTCCTGTGTAGATATCGTAGTGCTGAAATCTCCTCCAACTATATAATTTTTATGTCATTGTGATTGTTTTAATAATATGAGATTATTCCAAAAAAATTCCTTTTCCCCATATACGACCGGAGCATATATATTCACCAATATAATTTTGTCCTTGCTGCTTATTTCTTCCAGTTCCACTGCTATCTAGTTCATTGTCATCTGTGCCACTTTTACTATGAATACATTTGGGTCCCAAAATGTGCCTACTCCATAGATGCTCCCCTTTAGCTTTAAGCGATCCCTCCACTATGTTTCTAGAAAATCTTGGAGGCTTCCATGAGCTTGGCATCATCTAGCTTTATTTTCTAAAAAAACACAATTGTAGGCTTATTCATCCTAATCAAATCCTTTATTGCAAGGGATTTTTCCGGGTCACCCATTCCCCTCACATTCCATGGTATCAACTTCATCATTTTTTATTTGGAAAATGGGCTTTACTTCCTCCATCTGCATTTTTGATACCTGTTTTTTTATCATGACCCCAAAATTTTCAACACATCTTATATTTGGGTTTGACTCCCCAATATTTTATTGGGTTTTTCCTTGTTCTCTCACAAATCCTTCTTATAGTGCCAACCCCATTTCTTTTTTGTGCTTAAATTTCGTTACTACTTGCATCTTAATTACTTGACCCTTGATGTTCAGAGTTTTTGGTCAATATTTTCCTAGGACCACTTGAGACCTCTATTGTTTCTGTAGATGAGGTGTCCAAAGATTTGATTTGACACAAGCCCAAACTAAGATCATCCCTTTTTATTGTATTTTTTCTTGGGCTTTAGCATGGATATGCTCCTATGTTGTTGCAGCTGCTTATTTCTCTAGGTCATGCCTTCCTTCTGCAGGTTCAAGGATCTCTCCTTCCTCTTGGTTGTCCCCATTTTCCTCTTCCTCATATGGCGTCTTCAATGTTTCATTTCCTTCCTCTCCTTGTTTGCCTTCCCTTCCCTGTAGCACCCCAAAATAATTGTTTAAGGAGGCGGGGGAATCATGTCTTGGGGCAACCTGATCTATTGTCGACCTACGATGATTTACATTCTTCCTTTGTATTTTCCATTGTTCCTCATTTTGAGCCTGAGTTTCTTCCCCTTGTTTGGCCTTCTTACAATCCCTCGCGAAGTGTCGATACTTGTGACAATATCGACACTTGAAGGGGAGTTAGTCATAATCTAGAATCTGTATATGCTTCCATTCTCCCATTGATAATGGGATCTCCGTCGAGAGGCTTTTTTCCAAATCTACCTCGACACATATGCTTGCACATGCGAATTTCCCTCCTTTGGGTTTTGATATATTAATATATATCTTCCTACCATATTTCCTATTTCCTAGAGGCAATAATCTTTCCAACACAGAAGAGGAAGTCTCGAGAGTTTCACCCATACAACACTGTCATAGGAATTCCTCCCCTGGATCAAAATCTATTGTCCACCGATTCAAATACATCCCTCTGGCTCTAAAGAAGTATGATCCGTTTCTAAATATTATCTCATTATCCTCCTCGAGCTCGAAGAGGAAACCAAAATACCCATTACTGACTGAGTAGATCCCCAACCCACCTTTCATCTTATTTCTCCAATTCTTCTCTGCCCATTGCTAAATAGACTTCAGAGATGACCACAAACCAATGAAATTCCCGATGAAGGCCCGATTTGTATACGCTATCACGGATCTGCAGAATGTATTGGGCATTGGAACCAGATGCACATTCTCGACTTTTCTCACAAATTTCCATACTACTTCAACTTTTTCTTTTTGGACACGGTGGCGATCAACGCCTGGAAAGCTGCTACCATCAGATCAGTGGATGGGGATGAAGGAGGGGGGAGAGCCCCCCCGGTCGATCATTGGCCACGAGAGTTGCAGGGCGTGCGAAGGTGAGAGTTGCAGAGGGATCTTAATCACAAATCTATCAAGTGTTAAGAGGGAAAACATAGGTAGTATTTTCACTAATCTAATATAATATAATATAATTCCAATTTAAATATTTTATAATTTGATTATTATTATTATTATTAAAATTTAATTGTGTCAAGAAGTGTTTTATAATTTAGTATGAAAAAATATTATATAAATTGTTAAATTAAAAAGTAACAATAAAAAATTAGATTTAATTAAAAACAAAATAATAATAATAATAGTAATAAGAAGAAGATAGAAAATAAATTCAAACTAAAATAAGTGAAAGATTAAACTAAGATATGGGGGAAAACGAGGCGACCGGAGATGGCGAAAACCCTAGCGGCCGAAGCTCGGGGTTTACAGGTTCTATGGTGGTCTCGGCGCACTGCGGGGGGTTGGTAAACTGTTTAGGGGACCCCTAATCGATGTTGGTCACGGCGACAGGTCTATTTGTGTTGCCGACACTGTTTTTACCCCAAGTCACGGGTTTCTCCTGCCGCCATTATCGGGTAATGTGTTTTTGTTTCGATTTATGTTCTGATCAGTGTGCTTGCTCTGACCGGTCTTGAGGCTATTGGCCGGGCTCCCTTGAGATTTTATTTGCTGCTATCCTTTTGTGGTGGTTGGTTTCCTTGGTCCGGGGACTGTCACCTTTGTCTTTTTGTGGGGTTTGCGGATGTTTCTATCTGCCTTGGTATTTGATGCTTTTCGGCCGACCGACTGCTTCCTGGGTGGGCCTTTCGGGTCTGTGGACCCGATCTTGAGGCAGCTTGGCATTTTATCATCGAGCCCTCACCACCACAGGGTCTGCACATGAACTGACATCCCCTGGCTCATGCTTTGTGGTTTTGACCTGACCCTTCACCATTTATCGCAAGGTTGGCCCTAACTTGTAGGCAGGTTCACGGTTTTACCGGGGTCTCTACCCAGTATGGATCATTATGATGATGCGGTGGATTATTCGGAGGACCCCCTGGAGGGGGTCGACATCTGGGGTCTTGATGCACATGACGCGGAGGATTACATGTCTGACTTGGACCTGATTCCTGAGGTGGAGGCACTTGCTCCATCTGAGCTGGCTAATGTGGGAGGCTACTCCTCGCCTCGGGATGACCTGGCCCTTTTTTCTCTCAACTCGCCCTCAGGTGCTGATTTGGGATGTTTGGAGATTCCCTAGGTTGGATAGGATATCATCTCGAGTTCCGCCATTGGTTGCTTGGCGCAGCTCTCGGAGGCGTTTTTCCATGATATTGGGGTTGCTACAGGATCACTGGCGCATCTGAGTACTGGTGGTGTATACTCGCAGGGACCTACGGACCCGAGGGTCGAGACGCCCTTTGACTTGGCACCCAATGCACCAGAGGTGGCCTCGGGGTCGTTTACTAATATACTGGAGGATTTCAACTTGCAGGGGGGGACTGGCACACCCCCAGTGACTAAAGACTCTGTGGAGCCGCGGCTGGGATGCTCAAAGGCAAAAAATCTGCACAAGGTCACAAGAAGTAGATTAATCTACACCACAAAATTTGGCTGTGAGAGCGGAATGGTGGAATGGGGTTGTATGGCGTCCAAGACTCTTGTGGGGAAGGTCCGTGGCCGTAAATACTCTGCCACTCGGCTTCGAAGGTGGATCCGTGAAATCTGGAGTAACACTCTCCCTATTCTCCCGGAGGTCCAGGTCCTCACCAAAGGCTGGTTTTCACTCATCTTTAACTGCCCTGAACAATCGGACTGGGCTCTCAAGCACTACTGGCATCTTGAGAAGCACCCGGTTTACCTCAAAAGATGGGTTCCCCTGTTCGACCCTAAGAAAGAAAACGCCGGTGCAGGCCCTATCTGGATGAGGCTGCCGGGGTTGCCACTGCAGTTTTGGAGTGAACTCGCGCTGAAGAACATCGGAGGGAATTTTGGACACTATCTAGATCACGATAGATCCTACTTGACATCGGGTAGTCGCGCCGTCGCCCGGATCTTGATCTTCTTGGATACTAGGGATGGCCTCTATGAAAGTTTCAACATGGTTTTTGATGGGATGACCTGGCAGCAACCACTGGACTACGAAGGCGTGCCCTTTCGATGCCGGAAGTGTCATGTGGTCGGCCACTTGTATAAGGAATGTCCGATGATTGGCATTGGCAAGCAGACTCCGCAGAAATCCCGCTCAATGGGTACTCAGACTGGGCAGATGAATAGCAAGGTGCTGGGGGATGCTGCCGTGTGTCGGCCGCCTCTGGACGCCCTGGGAGAAGCTGATCTGATGCCTACTGCTATTCCTTCTTGGACCACCTCGCAGCCCAGATCTCGCTCGCTGGCTTCGAACGACATTACTCAGCGGAACCCTCCTATTTCGGGTAACTCCATTTCCTGTGCTCTTTCGATTATTGATGGTATTCCTGTCCCGCCTGTATGCATTTCTATTCAATTCACATCTGGTATAGGCGATATCTCTCAGACCTTACCTATTCCGACTTCGGGAACTCTTCCGACTCGGCCTGGAAATCCTTTGAAACTCCTTGCGGTTTGCTGAACTATGGCTTTGACGCACCCGTCATCCACTCCTATTATCCACCACTCCTCTGATGAACTCCGATGCCACTCTCACTCATCTTCCGAGACACCATCATCGCGTCATAACTATTTCCTTAGATCACTCTCCCTACCACTGTCGGGTGAGACTTATGGGATCGGGCCTAGTCTAGACTGTATTCCCATCAAATCTCGGGGTCGACCATCTGCATTGGCGAAGGCAATCAAAAGAGCCAATCTTGAAGTTGAAGTCGGCACTCAATCCTCCCTTATGCGGGTCCTTAGAGCCAGGAGACCCTCGTTGGCAGTTACATCATGATCTGCCTCTCTTTCAACTATAGGGGTCTGGCCAACCCCGATAAGAGACTGGCCCTTAAGGACTTGATATCTCATCGACCTATTGATATCCTATTTCTTCAAGAAACGCTTGGTGCTGGGCCCGATGTGCAGACTCTCTTGACCTCTATCCTACCTCATTGGACATTCATCACCCTAGATGCATCAGGGCGTTCTGGGGGCTGTGCTTTGGGCATTAATGACAGGACTACCCGGATGATGAATTGCTGGGGTCGATCTGGAGTTCTGGCTATGAATGCCCTCTTTGGCAACTCGGAGGTGGAATTTACACTGATCAATATTTATGGGCCCTGCACCAACAGAGAGAATTTATGGAGTTCTCTGTTGTCTTGTTCTTTACTCAAGGCACCCCATCTTATTTTGGGTGGTGATCTCAATTTCTCTTTAGGGATCTCTGAATCTTGGGGCCCCAATGCTTCCCCGGATCCATTGGCCGAGTTTTTCATTTCCCTGCTGAATGCCTCGAACCTGATTGATATCCATTCTACCAAGATTCAACCCACCTGGAGGAACAGAAGGACTGGCTTTGTTGCCCTAGCGCGCAGGTTAGACAGATTTCTTATTACGCAGACCCTCCTTCCTATTATATCTCGGGCCCGTCAATGGGTGGTAAATCTGACCACTCTCCTATTTACCTGGATTTCGAGTGTGGTCCTAATAGGGCTCGCTCCCCTTTCAAATTTAATGCTCGATGGCTGAGAGACCCTGAATACACCCTGATGGTTACTCGAGCCTGGCAACACTGCAGCCCTTTGAATGACCGGGACCCGGGCAGAATTATCAATGACAATCTTAATCGAATCAAAAAAATTACTATTCGATGGATTAGGAACAAGAAGAGATCGGAGAGGGAGGCTCTGATCAATATTGAAAATAAGATTGCCAGTCTCAACAAAGCTGATTTACTGGGCTACAGATCTGATGATACCAAGGCACAGCTTATTGCTCTTGAATCGGACAGAGCTAAATATCTGAGACAAAAGGAGGAAGACTGGAGACTAAAAAGCCGGGCAATATGGTTACAAGCGGGAGATGAAAATACTAAATTCTTTCAGCAGCATGCTAATGACAGGAGGGCTGCAAATGGCATTTGGGAACTGTCTGATAACAATGGTTTTATAGCTAGAACTCAGTCTCAATTAGCTGACCTGGGCACTAGACACTTCACAAACCTATACAGGGCGACTAACAGCATTGACCTCCCGGACATCATGCGTATTGCCCAGCATACAAAAAGATTTGTTGAACAGGATCAGATGGATGACTTAAATGCACCAGTCACTTTAGGTGAGCTGGAAGGGGTATTGAAATGGTTCAAGCGGGACAAAAGCCCTGGGCCTGATGGCTGGCCCATTGAGTTCTTTATTCATTTTTTTGATCTCATTTCAACTGACCTGTTGACTATGATTGAAGACAGCAGAGTGAGGGGTCGAATTTATGATGGTTTCAACACCACTTTCATTGCACTTATACCAAAATCTGACAACCCAACTAGCTTCAATGAATATAGACCTATTTCTTTGTGTAATTGCATATACAAAATCATATCCAAACTCATTGCTAACCGCATCAAGGCTTTCCTGTCAACACACATTGAAAAAGAACAATTTGCATTTCTGAATCATAGGCAGATCCACGAAGCTATTGGCACGGCCCAGGAAGTTCTTCATACTATTAAGACCCAGCGCCAGAAATCCACCATTCTCAAAATCGATCTCACAAAGGCATTTGATCGGGTCAACTGGAGCTATCTTCATCTCATTTTGATCCACTCTGGTTTCCCTCATCTGTTTATAGACTGGATCATGGGATGCATTTGCCACGCGACTTTCAGTATTCTGATCAATGGTACCGCATCTGATTTCTTTCATGCGGGGAGAGGACTGAGACAGGGATGTCCTCTCTCGCCATTATTATGTGTCTTGGTTATGGAAGGGCTCTCGGGGCTTATCAGGAATGCAAAAGACAGAGGAGAACTTCAAGGACTCCGGATCAATGACACTCTTCATCTCACTCACCTACTATTTGTAGATGATGTTCTCATCTTCCTCAATGGTACTAGACAAGACTCTATTCATTTTGATATGATTTTGCACTGTTTCTGCAGGGCCACTGGCATGGAACCTAATAGTACTAAATCAACCATTATTATGACTGGCTGCTCGGATATGGAACAAGGTATCTCTCTGCACCTTTTCGACTACGTTAGCATTGACATCAATGAAGGACTCCAATATCTGGGTTTCCATATTAAACCTAACGACTACAGGATCAAAGACTGGAACTGGTTGATTGCAAAGATTGAACGCAGAATCAACATTTGGTATAACAGGTGGTTATCCAAGGCTGGACGCCTGATCCTCATCAAATCAGTGCTGGAAGCTATTCCAGTCTATTGGGCGACCCTGGCTTGGATTCCAATTGGCATCACTAACAGAATTAAAAATATCTGCAGGCAATTTCTCTGGCGCAATCAGGGTCAAGGCTCCACTTTTGCCTGGGTTGCCTGGGACCGCATAAGCATCCCTAAACATTGGGGAGGCTGGGGATTAAAAGATTTACATCTCTTCTCGAAGGCCCTGGCTGCAAAGATGTGCTGGCATTTAATCACGGGTCAGAGTCTCTGGAAAGAGGTCATTGTGGCTAAATACATTTCGCCTCGGAACCCACTCGATTGGATTCGAGACAGAATCGGTCTGACCATTGGCTCATCTATTATATGGAAGGCGATCAATAAGGCGGCACATATTATACAGCTGGGTTTATCTTGGCAGATTGGCACGGGAACTATGGTCCGCATAGGCTCTGATTCGTGGTCTGGCAGTGGAGATCATTACAAACTTCCAGCTTTTATCACTGAGCACCTTGCAAACAGAAATATATTTTACCTTGCACAGATTGCAGACCTGGTGCATACCTCATGGCGGGGCCAAGCCTGGCTTACTGCAGCGGACCTTGACATACCACAGGCGGGTGCTCGGATCTGGCAGCGGTATATTTGGGCCCTTAAAGCCACTAATATTCGGATTACAGAGCAAGCTGATAGGTTAATTTGGGCTGTATCTCCAAACGGTCGATATGCTCCTAGACTTGGATACCATGCCTTAATTAGGACAAAAGAACCTCCCATTAAAGATTGGTGGTGGCGCTGTCTTTGGAAACTAACTGCCCCACACAAGCATAGAATGTTGTTCTGGTGCATTCTCAATAATTGTATACCCACAATGGATTACCTCCACAAAAGAGCGTTCCAAGGGGCTTCACAATGTAGTTACTGTCGGGCCTGCTGTGAGGACGTGAACCACCTATTTCTCCTTTGCAACAGCGTCAAAGATATCTGGGCTCGGATCTGCACAGACCTGAGCTGTAATTTCATTTGGCAGGGAGACAGCATTCTAGCAGCCTGGCAAAACTGGTGGAGACATTATGATCATGAACCACGC
This sequence comes from Pinus albicaulis, assembly GCA_034641835.2. Taxonomy (NCBI): domain Eukaryota; kingdom Viridiplantae; phylum Streptophyta; class Pinopsida; order Pinales; family Pinaceae; genus Pinus; species Pinus albicaulis. The sequence goes on from CM076579.1 coordinate 401,646,051, forward strand.
ATGAGGAACCTTCCTTTAATTGTGGCATGGGAGATCTGGATTGGCCGGAATAGACAGATTTTCAGAGATTTTCCCATTGACTGCGATCATATTGGTGCGGCCTCCATTGCTACCTTCAGCCTTTTGCCGGTAGACAAGCTTCTCAGAAAGACTCCTCTCGACATCCCTGAAATAATTGACCACAGGCATGCTTGGGCATACTTTGATGGTGCGTCCAACGCTGCGGGATGTGGAGGAGGTGCTATCCTCTACTTAAATGACCACCACTTCTTCCATATCAGAATGGGATTGGGACCCGGTACAAATAATTATGCAGAACTGAATTGTCTTCGCCTACTGCTGACCTTTGCATAGGACATCCATTGCAACGCCATCCAGATATTTGGTGACTCACTGCTTGTTATCAATTGGTTCAATAATCTTGCATTATGTCACTCGCACACACTGTCTACACTGCTGCGGGAAGTTCATTACCTCAAAGGCCTATTTGATTCTATCTCTGTCACTCATATTTACAGGTCTCGGAACAACATGGCCGACATATTATCCAAAGAGGCAGCGGAGCTAGATTGGGGCACCTGGCATTTTACTGAGCACTTGGGCGAACAGGTTTACAGATACTTTCATCGGCCATTCATAGAGGAGGCACATCTATAGGTGACTTCCTTGCTGTACAGGTTTTTTGAGGGGGCATTTTGTGTATATACCCCAGGATCCACTACCGACATGTATATTTATTATAGTTTATTTTGCTGTTTTTTTGTTAGTAAGCTAAGCACCGAGCTTACTAAGTAACTTTATAATTATCCCTGAAAATATGTTTATTTCTGGGACTGGATCATACCTGCTGGATGGCATGTATTTTTTAGACTGTTTTTTGATCGTAGTATTTGAACTGTTTCAGTTCTTGCAATACACAGCTATATGCAACATGTAATCTCTCTATAAATGAAAGTTTACGAATTCGAAAACTACAAAGAAAAAATAATAGTAATAATATATATATATATATATATATATATATATATATATATATATATATATATATATATATATATATATATATATTACATTTCAAAATTTTATATTTAAATTTAACTATTTTTTTAGAAACTATATATTTATAATCCAAGTATATATGGTTAATTGAGTCACATATTTAAAAGTGTAAATATTTTTTCAAATTTTGTACTTAAAAAGAAATTTGTATCTTAAAAGTTTTGATATTTTTAGATACTTGATCAACTCTAAATCAAAATAAATTTATAATGATTATATAATTTTTAGTGAAGTTAATTTCTTTTATTATTAAAATTATTATAAATAAATTTAACTTTAAATATTTTTATTATATATATAAACAATTAATTACATTTAAATTAATGAAATCTCCATTATAGTTATTAAAAAAAATTAAAAAATTTTAACTGAATTTTAGAAAAAGTTCTAAAATATTATAATGAGAAAACTCAAATCTGAAAAGCATATTTGAATTATACTTGCCTGTATCCAATCTCGTCTCCTTTCCATATAAGCACTGACCACACAAACTTACATACATGAAAATTTTGAATTCATTTTATATTTTATATTTTTGCAAATAGTTTTAAAATATTATAATGGGAAATTTCAAATTTAAAAAGCATATTTGAATAATACTTGGATCGCATCTCGCATCCTCTCTATGTAAGCACTGACCACACAAACTTATAAACATGAAAATTTTGAATTAATTTTATATTTTTTAAAATAATTTTAAAATATCAGAATGAGAAAACTCAAATCTAAAATGCATATTTGAATTATACTTACCTGTATCGCATCACGTCTCCTATGTAAGCACTCACCACACAACTTATATACATGAAAATTTTGAATTCATTTTATATTTTTAAAATTTGGAAAATAGTTTTAAAATGTTATAATGGGAAATTTTGAAATCAAGAAAAGCACATTTGAATTATATTGACCGGTCTCCATTCTCGGCTCCTCTCTATGTAAGCAGTGACCACACAAACTTAGACATGAATATTTTGAATTCATTCTATATTTTACAATTTTTGAAAATAGTTTTTCAATTTGTCAATTGCCTTTTAAAAAATTACTACGCAATTTGAATTTTGAATAATTTAACTGTGTATTAATTTTCTTTCAGTGAAAATTCCTATAACATAGGACATACCATGTTTAAATATATTTAAAATTGTACAAAATGTTATGAATATTATTCCTCAGTTTAAAAAAATAAAATGAACTACGACAAAAACTTCACATGTGAACCAAACAAAAACTTAAAGAGGAATAAAAACTTTACAATTAAGCAAAACTCGAATTATGATTCAAACTTTTCTCAAACAAAATCATATGAAAATTTAGAAAAGCCAAATCCTTTTCGTACCAGTTGAGCACATTGGCTTCCTCCTGAAGCACAGTACATTAGCCACGTGTTGTCTATCACTACAACTTGTATTCGTTGGAGATGGCTTAGGATAGCAGCTTTCTGTCCTTTTCATAAAATATAGCGTGTCTTTATCATGTAACGTAGTGGCTGGGGACCATGCCATGCCAATTATCTTCCACTTGCACTGCATTATTATTCAGCTGACTGGGTGGGCCCAGCCCTTACCGACTGTGCTGCTCCTTTTCCTCAACTAATAATACAGTTTTATTGCATGTGCGGAATTTGGGTTTGCATCGCAGAGATCACAAGTTTAAATACATGTAGTTGTTCTCCTCTCTTTTGTGCAACCATTGTCTCACTTTCTTTTGCATTCCATTCATTCATTCTCTGTGAACTTCAGTGCCTGTCGAGCCTCCTTCCTTCACCGAGTAATTCATTGAGTTGACTCCATAAAGCATTAAGAGTCAGCTATGCCTACTTCTACTCATTTGAGGAGGAACATCCCCAAAAGAGGGCAAGTGAAGGTAGCCATTGCCTGTTCCCTTGCCCACTCCATCAGATCGCTGTTAAGACCCACTAAATCTTTCAACTATTCTATGGCTTCCACTTCCTCTTCCTCTTCTCCAGCGACTGCAGATCGTTTCTGGGTACAATGATCGAGGCTGAAGATCAAGATGGACTTATCTCTAGAATGTTAAAACAGAAGAAAGGTTCCTCCATTACGAGTGCAGTGATTCGGAAGTTAAGATCAGAGTCGAATCCTTAGATTTGAAGTGCAAATCATTTGCTCACTTGCCTTACCCTGTTTCTCGGATATGCGGCTGTGCAACACCAACAGAGTTTACTATGTACAGACTAACTACATATGAAGAGGGGAATCTATTTCTGCTATAGCTTTTCCAACGTGTTGGAGCTGCAAATACAAAAGTTTGTTGATTTCATCATTTGAATGGAAAGAAATGGCATTTTGATATTAATCTCCTTACCTTGTCTCTTTGAGAGATTTGTACAATTGCCAATGATCAAATGCTATCGGAAGAAAAGGAATTTTTTGTATTAACCTCCTTGGCTTTTTTCTTTAAGAGATTTGTCGATTTGCCAATGATCAAATGTTTGATTTCAATGTTAATGTTATTTATCAACACTCCTCCGTGTTTTGTTTTTATTCCAGCTCTGTTCTGCTCACATTTTATTGCAAAATGTAAGCATGCCGTAGAGTTTCATGATGCCATAACAAGTCCAACTTTATAGGGTTAATTTATACCGTGGTTTGTATGTATTGGTAGAATGTTCAAAGGTGAAGAGGTGAGAAGGATGTTGGACTTTTTCATGCAAGTTTGGTGATTGCAAATTAAGTTTTGTAAATATACTTGCAGATTTTTCTTTTTTCTTTTTTTTTTCTCTGGTTTATAATCTCAAAGATTGGTGACAATTACATTATGGAATATTTGTACCAGGCAGATATATCAGAAAGAATCACTTAGTGCCAGCTCAACCACGAAACCTGATCTCTAGAGTGGTGAAAGAATTGATTCTAGTGACATTTCAATAGCAAAAGTGCTTTAACTACAATCAATTAAACTAAAGAGTTGGGTTAAATATAGTTGCAAATTGTAACTCTTTTGCAATATTATTATTGAGAAGAGTTTGCACTGGTGTACAGTGAACTTCACAAAACATGAACGATCACAGAATTCATAGAATTGTAGGGCAAAATTGGCTTTCCATGTAATTTTATGTTGGGCATTGAAATCTTTGAGAGTTTGCATTTCTTTCTCCCGTTTTGTCTTGGTCTTTCTTTTGAAAGTGATTCTTTATCATATTACAAATAAATTTTTAATAATTTTGTGAGAAATATTGCGTTACAAATTTTATCAAAATGCAAGTTAAAGTAACTAAAGAAATAACTAGCACAACCACATTACTAAATGTGGTTGATATACACCCATAAACCTAGAGAAATTTAGAGTTATTAAGGTTTATAATTATAAGATCCATAATTTTAAGATTTATAGTCAAAATTTGATAAATACGATTAGATATATATTTTAAGTATGAGGGGTTTCCTCAGTGCATTATATTATATATCATTTTTGGGATTCAACTAAGTTAAGTAAGTCATTCATCTATGACCATTTCCATGAGAGGTAGTCGAAAGTGACTAATTTCTCATGATTTTTGAATAGTCCACTTAGCACTCATTGCATTGGGTGATGCTCACAGGGGCGATGCAATGAGTGCTAAGTGGACTATTAAAAAATCATGAGAAATTAGTCAATTTCGACTACCTCTCATGGAAATGGTCATAGATGATCGACTTTCATGATTTTTGAATAGTCCACTTAGCACTCATTGCATCGGGTGATGCTCACAGGGGTGATGCAATGAGTGCTAAGTGGACTATTAAAAAATCATGAGAAATTAGTCAATTTCGACCACCTCTCATGGAAATGGTCATAGATGATCGACTTACTTAACACAGTTGAATCCAGAAACCCCTCATACTTAAAATATAAATCTAATCATATTCATTAAATTTTGATTATAAACCTTAAAATTATGAATCTTATAATTATAAACCTTAATAACCCTAAATTTCTATAGGTTTATGGGTGTATATCAACCATATTTAATAATGTGGTTGTGCTAGTTATTTCTTTAGTTAATTTAACTTGCATTTTGATAAAATTCGTAATAGAATATTTCTCACAAAATTATTAAAAATTGACGCTATGTGATTCATTTCACTAGTTTCAATCTCACTTCTTCACCCCTGTGAGCATCACCCGATGCAATGAGTTTCTGATTGATGAATATACCAATGCCTAGGACATCTTAAAAGGGGATTTAAATATTTGTTGTATAAACCCCACATCTTTTAATGGTAAATACTTGTAAATGGTGGTTCAAAAACTATGGTGCTTTTGGTTCATATCAATGTGATTCATTTCACTAGTTTCAATCTCACTTCTTCACCCCTGTGGGCATTACCGTAGGCTCAGCTGCACGTAATATTTCTACAGTTGGCCACCTCTGAGCCCTTAATCAACGTACTACTGCTAGGTAATCCTTTGTCTCACAATACCTTTCTCCCAAGAGAATGGATGAAGGAATGATGAATGAATGAATCTCATCTTCCTCAATGTCTATTAAATAGACCAAACAATGGAGGGAACCGCATGCACACATTTCATATGTTAACATGCAACTTTTATTTCTTTATTTTAAGTTTTACTTAATTTAATATTACTCTTAATTGAACTATTTATTATTTTATTTTATTTTACTTTTTGTTAACTTTACATATTTTTACTATTTTTATGGTTCTCTGAGTTTAACTCTTTCTTAGTTTATTCCTTGTTACTTTTATTAACTTCACTTATTTTATAGTTTACTGTTATATATTTTTATTTAAAACTCTAGTTTATTATTTACTATTTTATTTATTTATTATTGTTCTCTTTATTATGTATTATTTATTTACTATTTATTTTAATATTATGTTATATTTATTATTATTATTATTAGGGGACATTGCATACTCCCCCTCTTTAAGAAACTTCGTCCAGACTGATGCTCTGGAAGTGGAGGCTAAATTTGCTTCTACCGGAGAACTAAAGGGAAAAATGGGTCATGGAGAGAGAAGAAGAGGCAAAGAAGAGGCCAACCCCTCAAATCAGGGACGAGATACTCAAGAACAGAAGATGGAAGAAATGAATAAGTTGATCTGGAACATGTCTAACAAGATGGCAAAGCTAGAATTAGAAAGCAAAAGTTCTCCACCTCGTCAAAATCAAATGATCCCCAATAGAGGTTTCAATCGACAATACCGGAGGCCCCCAAGTCAACTATTGCAAAGAGAAAGGAAATAACAAAAATATCACATCCATCCCCCATTGTATTTAGAAGAAGAATTGGAAGGACAAGCTGATGAGGTTACAACTATGCAGGAGAATCAATTCTTTGCTTATTCTGATGAAGAAGGTGAAATTTCACTGCATCAAGAATATGGAGAGGAACCAGCAATTACCGGAAATGAAAATGATATTAATAGCTATTGCAGGGAGTTTGTGGATTTCATGCAGGCTCTGTTGCATAAGAAGTATGACTTCAGGTCTTCAAGGAATATGTCCCACATGCAATAGCAAACCGAAGATCCAGGACCTTGGGGCTCCCCAGATGAATTGGAAAATGGAAAGAAGCCATTAGATCAAGTTGTCCATAAACCTAGTACAACACTAAACCCATCAATGCAAAAGCTCGAAGCTGCCAAAATTGAGAAATCACCTTTTCCTCTTCAGCCCCTAAATGACATTGATAGGGAACCTGTTGAAACCTCCTCTGCTGAAAGAAGCCCCATCACATTCAATCTACAAAACTAATTAGAGAAAGTAAATATTATTGTACCACTTACAAAACTATTGAAGCAACCCTCCTACAAGGCCCAGGTGTCTTAGTTCATGTGCCCATCCACTGCAGTCCCCATTCCAGACAACCTTAATCTTCTAGAAGAAATACCTATGGTAGTTTTTGGGCCTCAGGTAGAAGAACAAGATCCTTTTACCCATCCTTTTTATGTGACCTTGGTAGTACATGCCGTCTTACTTCATAACTACATGCTTGATTCGGAAGCCTCAGACAACTTAATGCCTCTATCATTCATGGAACAACTAGAACTGATAAGAAATGCAGAAGACAGAAGTTTGGACAAACACACAGGAGCTCACAGGTGCAGATCACCAGGAGCTCCCACCAGCAAATGCATTCGCTTGGAGTTCTTCATTAAGCATCAAGAATTAAATAGATACATAGGCAAAACAGATTCCTAATTAATAGGAACTGAATGTCAAATAAAGAGCAAATCATAACTACGTAACCTATTCTCCATTAATTTCTAACACCCCCCCCTTAATGGAGAAAGGGATTTTTAAACACACCTAAAGTATCCCTAAACAAATCAAACTTTAGTCTTCCTAGTGGCTTAGTGAATATATCAGCCATGTTATCACAAGAATTACAATATTCTACAGAAATCTCTTTGGACTGCACTTTCTCCCTAACAAAATGAAATTGAGTGTCTATGTGCTTAGTGTTTTTATGAAACACAGGATTGTAAGCCAGTTTGATGGAACTTTGATTGTCACAATTGATGATCGTAGCTTCTGTCTGTTCTTCCCCTGCATCTTGGAGAAGTCTACGCAACCAAACTGCCTCACATGTCGCTGCACACATAGCTTGATATTCAGCTTCTGCCGAGGATAAAGCAACAGTATGCTGCTTCTTGCTGCACCAAGAGATGACCCCAGAACCAATGTTGAAGGCGTAACCTGTAATTGATCTTCTGTCATCTATATTTCCCGCCCAATCTGAGTCTGTATAACCTGTCAACTTAACATCAAATGAGTCAGAATACAAAATACCAAAGTATGATGTTCCTTGTAGATACCTTAATACTCCTCTTGCTGCATGCCAATTATTGTCATGGGGTTGAGTCATAAACTGACTCAAAACACTCACTGCATAAGCTAAATTTGGTCTTGTTGTAGTCAAATAAATAAGACTACCAACCAATTGTCTGTACAATGTTGCATCTGCATATTTCGAACCATCATTCATCTGAAGTTTGCTGTTCTGCTGTAAAGGTACAATTGCAGCCTTACACTCATTCATTTTAAACCTGGACAACAGACTCTTTGCATACTTACCCCGGGACAAGAAAGTTTGGCTTGAATCTCTCCAAACTTCTAGACCCAAACAATATTGCATTTCCCCAAGGTCCTTTATCTCAAATTTCTGTGATAATTGCTTCCTTGATTTCTTCAATGAGATTATCTGCACTTCCTGTTATTATCAAATCATCTAATACAAAGAAATCACCACTATCTGCCCTTCATTATTAAACATGGTATATAAATTGGGATCATTTTTGCTTCTTTCATAACCATTCATGAGGAAAAAAGAATCAATTTTTTCATACCAGGATCTAGGTGCCTGCTTTAAACCATATAAAGCTTTCTTTAATCTACACACTAGATGTTCTTCTCCCTTCTTAACAAATCCTTCAGGCTGTACTAAGTATACTTCTTCTTTTAAATCACCGTTTAAGAAAGCAGACTTAACATCTAATTGGTGTTTTTTCCAATGATGTTTAGTGGCTAAAGCAATGATCATTCTAATGGTGTTTAATTTTGCAACAGGGGAAAATGTCTCCTCAAAATCAATACCTTCTATCTGGGAATATCCCTTTGCCACCAACCTTGCTTTATGTTTATCAATAGACCCATCTGCTCTAAATTTCAACTTAAATAACCATTTGCAACCTATGGGTTGTTTATCATCAGGAAGTTTTACTAGATCCCAAGTATTGTTCTTAATGATGGATTCATATTCCTCATTCATTGCTTTCTTCCATTCAAGACTTTTACTAGCTTCATAAAAATTAGAAGGTTCTGCAATGTTTAACATACCAGTCATAAGCGCATAATCCCTATATCGAGCTGGTAACTGTCTTGGCCTGTTTGATCTTCTGAGTGGTGGGGGTTCAATTATTCTGCTTATTTCTTCCCTTTGTGGACTGAACTCCACATTATCCTGTTGCTGCTGTACCTGCTACTGTTCCTGCTTCTGTTCCTGCTGCTGACTGACTCCTGTTTCAGTATCCTCTTCTGAGAGTAAGGGCACATGCCATTCTTCATTGTTTTGGACAGGATTTCCATCATCAATCTGTTCATGGAATAATACATCTCTACTGACAAACACCTTGTGAGTAGCAGGGTCAATCAATTTATAAGCCTTATACTCACTGCAGTATCCAATGAACGTGCATTTAATGGCCTTTGAATCTAACTTCTTCCTATTCTCTTTAGGAACATGTGCAAAAGCTTTACAGACAAATACTCTAAGATGACTTACTGCAGGCTTGAAGCCAAACAATGCTTCAAAAGGAGTTTTATACTCAAGACTTTTAGTAGGACACCTATTCTTTAAATACACTGCAGTATTAACAGCTTCTGCCCAAAAACCATTGGTTAGATTCTTACCTTTCAACATACTGCGAGCACACTCCACCAGTGTTCTGTTTTTCCTCTCAGCAACTCCATTCTGCTGAGGAGTGTAAGGTGTTGTGAATTGCTACTGTATCCCATGCTCGTTGCAATATTTGGTGAAGACTCCTTTCTTGAATTCCCCCCCTTGATCTGATTGAAGAATCCTGATGAACTTTCCTGTTTGCTTCTCAATCATGTTTCTGAATTGCTTGAAATATTCAAAAGCATGACTTTTCTGTTTAAGAAAATACACCCATGTGAATCTTGTACATTCATCAAAAAAGATTAAAAAATAATAGGCCCCCCCTAACGACCTCGTCTGCATCGGGCCACATAAGTCAGTATGTACAAGTTCAAGTATATCCCTCTGTTTTCTATCTTTAACGGCAGGAAATTCATCTCTATGCTGTTTACCGAACGCACATGCCTCACAATCAATATGCAACTTTTTCAAAACAGGAAGACCCTCTACCATACCTTTGTTTTGCAGCAGAAAGAGATCACCAAAGTTAATATGCCCAAGTCGCTGATGCCACAAATTTTCAGCAGACTTATTTGACGCCATCAAGGCTTGCTGAGGCATACTTTTCACATCCAATTTGTAGAGTCCTCCTATGCGAATACCTGTAGCAATGGGCTTCATCTGATCCAACAAATCTTTAATAATGCAATAAGATTTAAAAAATTCTACCTTGAGGTCCTGATCTGTAATCTTGGACATAGAAATCAGGTTCTTCTTAATGCCAGGAACATACCACACATCAGATATATTCCTGATCTTACCATCAGGCAGAGTAACAAGGACATCTCCATGTCCCTTGATCTCATACCCACTATTATCTCCAAGATAGAATTTTACTCCAGAGTTGGATTCTTTAAAATTTCTGAACCATTGCTTTTTACCTGACATATGCGAGGAGGCTCCAGAATCCACGAACCAAATATCTGATTCATCCTCCTCAGTAGCAGTGTCAGCCTCAACCATAAATAGTCTAACATCCAGATTCTGATCTGGGTCTGTATCTGCATCTGCATCCGCCAAATGACCTGCATGCCTTCTCTGATTGTACCTCTCTTGATTTGCCTTCTTCTTGCGACAAAATTTAGCAATATGGCCTATCTTACCACAATAAAAACATTCAAGAGCAGATTCATTTCTATACGAGGTCATACCTTGTGGTGTTATTTTTGATGTGTTGCCCCTCCTCTGATCAGCCATCGCTCTCCCTTTTGGCTTGAACTTTGTTATCAATGCAAGATCTGGATCTTGAGGCTTGAGAGACGACCTCCTTTCCTCTTCATGTAGCAAAATTCCAGTAAGCTCTTCAAAACACAGAGGCTTTTCCCTTGCATTCAATCCAGTTATAAACATCTGATAGTCATCTGTCATACCGTTCATGGTGATTGTCACCAGATCATCATTTGCCACGGTTTGACCGATATCAGATAGTTTATCTTTAACTTCCTTTATCCGGGATAAGAATGAAGAAACAGACTCATTTTCCTCCATCTTGATTAAGAGGATCTTCTTCCCAAGGAACAATGTTCAGCTGGTGTTCTCGATTTCATACATGTCTTTGAGAGTTGTCCAGATCTCATTCGCTGTCTTGCAATCCCGAATATGAGGGATGATGCAATCTTTAACTGACAATTTTAGTAGAACCTTTGCCTTCAGCTCCCTTTTCTCCCATTCTTGAATTGTTGCCTTCGTTCCACCATTTGCAACAGTCAGCTTACCTTCATCGCCGATGACAATGCTATAGGTATTCTGACCTTCAAGCAACGTCTGAAGCTTAAATTTCCAATTTGTGTAATTGAAACCATCCAATTTGCTGCTTTCATTTAAATAATCTGCCATCTGAGCATTCATCTTGGAAAAAAAAACTAGATAACAAAGATTTACTTAATGAGGGCCTTCAAGTTTCAAATAGAAAAAAAAACTCTTGATTGTATCCAATTTTTTAACCACACTTGGATCAAATTGTCAAATCAATATATATATATATATATATATATATATATATATATATATATATATATATATATATATATAACTTCTGCAATCAAATATACCCAGTTTCAAGGAGAAGTCGACTGAAATATATACCCGGTTTTTTTTTCGATGGGACTTCAAACCTAAATTATGTTTTCATTTCACACAATAAGCTTAGTGGTAAAATACCTGACTCGGTGGGTGATATGCTATAAACAGTGGGTGATATTCCGCAGAAGATGGCCCAAATGAAGAATCTGAATCTGACACACTTGAATTTGAGTTCCAACCATCTATGTGGCGCAATTCCACAGACCAAACCGTTCAATACATTCCCTTCTTCTACATACAGTAACAATAACTGTCTCTGTGGCCAGCCTCTTTCTGCTTGTCATTCAGCTTGAAGGGAAAGATCAGTTTATTTCATTCGAGGCAAATCTGGGTAGATGAGAACAGACAGATCCAAATACCAGGCAATTCACAAAAGAATTAAAAAAAAAAAACGATTCAGGCATTCACAAATGATTGCACCGTCTTTAGTTCTGCGAGTTCTCATGTAAGGCCGCACGACTATGCTGGGAGAACTGCTAGGATTTCAGAAGTTGCATTGATTTCAGCCATGGGCGCTTCCTGTCACAAACTTACCTTAATTAGCACGAATTTCAGATGCACAAAAAAGCGTGACACTTGCAAACAGCAATGCTCCGATGTGCAGGAAGGCGGAGCCCTTCGCTTCGTTGCGAGCACTGATCGATAGTGTCTGATTTATACTGAAGTCCTATGAATGGGCTGTGCAGATATTTGCAGGCCTGGAGTTCAAATGCAGGAAGGCAGAGCAATTCGTTCCGGCCAGAAATAAATAAATGCGAAGCAAATGGTATAAATAAAGCAAATTAATGTATGCTGCTTCTGAAACGAAGCTCGGCTCTTTCAATCAATCTTCATGCTGGCTCAACAAACATCTCCTCTTCTCTCTAACCAGTGCACAATTATAAACTCGACAGTAGAAGCACATATCAGTGGAGCGATCTTAACACTCATCCAACACAACATCTCTCTATACAAACCAGTGTAGCATCTACACAAAAAATCTCCACTATGGACACTGTGCAATAAGACACAAAGCTTCAATGTGCTACAATTTTGACAGCGAGTGTTAAAAAAAAAAACCTTTTCAGCAGTGCCACCTTCACCAGCTAACAGATGTGTTCCAACGCCGCCAGGCTTCTAGACACCGCCTCCACAAACAAGATTGCCTTCACGGCCTTAGGATCTGCCTCACGCAGTCAACAGTGAACGCAGCTCCAGTCCAACGAGCCACCACGCACAGCCTCACAGCCTTCACAGCTTGCCTCACGCACAGCCTCTCTCAGCTCTTCCTGAGCTCCGATACCATGATAAGAAATGCAGAAGATAGAAGTTTGGACAAACACACAGGAGCTCACAGGTGCAGATCACCAGGAGCTCCCACCAGCAAATGCATTCGCTTGGAGTTCTTCATTAAGCATCAAGAATTAAAAAGATACATAGGCAAAACAGATTCCTAATTAATAGGAACTGAATGTCAAATAAACAGCAAATCATAACTATGTAACCTATTCTCCATTAATTTCTAACAAGAACTGCAAATCACACGACCTTACAAAGAAATTTAATATTTTGATTCCAAGAGAGTCAAGTGTTTGGGGATGATAAAATATCTGGTGGTAAACCTAGCCCAAATTCCCGGAAAAAGTGTGGTGATGGATATTGTGGTGGTAGACATTTCGACCAGGTTTGGAATTTTGTTATCACAGTCACAGGGATAAAAAATTGGAGATTCGATAAAACTGGATCTACCATATGCCACCATTCTCGTTTTCAGAGGGGAAGAAAGGAGATTGTATAGGGAATCAAGATTTGTGAAGATGGTCACGAAAACAGATGGCTCTACAAACGCTCCTATATATATGAGAAAGAATGTGAGTTTTCCTGCCTGCTGTTGGAAGAATATGACCTCATCTTGGAGGAAACACAAATCCTATCCCCGAGGCAAATAAATCAAAATATTACAAAAGTGGGTGAGTTATGGATGTTACATTTCGATGGAGCCTACTCCAAATAAGGAAACGGATCCGGGGTATTGCTAATCTCACCAAAGGGGTTTTTGATACCTCTCTCTTTCAAATTGGAATTCGAAGCCACCAACAACATGGCCGAATACGAAGATTTACTCTTCGGCCTGCAGGCGGCACAGAACTTGAATATCCAATGCCTAAAGGTGTTTGGAGACTCAGAGTTGGTGGTGCAACAACTGAGAAATCAATTCCAAACAAAAAATTCATGGCTCAGAACCTACAGGAACGAGGTACGAGATCTAACAAACAAAAAAATTCTTGGTTTTCAATATTTAATTTATGCCCTGTGAAAAAAAGAAAATGGCGGATTCGCTAGTTGTGGATGCTAGTAATTTCTGACCCCCACTAAATCCTCTCCTTAGATATGAAATTGAAGTCAAATATAGGTCCTCCATCTCAGACAACGTCAAGCATTAGCAAGTTTTTGAGGATGAGGAACAAATCAACGTTTTATGGAGACAATAGAAGAATTCTAAAATCCGTTTATTGATTAGGAGGAGGAGATCATGGTAAAAGTGCAAGATTCCAGTTGGGAAGAAACCATCATTGGTCATATGGTTCTCCAAATGAAAGGGAATATTTTTCCCAGGGGTATTGTACCTTTGGATAGGCTTTTCAACACAAATGATGTGCCTTCTGACCCTCGCAGGCCAGAGCTCGATGAGTAGGTGGAAGACCATAACATTGGTTCAAAGGAAGACTCGAAATTCATTAAACTAGACAAAGGGATCCCAGAGGAATTCAAGCAGAAGTATTTGAATATCTTTAGAACTTATAAAGATGTCTTTGCCTGGTCATACCAAGACTTGAAATTTTTTGATATTAATATCATACAACATAAAATCCCTTTGAAGGAAGGATCGAAGCCTTACAAGAAAACGTTGAGGCAGATTAAACCGCTCCTCTTTCCCGCCATAGAGAAGGAAGTGAAAAAATTGTTGCAGGAAAATATTATTGTGCCCTTGAGATATTCGGAATGGGTGTCCAACCTAGTACCGGTGAGGAAGAAGAATGGTGAAATTAGGTTGTATATGGACTTCAAGAATTTGAACAAAGCCTCCCTGAAAGATAATTACCCGCTACCAATGATGGATCATATTTTGCAGAAGGTAGTAGGGTCTGCCCGAATGTCCATGATGGAGGATTCTTGGGGTATAATAAGGTCGCAATGCACCCATATGATCATAAGAAGACCAAATTCATCACGCCCTAGGGAACCTTCATGTATGCTAGGATGCCTTTTGGTCTCATAAACATAGGAGTTACATTTCAAAGGGCCATGGACATATCCTCTTTCGGAGATCAATACAAGCTCGTGGTAGTGTATCTAGACGATATCACTGTCTTTTCTAAGACATATGAAGAACATATTGAAAACTTAAAACAAACCTTTGAGAAGTGTGGAAGGTATGGATTATCGTTGAACCCCAAGAAGTCTCAATTTTCTTTGTAGGAAGGAAAATTATTAGGACATTTAGTGGCAAGAGAGGGAGTCAAACTTGACCCCAAGCGCGTTGAGATTATAAAAAATATCTCACTGCCCAGAAACAAGAAGGCGATCCAATTTTTCTTGGATATAATAAAATCCCCGAGGAGATTCATGTCGAATTATGCAGAAATACTCAAATACATCACAGAGATGTTGAAAAATAATAATGAGGTAAAGTGGACTGCACATTCTCGAGATTTATTTAACATGATTAAATAATATTTTGCAGAAGCTCCAATGCTAGTTAGCTTAGATTACTTAAAACCTTTCTTTGTATTTTCCTTCGCTTCTCCTCATACAATAGATGTTGTGTTGTTGCAAAAAAATAAGGATGGAAATGAAAAACCCATTGCATTTTTCAACCAGGTACTAAGAGAAGCAAAACTTAATAACAACATTCTCGAGGAGTAGGCATATGCCCTGTTTAAAGCCCTCAAAGCTTTCAGGATGTACATTCTCCAGTCTAACATAATATATTATGTACCTAATGTTGTAGTGAAAGATATTCTAGTACAAGGAGACAACGAGGGGAAGAGGGGTAAATGGATAGCCAAAATACAGAAGTATGAGATGGAAATCAAGCCCACAAAGTTGATCAAAGGGCATGGTATAGAAAAAATTCTATCATATTCGAGCAACCATGTTTTGGGAATCAATTTGTTGAATGACACTGGTGGGGAAGGCAGTAGAAATGGCTCGCAATCTAGGATCGAGATCGTGATGCAAAAGACTCATGTCAAATACCTGGTCTCTCCTTGGTACAAAGACATAGTCAAGTATTTGTTGTCTTTGAGGTGCCTGCTGAGCTTCGACAAGGTGAAGTATCGAGCCCTAAGGCTGAGATCTCAAAAATTTATGGTAGCAAATGGCTAGTTGTATTAGAGAGATCTGGTAGGGATCTTGCGATTATGTTTGAAAGAAGATGAAACTAAGCAGGTGATGAACGAATTTCACGGTTACATGTGTGGGGGAAATTACAGTTGGGGAGTGACTGCTTATAAAATACTCAAGGGAAGCTTCTTCTGGCCTAAGTTGTTCGGAGAATTTCAGGCCTACATTTGGGCATGCGAGAAATGCCAAATGTTCGCAGAGAAGCATAAATTCGCCTCCCTTCCTCTCATCCTTGTGCACGTGGAGGAACCTTTTTGACAATGGGGACTTGATTTCATTGGTGAAATCCATCCTGCATCTAGGAGTCAACACCGGTGGATATTGACCACTACTGATTACTTCACGAAGTAGGTAGAGGTTGTGCCTTCCAGGAACGCCACCGACGTGGTGGTCATGAAATTCATGGAGGAAAACATACTCTCCAAGTTCGAGTTTCCAGTGAAGATAATAAATGAAAACGCTCAAGCATTTAAATTTGTGAAGTTTATGAAAATTTTCCAAAAGTACAATATCCTGCTTGGGCATTAAACCACTTATTATCCACAGGGAAATGGACTGGCAGAATCTTCGAACAAGAGTCTGGTAAGGATATTAAAGAAAATGATAGCAGAAAATCAAAAGAACTGGAACTCACAGTTGAGATTCGCTCCGTGGGCAAGCCGAGTTACTACCAAGAGATCCATCGGGAAATCCTCGTATGATCTTATCTACGACAAGGCAACAACTTTCCCTATATAGTTGGCATTACCAGTGGCGAATTTATTGCAAGAAAACGAAGAAGAACCTAACACTCTAATGAGAAGGATAAATCACCTGGTAGAGCTCTAGGAATATAGGAAACAGGTTAATCGTCGGATGATTAGTTACCAAGAAAAAATGAAGTACTTGTTCGACAGGAAAGGCAAGGACAGAGGTTTTCAACCTGGTGATTTGGTATTGAGATGGGATGTAAGGAGGGCCGACAAAGGAAAGCATGGAAAGTTCGATCCCATGTGGTTTGGACCATTCAGGATCACAAAAGCGAAAGGGAAAAATACCTTCATGCTTGAAAACTTGGAAGGTAACATACTGGAGCTATGAGTAAATGGGCAGTTCCTCAAGTTCTACTTCCAAAACTAAAAGGTACAACTGCTTCATTGTAAATACCATCTAATTGTAAATATTTACTTTTCAGTTATGTACTTCTCTTTTTACCGCTCAATTATGTTTCAATAAAAGTGACTCCATACCCAAGGGAACAAAGAATCCGATCTGCAAGTTCTCAATGTGCTACCCACAGGACGTTGTCCCCATATGGATTCGATGTTTGTAGCAAGCAAAAAAAGTTAAAAGATCATTCATAAGTGGCAAAGGTAGAGATGGCAGAGAGTTATACATCGAGAAAATGAAACATCACCCGTAACATAGTTGGTTGGTCTACCACACAGTTAACTTCACCAGCCAATCAAAGCACATGCCGGCGGGAGAAGGAGCACAAGATTTAGCGAAGCGCGATCCCCCGAAACTGCACATGTCAGAGCGAAGATCCACGGCTCAGGGCCATTCCGAGGGTGACCACGTCTCTCCATCGAAATTTTGAGACCCGCCGAATTGCTTGGTGGGGACCACCCACAAAGAATCATGGTAATACATAGTCTTCCCATCAAGCTTCGCAGCAGTCGCGACAAGCAGTGCACTCTCCCATACTGCGTCGCCCTAAATGATTTTTTCATGATGTGGCCGATATGGAATTTAGTTACTTTTGATTTTACTTTTTATCTTTATGGTTTTCAATTACAATTTCACAACATATACTTTGTTTGTTTTTCCGTTATCTAGCTGTGCTGAAGGCCCACTTAATTTTGATATCATGAATGTATTAGAACATCAGAAATGATATCTGAGGGAAGGATCCTCTCTAAGAACTCTATAAAGGGAACAATCTGAAACGGAAAAAAGGTTCATAATTTTTGTCTTTATTTTTGGTTTATGTTCCTAGCGACTGTATCAACATTTTTTTCATCGAATGTATATTCCTGAAATATGTCTCGATATATAAATGTTTAGCTCGATTCCATCTCAAATATGTGTGCAGTATGTAGGTCTCTTGATGTGTTTTATTTACATCCATTTACATTTTGCTTCTAAGATTTCATGTATTGTAGCAGCTGGAATTACCTACCTATATTCATGAATTTTTTTTACTTTGTGAAGGAATATAAACACTCGTGAATGAAAGTTAGATGTGAATACCTTAAAGACGCTCCATGAAATTGTTTGTTCCATATTTTCTTCATTTCATACTTTCTCCTAGTTTTTAGCCTGCTAGATTCTTAGCAGGTCAATCCCGTCACGTTAAGAATTACCTCTCTCTTTGTTTCATCACAGTACTAGCAGCCTAAGTCTGCATGCTCATTCGGGTATGGCCGTGTTGAACGTTATATTCCAATTATTTTTTGAAGCCCAGTCTATGATAATTTATTTTGTCATTGATATGAACCAAAAGCACCAAAGTTTCTGAACCACCATTTATAAGTATTTACCATTAAAAGATGTAGGGTTTTTACAACAAATATTTAAATCCCCTTTTAAGATGTCCTAGGCACTGGTCTATTCATCAACCCAGAGTTGGTCTCTATGAGTTACAACATGTAACATAATTAAATATGGATTGAATTTATAAGTTTGTATACACAATAGCATGATAATGCAATTTATTTTTCTAGCAACTAAATACATTTTCATACGAGTAAGTATAATCTGATGGCAATGTTGGAATATGTGACTAAAATATAAGTGTATCCACAACACCATTGCATTGTCATTCCTAAGCATGCCAAATTTGACTATTGTTGGCATAACATCTGTGGTGGCCCCCTTTTCATTTGGGTGTTTCCAATAAAAAGCAACAACCACGTGTGTATACAAAAGTACTTACATTGAAACTGAAGATTTTGACACACACACCATTAGCTAGTTGAAAGTAATCCAATAATCGAAATGTAAATATTTTTTCAAATTTTATACTCAAAAACAAATTTTTATCTTAAAAATTTAATCTCTTTTAATACTTGATAAACCCTTATATATATAAACAACTAACTACATTTAAATTAATATAATCTCTATGATAAAAAATTATTCAAATTATTTTTTAAAAAGTTTAACTGAATTTTAAAAAGTTATAAAATATTATAATAAGAAAATTCAGATCTAAAAAGCATATTTGAATTATACTTCCCTGTATCCAATCTCTTCTCTTTTCTATGTAATCTTCCACTTGCACTGCATTATTATTCAGCTGACTGGGTGGGTCCAGCCCTTATCCACTGTGATGCTCCTTTTCCTCAACTAATAATACATTTTCTTTGCATGTGCGGAGTTTCGGTTTGCATCGCAGAGAGCAAAAGTTTAAATACATGTAGTTGTTCTCCTCTCTTTTGTGCAACCATTGTCTCACTTTCTTTTGCATTCCATTCATTCATTCTCTGTGAACTTTAGTGCCTGTAGCCTCCTTCCTTCACCGAGTAATTCATTGAGTTGCAATCAATAAAGCATTAAGAGTCAGTTATGCCTACTTCTACTCATTCGAGGAGGAACTTCCCCAAAAGAGGGCAAGTGAAGGCAGCTATTGCCTCTTCCGCTGCCCACTCCATCAGATAGCTGTTAAGACCGACTAAACCCTTCAACTATGCTATGTCTTCTGCTGCCTCTTCCTCTTCTCCATCGACTGCTGATCGTTTCTAGGTACAATGATTGAGGTTGGAGATCAAGATGGATTTATCTCTAGAATGTTAAGAGAGAGAAAGCTTCCTCCATTGCCAGTGCAGTGATTCAGAAACTAAGATCAGAATCGAATCCTTAGATCTGCAGTCCAAATCATTTGCTCACTTGCCTTACCCTGTTTCTCAGATTTGGAGCCGTGCAACACCAATAGAGATTGCTCTGTACAGATTACCTACATATGAAGAGGGGAATTTTTTTCTGCTATAGTTTTTCCAACCAGCTGGAGCTGCAAAGCTGGAAATACAGAAGTGTGTTGATTTCATCTTTTGAATGGAAAGAAATGGCATTTTCATATTAATCTCCTTAGCTTGTCTCTTTGAGAGATTTGTACATTTCCCAATGATCAAATGTTAGGGAAAGAAAAGGCAGTTTTGATATTAATCTCCTTGAATTTGTAGATTTGCCAATGCAAAATGTAAACATGCCCTACAGTTTCATGATGCCATAACAAGTCCAACTTTATAGGGTTAATTTATACGAGTAATTTGTATGTATTGCTAGGGCGTGCAAAGGTGAAGATGTTTGAAGGATATTGGGCTTTCTCATACCAGCTTGGTGATTGCAATTTTTTATATTATATACAGAGTTTTGTTTTTTTTTCTTTTTAATTTGGTTCACGGATTCTAGGAATTTTAGGGAATGTTTATATCCGGTAGATATATTTAGAAACTAGTGTAAAGAGAATTAAACCAGTGACTTTTCAATTTAAGCTAACTCTTTAAGTTAAATATACTTTCAAAATGTAACTCTTTTGGCTATATTTTTATGCAGTAGAAATTGCACTAGTGTATAGTGAACTTTACAAAACAAGAAGGATCACAAAATCGTTAAGGATCACAAAACCGTCAAGAAATTTTGTATGGCAAAATTGCCTTTCCATGTACTTTTATCTTGGGCATTGAAATCTTTGCGAGTTTGTGTTTCTTTTTTCCATTTTGTCATCATCTTTGTTTTGAAATTTTAATAATCGTGGGAGAAAACACCCATAAACCGATAGAAATTTAAGGTTATTAGGATTTATAATTATAAGATTCATAATTTTAAAATTTACAATTAATATTTAATAAATATGATTATATTTATATAGTTAATCACATGAAAATGTTGATATATATCATTATATTTATATTGTTATGATATATGATAATAAAATGATATTGTAATAATTATTACATTAACACAATGAATAACTGCTATGAAATAGAGAAAATGAAACTCATTGATATATATCCATTACAAATTATTAATGTAATTGTGTTTTTTAATATAAATTCAACACAATCTGTAGTTAACTTTTTTTTTTTTTTTTTTAAAATATAGATTGTGAAATTTTTGTGGATATGTATAGACGTTCAATAAACACATCTCCATTATCACACTCTCATAATTTAAAAATAAAAAATAAAAATAATTATATATATTTATAAAAATAATGAAATTGTATATATTTATAAAAATAAAAAAAATGGAATAAAAATAAAGTAATTAAAAACATTGAAAATATATATATTTATAAAATTAAAAGAAAGAAAATAACAATGAAATAATATAATTAATAGCATGTGCCCAATTATTAGAGATGTTATTTTAAGTAAATTTTGAAAACGCTACGAATCCTTCTTACCTATTTTATTCACAAACGTTTAATGGGTGGAGAGTTGCTTCTGAAACGAGATACCTACCTTATTCATGAGCATTTGACGTGGAGAGTTGATTATAGACATGTGTTTCCTTTGTAATTACAAAGTGCTCACAGTTTACGACGAGCCTTATTTCTTGGGTTATTTGCCATGTAATGTGGTGTGGCATATATTGTCCACTGATAGATTTAAACGAATTTAAATTTAATGGTAGACAGTATATGCCACACTGCATTAAATGGCGGATAGCTCAGAAAATAAGCTTTGTCATAGTTTACCAAATTGCCAAGGATGTCAATAATGAACAGATTCCCCTCGCCACTAACACGTCACCTAGCCACTTAAATATTTATTAAATTATTCATTGTTAGTAATGGGCAAGAGACAATCCTCATTGAAATAAGAGTCGTCAATTAAGTTATACAATGAAGAATATTTGGCTAACATTTAATCCTGTGCATAAGCTCTCGGGGTCCACAAACGCCTTGAATAAAAGTGATTCAGGGTTGGACTTGAAATGACACCTTGAAATTTATTTCTCAGTCAACTACGCCGACTGAGTCGGGTCTGGGAATACCCCAGGGTTAATCGGGTCGAGGATTCTTGTCCACGCTTATTTCGCCTGATTGTTTCCTACGTCCTATACACCAACTAGCTAACATAAATTGTTTCAAGTCGACTCCGTTGACTGAGGTTGGACGTGCCTTCGGTCAGGCCTTGGGTACTCGATATTTTTTTGTTTCAAGACCTGTTGAATAACCATAATCTAGTCCCCTATAATCAACAACCTTTAAATTTTGAACCCTCGCTAATTCCAAGCTTTTCCATAATTCCCTAAACTATTCCTAGTTGTTTGTTTCCCATCCAAGACCCAAGGAAAAGGTGTATTCTATATTTTCTTCGGGACTGTGCAATTCCCCTCCCACTCCTACCACCCCGAGGTTTCCTTTAGAGACTCCATAAAAAATGAGGATTGGAATGGGTTGTCTAGTTTTCGAGTTTCGAAATTCATCCTCCCCCAATCTTAATTGGGTGAAACTAATGGAGGAAGGTTTTGGAGTGAAGTTGATAGCATGATAATATAAGTTTTGGTAATTTATCTATTCTCTCTCTTCAATAGTCATTTCGTCCAGGTCCTTCGTCTTTAATCCTTTTCCCGCCATGTGTTATGCAAGTAGCCATTGTGCTTTTATAGAAACTCTACATGTAGATGACACTTTTTATTTAAATATCACCTTATTCCTCTCCAACCATATCATCCAACATAAGAACTTTGGATGTGCACTCCAAGCTATTTTCCTTGCCGAATATTTGATTGAATCTTTTTGTGAATATTGATCTTCCACATCTCAAACATCTTTGTCCAGTTCATTGGAATGTTAGCGACAATGGGGACTTTTTCAAAGGCCAATATCCATACTTCCATAAAGCAGGTGCCATGATGAAATAAGTGTGGAATTGACTCCTCTTCTGCCTTGCAAAGGATGCACCACGATGAGCCTTGAATATTACTCCTCAAATTATTTGTTGTGAGGATATTTTGGCATGTTAGGACCCAACAAAAGGAATTAATTTTTGCAATGGCATAATATTTCCAGATCATTTTAAATAGTCTCTTCTTTGGGGGATGTGGGGGGTTGTTAAGAAGCAAATTATAACCCTCTTTGACTATGTGCTGTTGTGATTTCCTTGATACCCAATTTCTTTAATCAGAAGCTTCATGAAAGAGAGGTGCAAAACCTTTCAATAAATATGCGAACTGGCTCCATTTCCCAACCAATTGGGAGGGGAGATCTTGGCACTGCTACCCCGACCATACCCCAGTTGAATCCTAAGATGAAATATCCTATATTCTTTCAATTCATTTTCTCTTCAACTATTCAACAAGGGGTCTCCCCTCTTCCAGTTCCAATTCTACAAAACTTGTCAGGATATTTTCCTTCTGAAGTCTTATTTGTGCTCCATCTCCGACGGTCCACCCAAAATTTTGTAAATTCACCTATGAAACAACCTTGCATAGGCACCATATTTTGGATCCCTTACCTTCCCCATTGCAGATTCTCTGCCATTCGTATCTTGTTCTTGTTGAAATATTTTCTGAGGAAATCTTTCTTCCACTAACCATTGGTATCCAAGATTAACTTCCACACTATTTTTTCTCCTATAAAAGATTCATATACAATGGTTCCTTAATTCCCATTCCTTCTTGCTCCTTTGGGAGACAAACTGCATTCCAATTTAGAAGGTGAAATTTCTTCTCACTATCCTTTCCTCCTTTTCATAGAAAATTTCAGATCAAGGAACTCATTTGGAGAAGAACAAACTTAGGAGCTAGCAGTCCTGAACCTAAGTATATTGGAAAAGTTGACAATACTGATTTAATTAGGACATCTTTTCCAGCCAGGTTAAGATATCTTTCACCCCATTAATGAATCTTCTTATAAAATTTGTGCAGCATGTGTTCCTAGTATTCCTTTGAAGAGGAACTTAAGGAAATGAGTATTCCAAAATATTTTAAGGATTTCTATTTGGTTTGGACCGAAAAACCCAAAATAGTGGCAAACTCATGCAATGTTACATCTAAGAAATTCCATCCAAAGAGTTGAATTTTATGTTTATTAACTTGACCCCATGACAACTCCAAATATAGATCTAACACAATTTTGAAACTTTTTGCTATAATTTTGGAGGCTCCTCCAAACAAGATTGTGCCATCTACAAAAACTTCGAATGATTGATATTTTTAACATTTCTAGTGATGTTGATTCCTGGCAAGATGATGAGGTTTCTTTCCTTTTTGAGGTGCCTGATGAGACTTTAAACCACCATAATATACAACAAGGGTGACATGGGGCATCCTTGTCGAAGATCCCTGGAGGCTTTGAAGAAGGGAGTTGGCCTTCCATTTATTAAGGGGGCAATCCAGGGAGAGTCTACACATGCTTTTATCTAGGAAACAAATTGAGTACAAAATCCCGTTGTTTTAAGAATGAGAAAGAGATAAGAGTGACACACCCAGTCAAACTCATTTTTTCATATCCAATTTGATGATGAAGCATATTTCTCCATCCTCCTTGCTGTTGTGAATTGCTTCTTGAATGAGGATTATGTTTTCTAATATATATATTTACTTGAGAAAAACTCCTTGATTCAATGATATGAGTCTTAGAATAATCCGCTTTATCCTGCTAGCAATGATCTTAGTCATAATTGTGTATGATCTATTGCGTAACGATATTGGGCAGAAAAACAAAAAAATTGATGGATTGGTCTCTTTTGGAATGAGGGAAAGAAAGGAGGAGTTTTTGCTCCGACCTACCTTATTTTTTTCCAATGACCAATTTAACTTCCTGAGGAGATCTATCTTTATCTCATTCCAACACAACCTCTAAAAGTTGATGGTGAAACCATCTAGACCGGGTGCCTTGTCTAGATCAATACTGCATATGGCCTCAACCACCTCCTATTCCTCAATATTTCAGACTAAACTTCGATTCTACTTGTTTGATACTTATGGGGCGAATGAGTTGAGGAAAATTTTTTCCTTATCATAATCTGACTCACCACCCACTTTGTATAGAGCTTGGAAATAATTATAGGCTTCCTGCTTAATTTATGAAAAATATATGACCCTTTCCCATCTTTCTGGGGCTATTTCCCTTACTCTATTCCTTACTTCCTTGACCTTGGTTTTTTTTTGAAAATAATTTGTGTTCTTATCCCCTACCTTAAGCCACATGGTTCTTGATTTAAGGTGCCAATACTCCTCCTCTTTTCCACACTTCTGTAAGTATTGTGCGTTTAGTTCTTTCTCCCCTTTTAAATGACTTTCGGTAACCTCACAATTCTACATCATTGTGATGTGATGATCCATTTCTTACAATATTATTTCTCTATTTTTTCCTAGATGAACGAAGGAGTCTCTAACCCATTTTCGCAACACCCTTTTGACCTCCCTCAATTTTGACTCCCACATAAAATCGGGTGATCTTGTAATCTTTAGATTCCATGCTTGCTTTATGATATCCTTCACTACATCTTCTCTCAGCGAAACTGGATTGAACCTGAAGAGGATTGGTCCCAAGTCTTCTCCTTTTCTCGATTATCATCTTGATTGAGTGGTGGTCTGATTCGCCCTGAGGAAGGAACTCTGAAAAAGCATCTTGTCTCGATAATACCCACAACATGTGTATTAGGAATCATTCCAATATTGCAATGATGTTTTATCCCCCACATCGTCTATTCATCCACGTAAACCCCCCTCTCTATTGCTTGACTTCAATTAGATCCCACTCTAATAATAGATCCTCTAATCTCTCTTTGAATGGATCACGAACTAATGAACCTCCCTTCTTTTCCTATGTAGATATCGTAGTGCTGAAATCTCCTCCAACTGTATAATTTTTATGTCATTGTGATTGTTTTAATAATATGAGATTATTCCAAAAAAAATTCCTTTTCCTCATATACGACCGGAGCATATATATTCACCAATATAAATTTGTCCTTGCTATTTGTTTCTTCCAACTCCACTGCTATCTAGTTCATTGTCATCTGTTCCACTTTTACTATGAATACACTTGGATCCCAAAATGTGGCTGCTCAATAGATGCTCCCCTTTAGCTTTAAGTGATCCCTCCACTATGTTTCCAGAAAATCTTGGAGGCTTCCATGAGCTTGGCATCATCGAGCTTTATTTTCTATAAAACACAATTATAGGATTATTCATCTCAATCAAATCTTTATTGCAAGGGATTTTTTCGGGTCACCCATTCCCCTCACATTCCATGGTATCAACTTCATCATTTTTTATTTGGAAAATGGGCTTTACTTCCTCTATCCACATTTCTATATGAAAAAATATTATATAAATGATGAAGTGTTTTACAATTTAATATGAAAAAATATTATATAAATTGTTAAGTTAAAAAATAACAATAAGAAATTAGATTTAATTAAACAAAAATAATAATAATATAAATATATATATATATATATATATATATATATATATATATATATATATATATATATATATATATATATATTACATTTCAAAAATTTATATTTAAATTTAAGTATTTTTTTAGAAACTATATATTTATAATCCAAGTATATATAGTTAATTGAG
This sequence comes from Pinus albicaulis, assembly GCA_034641835.2. Classification (NCBI taxonomy): domain Eukaryota; kingdom Viridiplantae; phylum Streptophyta; class Pinopsida; order Pinales; family Pinaceae; genus Pinus; species Pinus albicaulis. The sequence goes on from CM076579.1 coordinate 401,672,524, forward strand.
TCAAATATTTAAAAGTGTAAATATTTTTTTAAATTTTATACTTAAAAAGAAATTTGTACCTTAAAAGATTTGATATTTTTAGATACTTGATCAACCCTAAATCAAAATAAATTTATAATTTTTGTTTTTGTTTTATATATATATATATATATTTCTTTTATTTATTTATTTATTATTATTATTTTTAATCACTATATATATATATATATATATTATTTTTTTCTATTTTATTTATTTATTTTATTTTATTTTTATTTATTTATTTTTTTATTAAAAAAAAATTTAACATTATATTTATTGGAAATCATTAATATTGAATTAAATTTAAATTAAAAACTTTTAATATAATTTTATCATACATAATAACATATAGTTTTATTGATAAAATTTATTTTATTTTATTAAATTAGTCAAACTAGCTGTGTCTATTTAATCTGGTTTTTTGGTGCAGATTTCTCATCTTATCTGGATGATGAGCCACACTAGCTGGTTGGCGTAAGCTAAAATTCCCTACATGTAATTTTCACCGAAAGAATTTCTTACATAAATTTATAATAATTATATAATTTTTAGTGAAATTAATTTCTTTTATTATTAAAATTAATATAAATATATTTAACTTTGAATATTTTTATTATATATATAAACAATTAATTACATTTAAATTAATAAAATCTCCATTATAATTATTAAAAATAAATAAAAAAATTTAACAAAAAATTCTAAAATATTATAATTAGAAAACTCAAATCTGAAAAGCATATTTGAATTATACTTGCCTGTATCCAATCTCGTCTCCTTTCTATATAAGCACTGACCACACAAACTTACATACATGAAAATTTTGAATTCATTTTATATTTTTTATTTTTGAAAATAGTTTTAAAATATTATAATGGGAAATTAATTCAAATTTAAAAAGCATATTTGAATTGTACTTGTATCGCGTCTCGCATCCTCTCTAGTGTAAGCACTGACCACACAAACTTATAAACATGAAAATTTTGAATTCATTTTATATTTTTGAAAATAGTTTTAAAATATCAGAATGAGAAAACTCAAATCTAAAATGCATATTTGAATTATACTTACCTGTCTCCATATTTGAATTATCTAAAATATTATAATGGGAAATTTGAAATCTAGAAAAGCACATTTGAATTATATTGACCTGTCCCCATTCTCGGCTCCTCTCTATGTAAGCACTGACCACACAAACTTAGACATGAATATTTTGAATTCATTCTATATTTTAAAATTTTTGAAAATAGTTTTTTAATTTGTCAGTTGCCTTTTTAAAAATTACTACGTAATTTGAATTTTGAATAATTTAACTGTGTATTAATTTTCTTTCAGTGAAAAATCCTATAACATAGGACATACCATGTTTAAATATATTTAAAATTGTACAAAATGTTATGAATATTATTCCTCAATTTAAAAAAATAAAATGAACGACGATAAAGACTTCACATGTGAACCAAACAAAAACTTGGACAGGAATAAAAACTTTACAATTAAGCAAATCTTGAATTATGATTCAAACTTTTCTCAAACAAAATCATATGAAAATTTAAAAAAGCCAAATCCTTTTCTTACCTGTTGAGCATATTGGCTTCCTCCTGGAGCACAGTACATTAGCCACGTGTTGTATATCACTACAACTTTGTATTCGTTGGAGATGGCTTAGGATAGCAGCTTTCTGTCTTTTTCATAAAATATAGCCTTGTCTTTATCATGGAACGTAGTGGCTGGGGACCATGCCATGCCAATTATCTTCCACTTGCACTGCATTATTATTCAGCTGACTGGGTGGGCCCAGCCCTTACCCACTGTGATGCTCCTTTTCCTCAACAAATAATACAGTTTTATTGCATGTGCGGAATTTGGGTTTGCATCGCAGAGATCACGAGTTTAAATACATGTAGTTGTTCTCCTCTCTTTTGTGCAACCATTGTCTCACTTTCTTTTGCATTCCATTCATTCATTCTCTGTGAACTTCAGTACCTGTAGCCTCCTTCATTCACCGAGTAATTCATTGAGTTGCAATCAATAAAGCATTAAGAGTCAGCTATGCCTACTTCTACTCATTCGAGGAGGAACATCCCCAAAAGAGGGCAGGTGAAGGCAGCTATTGCCTCTTCCGTTGCCCACTCCATCAGATCGCTGTTAAGACCCACTAAATCTTTCAACTATTCTATGGCTTCCACTTCCTCTTCCTCTTCTCCAGCGACTGCAGATCGTTTCTGGGTACAATGATCGAGGCTGAAGATCAAGATGGACTTATCTCTAGAATGTTAATATAGAACAAAGGTTCCTCCATTACGAGTGCAGTGATTCGGAAGTTAAGATCAGAGTCGAATCCTTAGATCTGAAGTGCAAATCATTTGCTCACTTGCCTTACCCTGTTTCTCGGATATGGGGCTGTGTAACACCTACAGAGTTTACTATGTACAGACTAACTACATATGAAGAGGGGAATCTATTTCTGCTATAGCTTTTCCAACGTGTTGGAGCTGCAAATACAAAAGTTCGTTGATTTCATCATTTGAATGGAAAGAAATGGCATTTTGATATTAATCTCCTTACCTTGTCTCTTTGAGAGATTTGTACAATTGCCAATGATCAAATGCTATCGGAAGAAAAGGAGTTTTTTGTATTAACCTCCTTGGCTTTTTTCTTTAAGAGATTTGTCGATTTGCCAATGATCAAATGTTTGATTTCAATCTTAATGTTATTTATCAACTCTCCTCCGTGTTTTGTTTTTATTCCAGCAATGTTCTGCTCACATTTTATTGCAAAATGTAAGCATGCCGTAGATTTTCATGATGCCATAACAAGTCCAACTTTATAGGGTTAATTTATACCGTGGTTTGTATGTATTGGTAGAATGTTCAAAGGTGAAGATGTGAGAAGGATGTTGGACTTTTTCATGCAAGTTTGGTGATTGCAAATTAAGTTTTGTAAATATACTTGTAGATTTTTGTTTTTTGTTTTTCTTTTTTTCTCTGGTTTATGATCTTAGAGATTGGTGACAATTACATTATGGAATATTTGTATCAGGTAGATATATCAGAAAGAATCATTTAGTGTCAGCTCAACCACGAAACCTGATCTCTAGAGTGGTGAGAGAATTGATTCTAGTGACCTTTCAATAGCAAAAGTGCTTTAACTACAATCAATTAAACTAAAGAGTTGGGTTAAATATAGTTGCAAATTGTAACTCTTTTGCAATATTATTATTGAGAAGAGTTTGCACTGGTGTACAGTGAACTTCACAAAACATGAAGGATCACAAAATTGTAGGGCAAAATTGGCTTTCCATGTAATTTTATCTTGGGCATTGAAATCTTTGAGAGTTTGCATTTCTTTCTCCCGTTTTGTCTTGGTCTTTCTTTTGAAAGTGATTCTTTATCATATTACAAATAAATTTTTAATAATTTTGTATGAATTTTATCAAAATGCAAGTTAAAGTAACTAAAGAAATAACGACCACATTACTAAATGTGGTTGATATACACCCATAAACCTATAGAAATTTAGAGTTATTAAGGTTTATAATTATAAGATTCATAATTTTAAGATTTATAATCAAAATTTAATGAATATGATTAGATATATATTTTAAGTTTGAGGGGTTTCTTCAGTGCATTCTATTATATATCATTTTTGGGATTCAACTGCGTTAAGTAAGTCATTCATCTATGACCATTCCCATGAGAAGTAGTCGAAACTGACTAATTTCTCATGATTTTTGAATAATCCACTAGCACTCATTGCATCGAGTGATGCTCACAGGGGTGATGCAATGAGTGCTAAGTAGACTATTAAAAAATCATGAGAAATTAGTCAATTTCGACTACCTCTCATGGAAATGGTCATAGATGATCAACTTACTTAACGCAGTTGAATCTAGAAACCCCTCATACTTAAAATATAAATCTAATCATATTCATTAAATTTTGATTATAAACCTTAAAATTATGAATCTTATAATTATAAACCTTAATAACCCTAAATTTCTATAGGTTTATGGGTGTATATCAACCATATTTAGTTATGTGGTTGTGCTAGTTATTTCTTTAGTTACTTTAACTTGCATTTTGATAAAATTCGTAACAGAATATCTCTCATAAAATAATTAAAAATTGACGCTATGTGATTCATTTCACTAGTTTCAATCTCACTTCTTCACCCCTGTGAGCATCATCCGATGCAATGAGTTTTTGATTGATGAATAGACCAATGCCTAGGACATATTAAAAAGGGATTTAAATATTTGTTGTATAAACCCCACATATTTTAATGGTAAATACTTGTAAATGGTGGTTCAGAAGCTATGGCGCTTTTGGTTCATATCAATGTGATTCATTTCACTAGTTTCAATCTCACTTCTTCACCCCTATGAGCATCACCGTAGGCTCAGCTGCACGTAATATTTCTACAGCTGGCCACCCCCGAGCCCTCAATCGACATACTACTGCTAGGTAATCCTTTGTCTCACAATACCTTTCTCCCAAGAGAATGGATGAAGGAATGATGAATGAATGAATGAATCTTCCTCAATGTCTATTAAATAGACCAAACAATGGAGAGAGAACTGCATGCACACATTTCATATGTTAACATGTAACTTTTATTTCTTTATTTTAAGTTTTACTTAATTTAATATTACTCTTCATTTAACTCTTTCTTATTTTATTTTATTTTACTTTTTGTTAACTTTACTTATTTTTACTATTTTTATGGTTCTCTTAGTTTATTCCTTGTTACTTTTGTTAACTTCACTTATTTTATAGTTAAGTTTTATATATTTTTATTTAAAACTCTAGTTTATTATTTACTATTTTATTTATTTATTATTGTTCTCTTTATTATTATTATTTATTTACTATTTATTTTAATATTATGTTATATTATTTATTTATTATTATTATTATTATTATTATTATTATTAGGGGACATTGCATACACCCCCTCTTTAAGAAACTTCGTCTAGACTGATGCTCTGGAAGTAGAGGCTAAATTTGCTTCTACTAGAAAACTAAAGGGGAAAATGGATCATAGAGAGAGAAGAAGAGGCAAAGAGGAGGCCAACTCCTCAAATCAGGAACGAGATACTCAAGAATAGAAGATGGAAGAAATGAATAAGTTGATCTGGAACATGTCTAACAAGATGGCAAAGCTAGAATTAGAAAGCAAAAGTTCTCCACCTCATCAAAATCAAATGATCCCCAATAGAGGTTTCAATCCACAATACCAGAGGCCCCCAATTCAACTATTGCAAAGAGAAAGGAAACAACAAAAATATCACATCCATCCCCCATTGTATTTAGAAGAAGAATTGGAAGGACAAGCTGATGAGGTTACAACTATGCAGGAGAATCAATTCTTTGCTTATTCTGATGAAGAAGGTGAAATTGCACTGCATCAAGAATATGGAGAGGAACCAACAATTACCGGAAATGACAATGATATTAATAGCTATTGCAGGGAGTTTGTGGATTTCATGCAGGCTCAGTTGCATAAGAAGTATGACCTCAGATCTTCGAGGAATATGTCCCACATGCAATAGAAAACCGAAGATCCAGGACCTCGAGGCTCCCTAGATGAAATGGACAAGGGAAAGAAGCCATTAGATCAAGTTGTCCATAAACCTAGTACAACACTAAACCTGTCAATGCAGAAGCCCGAAGCTGCCAAAATTGAGAAATCACCTTTTCCTCTTCAGCCCCTAAATGACCGAGATAGGGAACCTGTTGAAACCTCCTCTGCTAAAAGAAGCCCCATCACATTCAATCTACAAAAATAATTAGAGAAAGTAAATATTCTTGTACCACTTACAAAACTATTGAAGCAAACCTCCTACAAGGCCCAGGTGTCTTAGTTCATGTGCCCATCCACTGCAGTCCCCATTCCAGACAACCTTAATCTTCTAGAAGAAATCCCTATGGTAGTTTTTGGGCCTCGTGTAGAAGAATAAGATCCTTTTACCCAAACTTTTTATGTGACCTTGGTAGTACATGAAGTCTTACTTCATAACTTCATGCTTGATTCGGGAGCCTCAGACAACTTAATGCCTCTATCATTCATGGAAAAACTAGAACTGCAGATGACATGACCTTACAAAGAACTTTAATCTTTTGATTCCAAGAGAGTCAAGTGTTTGAGGATGATAAAATATCTGGTGGTAAACCTGGCCCAAATTCCAACAAAAAGTGTGGTGATGGATATTGTGGTGGAAGACATTCTGACCAGGTTCGAAATGTTGTTATCACAGTCACGAGGATAAAAAATTGGAGGTTCGATAAAATTGGATCTACCATATGCCACCATTCTTGTTTTCGGAGGGGAAGAAAGGAGATTGTACAGGGAATCAAGATTTGTGAAGATGGTCACGAAAACGGATGGCTCTACAAACACTTCTATATATATGGGAAAAAATGTGAGTTTTCCTACCTAATGTTGGAAGAATATGACCTCATCCTGGAGGAAACACAAATCCTATCCCCGAGGCAAATAAATCAACAGATTAAAGAAGTGGGTGAGGTATGGATGTTACAGTTCGATGGAGCCTACTCTAAATAAGGAAACGGATCTGGGGTATTGCTAATCTCACCAAAGGGGTTTTTGATACCTCTCTCTTTCAAATTGGAATTCGAAGCCACCAACAACATGGCCGAATATGAAGCTTTACTCTTCGGCCTGTAGGTGGCACAAAACTTGAATATCCAAAGCCCGAAGGTGTTTGAAGACTCAGAGTTGGTGGTGCAACAACTGAGAAATCAATTCCAAACAAAAAATCCATGGCTCAGAACCTACAGGAACGAGGTACGAGATCTAACAAAAAAACAAATTTCTTGGCTTTCAATATTTAATTTATGCCCTGTGAAAAAAAGAAAATGGCGGATTCGCTAGTTGTGGATGCTAGTAATTTCTGACCCCCACTAAATCCTCTCCTTAGCCTCCATCTCGGACAACGTCAAGCATTAGCAAGTTTTTAAGGATGAGGAACAAATCAATGTTTTATGGAGACGGTAGAAGAATTCTAAAATCCGTTTATTGATTAGGAGGATGAGATCATGGCAGAAGTGTAGGATTCCAATTGGGAAGAAACTGTCATTGGTCATACGGTTCTCCAACTGAGAAGGAACAAATCAATGTTTTATGGAGACGGTGAAGAATTCTAAAATCCGTTTATTGATTAGGAGGATGAGATCATGGCAGAAGTGTAGGATTCCAGTTAGGAAGAAACCGTCATTGGTCATACGGTTCTCCAACTGAGAGGGAATATTGTTCCCAGGGGTATTGTACCTCTGGATAGGCTTTTCAACACAAATGATGTGCCTTCTGACCCTTGCAAGCCAGAGTTCGATGATCAGGTGGAAGACCATAACATTGGTTCAAAGGAACACTTGAAATTCATTAAACTAGACAAAGGGATCCCAGAGGAATTCAAGCGGAAGTCTCTGAATCTCTTCATAACTTATAAAGATGTCTTTGCCTGGTCATACCAAGACTTGAAATTTTTTGATATTGATATCGTACAACATAAAATCCCTTTGAAGGAAGGATCAAAGCCTTACAAGAAAAATATGAGGCAGATTAACCCGCTCCTCTTTCTCGCCATAGAGAAGGAAGTGAAAAAACTGTTGCAGGAAAATATTATTGTGCCCTTGAGATATTCAGAATGGGTGTCCAACCTAGTACTGGTGAGGAAGAATAATGGTGAAATTAGGTTGTATATGGACTTCAAGAAATTGAACAAAGCCTTCTTGAAAGATAATTACCCATTACCAAAGACGGATCATATTTTGCAGAAGGTAGTAGGGTCTGCCCGAATGTCCATGATGGATGGATTCTTGGGGTATAATAAGGTTGCAGTGCACCCATACAATCAGAAGAAGACCAAATTCATCATGCCCCGGGGAACCTTCATGTATGCTAGTATGCCTTTTGGTCTCATAAACATAGGAGTTACATTTCAAAGGGCCATGGACATATCCTCTGTCGAAGATCAAGACAAGCTCATGGTAGTGTATCTGGACGATATCACTGTCTTTTCTAAGACATACGAAGAACATATTGAACACTTAAAAACAAACCTTTGAGAAGTGTGGAAGGTATGGATTATCGTTGAACCCCAAGAAGTCTCAATTTTCTTTGCAAGAAGGAAAATTATTGGGACATTTAGTGGCAAGAGAGGGAGTCAAACTTGACCCCAAGTGCATTGAAATTATAAAAAATATCTCACTGCCCAGAAACAAGAAGGCGAACCAAGTTTTCTTGGATATAATAAAATCCCCGAGGAGATTCATGTCGAATTATGCATAAATACTCAAATACATCACAGAGATGTTGAAAAAGAACAATGAGGTAAAGTGGACTGCACATTCTCGAGATTCCTTTACCAAAATTAAATAATATTTTGCAGAAGCTCCAGTGCTAGTTAGCCCATATTACTTAAAACCTTTCTTTATATTTTCCTCCGCTTCTCCTCATACAATAGTTGTTGTGTTGCTACAAAAAAATGAGGATGGAAATGAAAAACCCATTGCATTTTTCAACCAGGTACTAAGAGAAGCAAAACTTAAATACAACATTCTGGAGGAGCAGGCGTACGCCCTGTTTAAAGCCCTCAAAGCTTTCAGGATGTACATTCTCCAGTCTAACATAATATATTATGTACCTAATGCTGTAGTGAAAGATATTCTAGTACAAGGAGACAACGAGGGGAAGAGGAGTAAATGGATAGCCAAAATACAGAAGTATGAGATGGAAATCAAGCCCACAAAGTTGATCAAAGGGCACAGTATAGCAAAAATTCTATCAGATTCGAGCGACCAGGTTTTGGGAATCAATTTGTTGACTGAGACTGGTGGGGAAGGCAGTAGAAATGGCTCGCAATCTCGGATCAAGACCGTGATGCAAGAGACTCATGTCAAATACCTGGTCTCTCCTTGGTACAAAGACATATAGTCGAGTATTTGTTGTCTTTGAGGTGCCTGTCGAGCTTCAACAAGGTGAAGTATCGAGCCCTGAGGCTGAGATCTCAAAAATTTATGGTAGCAAATGGTTGGTTGTATTGGAGAGATCCGGTAGGGATCTTGCGATTATGTTTGAAAGAAGATGAAACTAAGCAGGTGATGGACGGATTTCATAGTTACCTATGTGGGGGACATTACAGTTGGCGAGCGACCGCTTATAAAATACTCAAGGGCGGATTCTTCTGGCCTAAGTTTTTCAGAGAATTTCAGGCCTACGTTTGGGCATGCGAGAAATGCCAATTGTTCGCAGAGAAGCATAAATTTGCCTCCCTTCCTCTCATCCTTGTGCACGTGGAGGAACCTTTTTGACAATGGGGACTTGATTTCATTGGTGAAATCCATCCCGCATCTAGGAGTCAACACTGGTGGATATTGACCGCTACTGATTACTTCACGAAGTAGGTAGAGGTTGTGCCTTCCAGGAATGCCACCGACGTGGTGGTCATGAAATTCATGGAGGAAAACATACTCTCCAAGTTCGAGTGTCGAGTGAAGATAATAAATGACAACGCTCAAGCATTTAAATCTGTGAAGTTTGTGAAATTTTTCCAAAAGTACAATATCCTGTTTGGGCATTAAACCACTTATTATCCACAGGGAAATGGACTGGAAGAATCTTTGAACAAGACCCTGGTAAGGATATTAAAGAAAACGATAGCAAAATATCAAAAGAACTGGGACTCACAGTTGAGATTCGCTTTGTGGGCAAGCCGAGTTACTACCAAGAGATCCACCAAGAAATCCTCGTATGAGCTTATCTACGACAAGGCAACAAGTTTCCCTATATAGTTGGCATTACCAGTAGCGAATTTATTACGAGAAAATGAAGAAGAACCTAACACTCTAATGAGAAGGATAAATCACTTGGTAGAGCTCTAGGAATATAGGGAACAGGTTAATTGTCGGATGATTAGTTACCAAGAAAAAATGAAGTACTTGTTCGACAGGAAAGGCAAGGACAAAGGTTTTCAACCTGGTGATTTGGTATTGAGATGGGATGTAAGAAGGGTCGACAAATGAAAGCATGGAAAGTTCGATCCCATGTGGTTTGGACCATTCAGGATCACAAAAGTGAAAGGGAACAATACCTTCATGCTTGAAAACTTGGAAGGTGACATACTAGAGCTACGAGTAAATGGGCAGTTCCTCAAGTTATACTTCCAAAACTAAAAGGTACAACTGTTTCATTGTAAATACCATCTAATTGTAAATATTTACTTTTCAGTTATGTACTTCTGTTTTTACTGCTCAATTATGTTTCAATAAAAGTGACTCCATACCCAAGGGAACAAAGAATCCGATCTGCAAGTTCTCAATGTGCTGCCCACAGCACGTTGTCCCCATATGGATCCGATGTTTGTAGCAAGCCAAAAAAGTTCAAAGATCATTCATAAGTGGCAAAGGTAGAGATGGTAGATAGTTATACATCGAGAAAATGAAACATCGCCCGTAACATAGTTGGTTGGTCTACCACACAGTTAACTTCACCAACCAATCAAAGCACATGCTGGCAGGAGAAGGAGCACGAGATTTAGCGAAGCGCAATCCCCCGAAATTGCACATGTCAGAGCGGAGATCCACGGCTCAGGGCTATTCCGAGGGTGACCACGTATCTCCGTCGAAATTTCGAGACCCGCCGAATTGCTTGGTGGGGACCACCCGCAAAAAATCATGGTAATACATAGTCTTCCCATCAAGCTTCGCAGCAATCGAGACAAGCCTCACACTCTCCCATACTGCGTCGCCCTAAATGATTTTTTCATGATGCGGCCTCTATTGAATTTAGTTACTTTTGATTTTACTTTTTATCTTTGTGGTTTTCAATTGCAGTTTCACAACATATACTTTGTTTGTTTTTCCGTTATCCAGCTGTGCTGAAGGCATGCTTAATTTTGTTATCATGAATGTATTAGAAAATTAGAAATAATATATGAGGGAAGGATCCTCTATAATAACTCTATAAAGGGAACAATCTGAAACGGAAAAAAGGTTCATAATTTTTGTCTTTATTTTTTGTTTATGTCCCTAGCGACTGTATCAACATTTTTGTCATCAAATGTATATTCCTGAAATATGTCTTGATATATAAATGTTTAGCTCGATTCCATCTTAAATAGGTGTGCAGTATATGTAGGTCTCTTGATGTGTTTTATTTACATCCATTTACACTTTGCTTCTAAGATTTCATGTATTGTAGCAGCTGGAATTACCTACCTATATTCATGAATTTGTTTTACTTTGAGAAAGAATATAAACACTCGTGAATGAAAGTTAGATGTGAATACCTTGAAGGCGCTCCATGAAATTGTTTGTTCCATATTTCCTTCATTTCATACTTTCTCCTATTTTTTAGCGTGCTGGATTCTTAGCAGGTCAAGCCCATCACGTTAAGAATTACCTCTCTCTTTGTTTCATCACCGTACTATCAGCCTAAATCTGCATGCTCATTCGGGTATGGCCGTGTTGAACGTTATATTCCAATTATTTTTTGAAGCCTAGTCTATGATAATTTTATTCTGTCATTGATATGAACCAAAAGCACCAGAGTTTCTGAACCACCATTTACAAGTATTTACCATTAAAAGATGTGGGGTTTATACAACAAATATTTCAATCCCCTTTTAAGATGTCCTAGGCACTGGTCTATTCATCAACCCAGAGTTTGTCTCTATGAGTTACAACATGTAACATAATTAAATATGGCTTGAATTGCAATGTTAGAATATGTGAGTAAAATATAAGTGTATCCACAACACCATTGCATTGTCATTCCTAAGCATGCCAAATTTGACTATTGTTGGCACAACATCTGTGGTGGCCCCCTTTTCATTTGGGTGTTTCCAATAAAAAGCAACAACCACTTATATATACAAAAGTACTTACATTGAAACTGAAGATTTTGACACACACACCATTAGCTAGTTGAAAGTAATCCAATATTTAGAAACGTAAATATTTTTTCAAGTTTTATACTCGAAAACAAATTTTTATCTAAAAAATTTAATCTCTTTTAATACTTGATAAACCCTAAATCAAAATAATTTATGATAATTATATAATTTTAGTGATTTTTTTTTTCAATTATTAAAATTATATTTATAAATCCAATTAAATTTTGAATATTTTTTATTATATATATAAACAACTAACTACATTTAAATTAATATCATCTCTATGATAAAAAAATTTATTCAAATTATTTTTTAAAAAGTTTAACTGAATTTTAAAGAGTTATAAAATATTATAATAAGAAAATTCAGATTTAAAAAGCATATTTGAATTATACTTCCCTGTATCCAATCTCTTCTCTTTTCTATGTAATCACTAACTTCACAAACTTATGGATATGAATATTTTTAATTCATTTTAAATTTTTAAATTTTTTTTATATAGTTTTAAAATATTATAATCGGAAAATTCAAATCCAAAAAACATATTGGAATTGAGTTGTTTTTAGTGAGACTTTAAAAAAAAAAAATGGTGGATTTTTCTGGTTTAATTTTTCTAAAATCTTATGGAATTTATTAAAATCACAAGTTTGATAGATAACCCCTACAAAATCCATATATACAATAAAAATCAGTTTAAATAACACAATACAAAATTTCACATCAAAATTTTCTGCACTATTCAAATACCAAAAAAACCCAAAAAAATCTCCAAAAACAACTCCTTTTATACTTGTATTGCATTGCCTCACCTCTCTATGTAAACAATTACCCGACATACTTATAAACATGAAAATTTTGAATTCATTTTAAATTTTTAAATTTTTGAAAATAGTTTTTTAATTTCACTTGCCATTTAAAAAATTACTCAGTAATTTGAATTTTGAATAATGTAACAGTGTATTAATTTTCTTTCAGTTAAAACTGACATACAATGCTTAAATATATTTAAAATTGCACAAAATCTTATGAATATCATTCCTCAATTTAAAATTGAAGGACCATAAAAACTTTACAAGGGAACAAATCAAAAACTTAAATAGGAATAAAAACTTTAAAATTGAGCAAAACTGGAATCATGATTCAAACTTTTCTCAAACAAAATCGTATGAAAATCTAAAAAGCCAAATCCTTTTCGTACCAGATGAGCATATTGGCTTCCTCCTGGATCACAGTACATTAGCCAGGTGCTGTATATCAATGCAACTTGCATTCGTTGGAGATGGCTTAGGATAGCATCTTTCTGTCTTTCTCATAAAATATAGCCTGTCTTTATCATGGAACGTAGTGGCTGGGGACCATGCCATGCCGATTATCTTCCACTTGCACTCCATTATTATTCAGCTGACTGGGTGGGCCCAGCCCTTATCCACTGTGATGCTCCTTTTCCTCAACTAATAATACATTTTCTTTGCATGTGCGGAATTCCGGTTTGCATCGCAGAAAGCACAAGTTTAAATACTTGTAGTTGTCCTCCTCTCTTTTGTGCAACCAGTGTCTCACTTTCTTTTGCATTCCATTCATTCATTCTCTGTGAACTTCAGTGCCTGTAGCCTCTTTCCTTCACCCAGTAATTCATTGAGTTGCAATCAATAAAGCATTCAGAGTCAGTTATGCCGACTTCTACTCATTCGAGGAGGAACATCCCCAAAAGAGGGCAGGTGAAGGCAGCCATTGCCTCTTCCGTTGCCCACTCCATCAGATCGCTGTTAAGACCGACTAAACCCTTCAACTATTCTATGGCTTCCGCTTCCTCTTCCTCTTCTCCATCGACTGCAGATCGTTTCTGGGTACAATGATTGAGGTTTGAGATCAAGATGGATTTATCTCTAGAATGTTAAAAGAGAGAGCTTCCTCCATTACCAGTGCAGTGATTCAGAAGCTAAGATCAGAATCGAATCCTTAGATCTGCAGTCCAAATCATTTGCTCACTTGCCTTACCCTGTTTCTCAGATTTGGAGCCGTGCAACACCAATAGAGTTTGCTCTGTACAGATTACCTACATATGAAGAGGGGAATTTTTTTCTGCTATAGTTTTTCCAACCAGCTGGAGCTGCAAAGCTGGAAATACAGAAGTGTGTTGATTTCATCTTTTGAATGGAAAGAAATGGCATTTTCATATTAATCTCCTTAGCTTGTCTCTTTGAGAGATTTGTACATTTCCCAATGATCAAATGTTAGGGAAAGAAAAGGCAGTTTTGATATTAATCTCCTTGAATTTGCCAATGATCAAATGTTTTATTTCAATGTTAATGTTTTTATCAGCTCTCCTCCGTGTTTTGTTTTTATTCCAGCTCCGTTCTTCTCACATTTTATTGCAAAATGTAAACATGCCCTACAGTTTCATGATGCCATAACCAGTCCAACTTTATAGGGTTAATTTATACGAGTAATTTGTATGTATTTCTAGGGCGTGGAAAGGTGAAGATGTTTGAAGGATATTGGGCTTTCTCATACAAGTTTGGTGATTGCAATTGTTTATATTATATACAGAGTTTAGTGTTTGTTGTTTGTTTTTATTTTTTTTGTTTTTTATTTGGTTCATGGTTTCTAGAAATTTTAAGGAATGTTTATATCTGGTAGATATACTTAGACACTAAGAGTGTTAAGAGAATTAAATTAGTGACTTCTCAATTTAAACTAACTCTCTAAGTTAAATATACTTACAAATTGTAATTTTTTTAGCAATATTTTTATTGAGCAGAATTTGCACTAGTGTATAGTGAACTTCACAAAACAGGAAGGATCACAAAACCGTCAAGAAATTCTGTATATCTTGGGCATTGAAATCTTTGAGACTCTGTGTTTCCTTTTCCCATTTTGTCATCATCTTTGTTTTGAAATTTTAATAATCTTGAGAGAAATATTATGTTACTAAAGTCAAAGTAAATAAACTATCACATTAGTAAATGTGGTTGATATACACCCATAAACTTATAGAAATTTAAGGTTATTAGGATTCATATTTATAAAATTCATAATTTTAGAATTTACCATTAACATTTAATAAATATGATTATATTTATATAGTTAATCACATGAAAATGTTGATATATATCATTATATTTATATTGTTATGATATATGATAATAAAATGATATTGTAATAATTATTACATTAACATAATAAATGACTGCTATAAAATGGAGAAAATGAAACCCATTGATATATATCCATTAAAAATTATTAATGTAATGTGTTTTTTAATATAAATTCAACACAATCTGTAATTTTATTATTATTATTATTATTAAAGTAAACATAGATTGTGAAATATTTGTGGATAGGAGTTGTCTTTAGTGCGACTTTTTGAAGTTTCAGGTGCTGGAATCCGGTGAAAAATTTTGAGGTAAAATCTTGGTTTTTGTTATTCAAACTGGATTTTTGACTCTATATATGGATTCAGCACCCTCAAAAACCTCTAGGGCACTTAGATTGTGCAAAGTTAGCAATCGAACTTCTCTTTTCAATAAATTCCTGCCGGAATTTAGAGAAATTAAACCGTAAAAAGTCACCGTAAAAGCCTTCAAAAAGTCGCACTAAAGACTACTCGTTTGTGGATATGTATGGACATTTAATAAACACATCTCCATTATCACACTCTCTGAAATCAAATATAATTAAAAAAAATAAACAAACAATGAAAAATAATTATATATATTTATATTGTTAATCACATGAAAATGTTGATATATATCATTATATTTATATTGTTATGATATATGATAATAAAATGATATTGTAATAATTATTACATTAACATAATAAATGAATGCTATAAAATGGAGAAAATGAAACCCACTGATATATATCCATTAAAAATTATTAATGTAATGTGTTTTTTAATATAAATTCAACATAATCTGTAATTTTTTTTTTTTATAATTATTATTAAAGTAAACATAGATTGTGAAATACTTGTGGATATGTATGGACATTTAATAAACACATCTCCATTATCACACTCTCTAAAGTCAAATATAATAAAAAAAAACAAACAAATAATCAAAATTAATTATATATATTTATAAAAATAATTATATATATTTATAAAAGTAATGAAATTATATATATTTATAAAAATAAAAGAAATAGAATAAAATAAAATAATTAAAAACATTGAAATTATATATATTTATAAAATTAAAAGAAAGAGAATAACAGTGAAATAATATAATTAATAGCATGCGCTAATTATTAGAGATGTTATTTTAAGTAAATTTTGAAAACGCTAGGAATCTTTCTTACTTACCTTATTCATAAACGTTTCACGGGTGGAGAGTTGCTTCTGAAACGAGATACCTACCTTATTCATGAGCATTTGACGGGTGGAGAGTTGATTATAGATGTGTTTCTTTTGTAATTATAAAGTGCTCACTATTTATGGTGATCTTTATTTTTTGGATTATTTTTATTGTTAAATTTAAATGAATTTAAATTTAATTAGTGAGCAGTATATGCTACACCGCATTAAATGACGAATAATTCAAAAAATAAACTCTATCACAATTTACCAAACTGCCAACGATGTCAATAATGAACAGATTCTCCTCGCCACTAACACGTCACCTAGCCATTTAAATATTTATTAAAATATTCATTGTTAGTAATGGGCAAGAGAAAACCCTTCGACAATCCTCACTGAAACAAGGCTACAACGTAGCGACTACCTGCCGCTTAGTTTAAATATAGTAATGTTGCAATGTGATGTTGGAAAATGTCTATGGATAGCTATTACGGCTATTACATGCTGCTTAATGTAATTATATAGATGTTGCAATTTGAGTTTGAGGATGTACATGAAGATTTGTTTTGTAATAAAGTATAGTTAAATTAAATTAGAAATAATTGTTGTAATTTGATTTTGAGCATGTCTATGAGGATTTGCTAAATGTTGCCATTTGAATTTAAGGATGTCTATGAAGATTTTCTTTGTAAAAAAGTTGTAGTTTAGTTTAAATATAGCTAAATTAAAGTAAAAAAAAAAAAAATTTATGTTAGTATTAAGGTTTAGAATCTAATCCATTTAGGTTTTTTACTAATATTTTGTTAATCCAATTCCACCCAACTACAATAACAATGCCATATTGTCTACCATCTGAAAAATTTTACATTTTCCTAAAGTATATATATGAATATGAAAATTTATAATGCTAAAAATAAAAATATTATTATATGCTGCTTAATGTAATTATAGAAATGTTGCAATTTGAGTTTGAGCAATGTTATGAAGATTTGCTTTGTAATAAAGTATAGTTAAATTAAAATTGCAATTTGAGTTTGAGCATGTCTATGAGAATTTGCTTTTTAATAAAGTTGTTGCTTAATTTAGTTTAAATATAATTAAATCAAAGTAAAAATTAAAAATTTATGCGCTATATAGTAGTAGTTTAAATCTATATAAATTATAGTAAAACAATTTTTGTGTTGATGATGGTAACCAATTGATAATTACTAGGATGACCATTAACATATGCATTTGATGTGTAGATTAGATCTGCTACATATGCTTAGCTTATTTTTGGCATCAATATGACTATGACAGAGTAGCTACTACTTGCTGCTTAATGTAAATATAGAAATGTTGCAAATTTGAGTTTCAACGTGTTTATGAGGATTTGCTTTCTAATAAATTTGCTGCTTAGTTTAGTTTAAATATAATTAAATTAAAGTAAAAATTAAGAATTTATGTTAGTGTTAAGGTTTACAATCTAATCAATTTAGGTTTTTTAGTAAATGGTAAGTTGAGATATTTTGTTAATCCATAAAATTACATGACATGATATATAGCAATTAAAATTGTTTAATATTTTGTATAATTATATATTTGATATATTTAATGTATATTCCAAAATTTAATAATGTAATTTAGTTAACCAATTTGAATTTTTAGATATTGGATAGATTTAATATTCTACTCACTAGGAATATGGTTTTTTAATTACATTTTTCAAAAAAAAATCTCATATGACCCTAAAATGGCTTTGGAATGTTTTGGATCCCAAAGCTCCAAATTGAGACCAAGCACTAAATTGGGCCATATAGGTTGATTCCTCCATTTTTTGCACCTAAAATGTACCAATATAGAAAACCATCACATACCCACACGTTACATGGATACATTAGTATCCTATTATTAGTATTATTCTTTATTAATAGTTAAACTTGATTAGTGGTTAATTATTTCATTAATCATTAATCTTGATTAATATTTGGTGACTTTTTACAATTAATTCAATATTAAATTAATTTTATTTTCCTGAATTTATTTTGATTTGATGGAATTAAAAAATTAGATATTGTTATTTTATTACTAAAATTATTTTATTATTTTATCCTTAGGCACCTTGACATGGTTTTCTCCTTGAATTAAATGTTGGATAGGAGGATAGAGTGAGTAGCTAGAGGAGAAAGATGGAGGTTGGTGATATGATGGGGAAGTGGGAAACATCATGGGGGTTGGTGGCATTAACTTCAGGGGAGGTATAAGTGTGGGAAAAAATTTAGGAATAAGGGGACTCTTCAGGAGAACTTTGGTTGTATTTTTATGAGAGGTTGGGGGCAATAAATTAGAGCAGAGGTTTTGGGTTGGAACAAAGAGTGAGGGATTGATTTTGGTGTTGGGTACCAAAGGGGTACTGTCACGAGGGATATAAGACACACTACAACTGGAGTTTGGGCTTGAGACTAGAGGGCTAGGGAACCTATAGAGGTTCCTTGGGCTAGGAAGCTAGATCGTATATGACTTTCCTAATTAGTAGGGTGGCATATTCAATTAGGCAGTCTTGAGAAGAGAACCAAACGAAGCCATCATAACTAGGTATTATTATCCTTCTTGTTATGATTTAATTTAAATAAAATTTTCATGAAATGAAACATATGCATATGAATTAAGATTTCAAATATATTGTTTCTTTTATTTACATGTTGTAAAAGTTGATGGATTTTTATTATGGTTTTGAGACCTAACACTAATGAAAGAGAAAAAAACATTTACTAATAAATATCCATACTTGAGGAATAATAAATAAAGGAGGATGATAAACAATGTTCCTAGCTAAGCAACAAAGGTAGAGACAACACAATTTCAGCAAAATACAAATGCAAGGTGTTCTTGAAAATCAATTGCAAGGAGAATACAAACAATGATGAAGAAGTGGATAAATAATTAATTTAAATAATATTTATCTTTGAAAGTATCACGTAAATCAGAAAAATATAGTAATATCTCAATTTTATAGATTCTGATTCTCACACTGTATTTGAATAGTCAAATTGAGAGTACGATGAAAATTTTTAGTGAGTTGAGAGCATTAGAAGCTCAAGAATCATATAAAGTAGTTAAAGAGTCACAATTCTAGAAAGGCAAAGAGCCATACATGGAATAATAAATATAACCATTGCCTTAAAGAAAAAGGTTTTTTATTATTGTTTTTTAAGGTATCTTCTTATTCTAAAAAAGAGTTTTTTTGTTTGAAAGATTGTTTATATTCTTACAAAGCCATATTTGGTTCTTGTAGTATTATCTCCTTTCCCAAATATCTCGGTGTTTATGGGCATGAGAATTTTAACTCATGGATAATTTTTGTGATATAAATGTTTATTTTCATTTATATTATGCTTGCCAACACTTGAAATGAAACAAGAAACTCCTTGGTAACTACTGACTATGCTATGTCACTTAGAATTTCATATTATACATGTACTTTTAGTTGTAGTATGTTTTTCCTATTGCTATATGCCTAATCATGTTTGATTCCAACTTGGTTATTAATTAATTTTGTGATGGAGAAAAGTTGTAGTATGTTTTTCCTATTGCTATATGCCTAATCATGTGTTGTTCGAACATTGTCATTAATTTTTTTTTATAGAGAAATGTTTTAACCAATCCAATCATTTCAAATTGGAAGGGAGTTAAGGGGGTCTAATTTGAATTATTGCCAAAAATTCTCTCTCTCTCTCTCTCTCTCTATATATATATATATATTCTTACATTTTAATAGGAAAAAATTAAAGTAGACATTATTGTCTAAACACATTTAACAACTTATTATTATTATTATTATTTGCTTCTAAAACATTTAATTTTGGGCTTCTTTTTTTTGGATTATTTTTTATAAACATATAAAATTGAATTTTATATAGATTAGGTTAAATTAGATTACATAAAGTGCATTCAAAATCTTACTATTTTAATAAGGAAAGGTTAAAATAGACACTATTGAGTAAACCTATTTAACATATCATTTTTTTTACTTCTAAAATATTCTATATGAGGAATTCCTTTCAACCATAAAACAACTTCAATTGACTAAAATTATATTTATCTCTCTATACAACCATTTACCTGAACTAAACTTGGGTATATATTTCACAAGAACTAAATTTGGGTGGAAATAATTTGGTTCCTTCTTCTAAACAACCTAAAATAACCCTAGTTGAAAGAAAAAAACAACCTTCATTATATTTCAAGTTAAAAAAAAATAAAAAATACTAAATATTTATTAAAATTTTTGAAAACCTTCTATATAGATTAAAAAAAAACCTTTTAAATTAAAAAAATATATATCATATTCGAATTTTTTATAAAAAATATATCATGATTGATATGTTTTGGAATTATATATATATATATATATAGTTTCTCAATAAAAATAATAATAATTATTAAATTTACAATTTTAAATAGCTTAAATATCATTCATTTATAATATAACCATTTTTAAAACCCTTCAATTATATAATCTCTAACATTAAAATTTATAATTAAAAATATTTTCTAAATTTCTAATTAAATTTTAAATCATACTTATAAAAAAACACAAACTATTAACAATACACTTCTCTATTATAAACAAATTAATTCCCATTACATAGGCATAAATGCAACATTTTTATACATAATTATTTGATGAAAAAAAATAAAAATTGCAAAAAGGCATTGAGGAACAAATGCAACATTTGCTTCATAATTATTTGATGGAAAAAAATAGTCCAAAATGGCGTTGAGGGATGGAATAATGTTGCTTTAGTACAGCCAGCCGTCAAATCATCGACATAATTTATTTGCTTCAAAACACTGATCAGCGAACCTCACAACATGTGGCAGACCGTATGGGCGACCGACGATAGCCAGTGGAGTATTCCGTGGTCACTGCCTTTGTCTGTCATTGCTGTATATTAATTGGGAGGCCTGGTTGGCGAGCTGGTTTTTTTTTCGTATTTTCAGTCGGAGAGAACGCTGAGGTTTGCAAACAATTTTCTTGCAGAGTTTATTGCGTATTGGGTAAGGTATCTTGTTTGAGTGTATATTTTTTCCTCTTTATTTTGGCCCGATTGAACTGTTATATGAAGACCGGACCCGATCCTTTTATTGCAGCGGATTTTATTGTATTCATCGCATCTGTTCCTAATCGGCAATTAGAACTTTTACGATTGGCCCGTTTGTTTTTTGTGTCACGGACCCGATCCGTGTTATCTAGCAGAGTTAAACTTTAGTTTTCGGGTCCGATCCTCAAATCGTAATCGGAGAGTTTATATGGCTGCTTTATTTTGTGTTGCAGGTCCGGACTCGATGTTTTTATAGGCCAGAGTTAAGAATTGGTCATCGCGTCCGATCCTCAATCGAAGATCGGAGTTTTAATTTGAACCATTTGTTTTGATTAAAGTCGTGGACCCGATACTTTATAGATTTGATTTAAATCGCGCGTTCAAAGAAGGCTGCCAAGAACTACTTAGTAGACAGAGCATTAACTATACAACTTCACTTATCAGTTAATGCTAACTATACACAATTCCACAGAGCGGTTAATGCTTTCTTATAGAGGTTAATTCTTTAACACAACTTCACATAGCAATTAAGTACGCTTTGTTGCAGGGTGGCTATTCCAACTATCCAGTATCAGTGTATTTTCATGGAGTCTAATTAGTTACCCTAAAGTAGCAGAGTTAAGGAAACAAGATGACATTCACGATGAATAAACATTTTATTGTTTATTGCTTCACCAACGGGATTTTGTGAGAAGTTACAATTCAAATATGCCGGTGAGGTTGCATTTATCACTTAAACAAATGTGATATCCAAACGTATGTTCACGACAATCTGGCAGTAAAGGAAGGAACACGTTTAATAACAAACACGTCATCTATCTATGGAGTGAGGAAACATTTGAACCATTGGACAGAAGCTTTGGGATGTCTGGTGAGGTTGTGTCTGTAGTCAACAAAATAGAGCCCAAACCTGGATGTGTACCCCGCTGCCCATTCCCAATTGTCCAACAGAGACCACACAAAATAACCTCCAACATCACACCCATCCTCCCTTCACCATCATTAAAAGTACATACCATTTATTAGTTACGTTTCGATTACCGATTAATCATATAAGTACCTAATTCGGAATAGCTTACTTGATGGTGGTAGAAAGATTGGAGAGATAATATGCGTGATATTTTATCCGTTTCTGATCATTCAATGCCTTTTTCAGGGGAATCAAAATATTTTTGGGCGTCCGTTCCTAATCGGAAATCGAAACTTTTACGATTGGCCCGTTTGTTTGTTATGTCACGGACCCGATCCGTGTTATCTAGCGGAGTTAAACTTTAGTTTTCGGGTCTGATCCTCAAATCGGAATCGGATATTTTATATGGCTCCTTCGTTTTGTGTTGCAAGTCCGGACCCGATGTTTTTATAGGCCGGAGTTAAGAATTGGTCATCGCGTCCGATCCTCAATCGGAGATCGGAGTTTCCATTTGAACCATTTGTTTTGATTAAAGTCGTGGACCCGATACTTTATAGATTTGATTTAAATAATGCGTTCAAAGAAGGCTGCCAAGAACTACTTAGTAGACAGGGCATTAACTATACAACTTCACTTATCAGTTAATGCTAACTATACACAATTCCACAGAGCGGTTAATGCTTTCATATAGAGGTTAATTCTTTAACACAACTTCACATAGCAATTAAGTACGCTTTTTTGTAGGGTGGCTATTCCAACTATCCAGTATCAGTATATTTTCATCGAGTCTAATCAGTTACCCTAAAGTAGTAGAGCTAAGGAAACGGGATGACATTCATGATGAATAAACATTTTATTGTTTATTGCTTCACCAACGGGATTTTGTGAGAAGTTACAATTCAAATATGCCGGTGAGGTTGCATTTATCGCTTAAACAAATGTGATAGCCAAACGTATGTTCACGGCAATCTGGCAGTAAAGGAAGGAACACGTTTAATAACAGACATGTCATCTATCTATGGAGTGAGGAAACATTTGAACCATTGGACAAAAGCTTTGGGATGTCTGGTGAGGTTGTGTCTATAGTCAACAGAATAGAGCCCAAATCTGGATGTGTACCCTGCTGCCCATTCCCAATTATCCAACAGAGACCACACAAAATAACCTCCAACGTCACACCCATCCTCCCTGCACCATCATTAAAAGTACATACCATTTATTAGTTACGTTTCGATTACCGATTAATCATATAAGTACTTAATTCGGAATAGCTTACTTGATGGTTGTAGAAAGATTGGAGAGATAATATTTTATCCGTTTCTGATCGTTCAATGCCTTTTTCAGGGGAATCAAAATATTGTTGGGCGTCCATTCCTAATTGGCAATCAGAACTTTTACGATTGGCCCGTTTGTTTGTTATGTCACGGACCCGATCTGTGTTATCTAGCGGAGTTAAACTTTAGTTTTCGGGTCTGATCCTCAAATTGGAATCGGATATTTTATATGGCTCCTTTTTTTTGTGTTGCAAGTCCAGACCTGATGTTTTTATAGGTCGAAGTTAAGAATTGGTCATCGCGTCCGATCCTCAAAAGGAGATCGGAGTTTTCATTTGAACCATTTGTTTTGATTAACGTCGTGGACCCGATACTTTATAGATTTGATTTAAATCGCGCGTTCAAAGAAGGCTGCCAAGAACTACTTAGTAGACAGAGCATTAACTATACAACTTCACTTATCAGTTAATGCTAACTATACACCATTCCACAGAGCGGTTAATGCTTTCATATAGAGGTTAATTCTTTAACACAACTTCACATATCAATTAAGTACACTTTGTTGCAGGGTGGCTATTCCAACTATCCAGTATCAGTATATTTTCATGGAGTCTAATCAGTTACCCTAAAGTAGCAGAGCTAAGGAAATGGGATGACATTCACGATGAATAAAATTTTTATTGTTTATTGCTTCACCAACGGGATTTTGTGAGAAGTTACAATTCAAATATGTCGGTGAGGTTGGATTTATCGCTTAAACAAATGTGATAGCCAAACGTATGTTCACGGAAATCTGGCAGTAAAGGAAGGAACACGTTTAATAATAGCCATGTCATCTATCTATGGAGTGAGGAAACATTTGAACCATTGGACAAAAGCTTTGGGATGTCTGGTGAGGTTGTGTCTATAGTCAACAAAATAGAGCCCAAATCTGGATGTGTACCCCGCTGCCCATTCCCAATTGTCCAACAGAGACCACACAAAATAACCTCCAACGTCACACCCATCCTCCCTGCACCATCATTAAAAGTACATACCACTTATTAGTTACGTTTTGATTACCGATTAATCATATAAGTACCTAATTCAGAATAGCTTACTTGATGGCGGCAGAAAGATTGGAGAGATAATTTGTGTGATATTTTATCCGTTTCTAATCGTTTAATGCCTTTTTCAGGGGAATCAAAATATTGTTGGGCGTTCGTTCCTAATTGGCAATCAGAACTTTTACGATTGGCCCATTTGTTTGTTATGTCACGGACCCGATCCGTGTTATCTAGTGGAGTTAAAATTTAGTTTTCAGGTCCGATCCTCAAATCGGAATCAGAGATTTTATATGGCTCCTTCGTTTTGTGTTGCAAGTCTGGACCCGATGTTTTTATAGGCCGGAGTTAAGAATTGGTCATTGCGTCTGATCCTCAATCAGAGATCAGAGTTTTCATTTGAACCATTTGTTTTGATTAAAGTCGTGGACCCGATACTTTATAGATTTGATTTAAATCGCGCATTGAATTGCCATAGCCGAAAGTCGATGTGTGGATATTGACCAAGCGAATGGTAAATGGAACGTTGAAGTGGTTTGAGAAACCAAATGGTGGTATTTGTGCAATGATAAAGTTGTAAACAGTATTAAGAAAAATCACGCGATAGACTCTAGTTGATGACACGTGGCTATCGACGGTATTTAGATACCAACTATTTCGCATTACTTTGGCGAGCTTTGGTGTGGAGGTAAATCGAACGCGATATTCGTCCGACTCCAGCCATCGGAAATCCAACGGTAGCTTCTTTTGAAGCTGCGTGAAGATTAAGGTCACATAAGTTAAAACCGTTGTGGGCCCGAACATTTATATATGTTGGTGTTTGGATTTTTAAACCAAAGTTCTAGTTATGTTATGGCCGAATATCATTGGAATGATAACCTGATTCGAATATGTATGAAAGTTGTGGAGCATCGACTTGTGTGCGGTTCATCCAATGGCGGAATTGATTTGCAAATCACATTGTAATGTGAGTTTTAAAAAAAAGCTATGGACCATTATTGTTTGGGTTAGAATGCAAAGTTCGAATGTTTATTCGAATAGCATAAGAAGGGTTTTATGATTAAGACCAAGTATGGTATGAAAATGGATCTCGCTTGGAAATAAGAAAAAGGAGGAATCCTTTGATAAAGTGCATTTCGATTATGGTTTTATAACCATATATTAAATATGAATTAATCTTGATGATAGAGATTTGTGAGATAAAAGGTTCCGCATGAGTTAATTGAAATCTAGTTATGTCATGGTTTTAAAACCATGTGTTTAAAAGGTGAAGGAATCTTCCTTGAAGATTAATTTTTAAGCTTCCGTAAAAGTTTGTGAAATAGCCATCATGCTTGCATTATTTGTCAGACAAAATGTATTTATAAATATGACAGGACAGATGTAGAAATGACGGCATTGCAGGACGAGCGCCAATAACAAGTGAATAATTTCAACCAATAAGAAGCAAGGAAAATTAATTTTAAACAATAAACAATAGAAATTGGCACTAATATCTATGAATTTTGCAATAACATGTTGAAACTATCCACCAATCAGATGCAAGAGAAATAAATTAAAAAATTATTAAAACTCAACTATAGCCAAACTATACAAAATTTCAAGAGATATGTCTAATCAAAGAGAATTAATGTCACTATCAAGCAAAACTTGATGCGTAGTATCCTGCCAGCGGCAAGTACAATAAGAGTCGTCAATTAAGTTATATGATGAAGAACATTTGGCTAACATTTAATCCTGTGCATAAGCTCGCGGGGTCCACAAATGCCTTGAATAAAGGTGATTCGGGGTCAGACTTGATATGACACCTTGAAATTTATTTCTTGGTCAACTATGCCGACTGAGTCAGGTCTGGGAATACCCCAGGGTTAATCGGTTCGGGGATTCTTGTCCACGCTTATTTCGCCTGATTGTTTCCCACGTCCTATACACTAACTGGCTAACATAAATTGTTTCAAGTCGACTCTGTCGACTGAGGTTGGGTGTGCCTTCGGTCAAGGCTTGGGTACTCAATATTTTTTTCTTTTAAATGAAAATTTTGGAGGACCAACCTCTTGACTCTGGGTCTCATCGACTCATCGATCTATCTAAGGTTGCCTTTTCCTTATTTATGTCAAGTCTCACTGGACCAGGTTTCCCCATTCAACAAAGCGTCTTATGTTAAATAAAATTTTCATAGAAATCTCCAAAACAACCAAATTCGTCATAGGCTGAAATTTACCGCAGGTTCTCTGATCCATAGTTTCGCGAGGGATGATATGTAGAAAATCCAACAACAGATTCAATCTGACCTTGTAATGTACAAAAACAAGATACTGAATCCTTCTACTATTTTCAGAAACAAAACATGATCACATAATCACATAACTAGTAAGAGAAAGAATTATCAATCACATAGCAAAAGATGTATCTGGAGGAAGAAAATGCTTAAAACCCCTCTATCTCTATATTTCATATGATCAAGAACTTGAAACAATACAATGTTATTTCTCCACTGAGAAGCTTCTTGCACTCTGCTGATTGTTTCACTCTGATTTATCTTGGATTTGGCTTGCGATCTAAGAAAAATCATTCAAGTATTTAGCCTTTTGCTTGCCTCTCCCTGGCCTGCCTTGCTTACAAATTCTTGGGCTAATTAAGGCCCTATTAATTAGGAAAATACCAATTAATGGTTATGTAATCCTTCAAGGCCTTCTCGATGACCTCATGCATGACCTGTACAATTTTCTAATAGTAAAACTGATAGATATCTTCCCTTTAACCTTAGTCTCAAATGGGTCTTCCTTTGCACTGACATGCAACAACCATTTATAGTGAATTATCACTTACCTCATTGATCACTACTTGTGAATTAAATCAGATTTAGTTCACTTGACCTCTCACTAGCTCATCACTCAGTTAGAACTAGTTAAATTAATTTTAACTCAATTTCTTGAGTTAACTAATTACAACTCACAAATCACTGTAATTGGACCCCCTAAAAATAGAAAAATCCTCTACATGTCTCCTCTTTGACCTCTAACTCGAATTTCCTAAGCTAATTAAGTCTTCCTGACTCAGTTAACTAATACAAGTTGTCATGAGATGAAATTACAAATTTTCTTCCAATTTAATTAAGGGAAAATTAAATCAAAAGCCTCATATAATGCCATTTTTTGGATTCCATTTCTGGTTGCCATTTTTGATGTTTTTTGTTGCCAATTTCAACATGATAGACTATTTTTCCTTTTCTAGAAAATTGCAACTGATTTCATAACTTTGTGCACCATTGTACCTCACTTAGTTAAATAAAATTCGTTTCAGAGTTTCGTAATTTGTAATTCACAGTTCAATCAAATTATACATGGGACACTCCATTCTAAAACTCAAAACACCCGCTATAGTTCAACCAAATTATACATGGGACGCTCCATTCTAAAACTCACAACACCACACTATAGTAAAGAGTGATTACATAGGATACCAACATAAAACAAAATTATTATATTCTTCTTCACCTATTTCTCTCGT
Organism: Pinus albicaulis; assembly: GCA_034641835.2. Lineage (NCBI taxonomy): Eukaryota > Viridiplantae > Streptophyta > Pinopsida > Pinales > Pinaceae > Pinus > Pinus albicaulis. Next base: position 401,700,586 of record CM076579.1, read on the forward strand.
TCTTGTGAGATCTTTAGGTTCATTTTTTTATACAAAAGATTGGGAATTTCTTCCGTATCAAAACAAGTATGTGTTGGCTAACAACCACCTTCCCAAAAATGACATATGGGCCCTTCTAGAAGCCCTATAATAACAAAAAGTACAATTGTCCCAAACAGAGGGACAAATAAACAAAACAAAAATTAATATGTACGCATAGCTGTCCTTCAAGGGACACATAACCACAACATAATATTAACTGTGGAATATATTTATATGAAATATATTTTTAGAGAAAAAAAAATGTGCAGCGATGCTCTTACATCAAACTCTCTCAGAATAAATGATTTCATGGACTCTTGTCTATAGCAACGTAAACTTTGAACGAGAAATATAAAGTTAAAATGAGAACTCTAGCAGAAAAACTCCAAAACAAACTTGAAAAACAACTTAAAAACAAAAAAGTTGATGCTAGAATACTAGAATGCTGAAAAACTTTAAAATTTTGACTATTTTTCAACCATGACATTATGGAAATTTTTTTGACTAAAAAAACTTTAAAAATTAATACCTGAATGAAAAAGTGACGAGTAGTTTTTTTTTAAAATGCTAAAAATATGATGACTTTAAAATCTTATCCTAAGACAACTTGACACTTTGTAACAAAAAGTTAAAAGACAACCATAAAATTGATACACATTGTAGGTAAACTCTACCCATTGAAATGAAAACTTTAATATCAACCATGAAGTTGACACATTGTGTGAGCGGACTCGATATTTTACAATGAAAACTTCAAAATCAACAATCAAATTGACACATAATAGGATCGGGTAGTTGAGGATCGACACAGACCCTATAGGAAAAAAAAGTTAAAACAATATAACAAATAAATATATAAAAATGAAAAATATAAAAGAAAACAAAAATTAAAACATTGAAAAAAATATATAAAAAAAACACAAAAAGTTTTAAAAATAATAATAACTATATAAAAATATATATTAAAACATAAAAAATAAATAAAAAAATAAATGACGAAATAAAAACAAATAAGAAATATTGAGCAAAATAGAAAGAAAAACACAAAATTTTAAAAAATTAATAAAAAGTAGATAATAATATTTATTAGAACATAAAAATAAAATAAGAAATATGGCAAAAAAAAATACAAACATAAAGACATATATGAAAACGACAAAAAACAAATCTAACATTAAAAAAAATTGTACCAAAAAATAAAATTAATTAATTTAAAAAAAAACTATAAAAATAAATATAAATACAAAAAAATATTTAAAAAAAAATTACAATAAAACGGAAAAATACAGCTAATTTTAGATAATTAAAAAAAAAACCATAATTTTTTTTATAAAATTATTAAATTTAAATTTAAAACAAAAATAATTAAAAATATTATAACAAAAATTAAAAATAGTAGAAAAAACATAATAAAAACAAAAATTAAGAAATTTGAGAAAACATATATTTAAATTAAAAACATTATGATATAAATTAACAACAAAAAAAATTAATTAAAAAAAAAACATAGTTAAAAATAATAATAATAATCAAAACAATATAATTAAAAACAAATTATAATAAAAATAAATTAAAAACAAATTTTGAAAACTGAATTTAAAAAAATTAGTAAAAGATAAATTAACAACAAAATTAAAATTAAGGTTGCCTGGCTGGGCGACCGTGGGAGCCGCGCATGGGTTCCCACGATTGGCCAGCCCAGCGGCCGGGGGAGCCACACGAGCAGCTCCCATGGCCGCCTAGCTTAGCAGCGGAGCGGCCATGGGCGGTAGGCCAAACTCCGAGAGTCGGCCTGCCACTCGACCGCTGGGTTGGGCAGCCAAGGGAGCCCCGCGCGCAGCTCCCACAACCACCCAACCGCACGGGGCCTCCACAGCTGCCCAGCCCAACGACGAAGCGACCATGTGCGGTAGGCCGATTCTGAGAATCTACCTACCATCGAGGGCTGCTCCACCCAGCCCAGGGCCGCTCGGCCACTGGGCAAGGGCAGATTTATTTATTTTTAATTAATGTTTATTTTTTTAATTACTTTTTCTTTTAATTTTTTTATTATGTTTTATTTTTAATTAATATCTTCTTATTTTTTAATTTATTTTTAAATGTAGTTTTTTTTTTATTAATTGTTTTTTAAAATTTTCTTATTATTTTTAATTTGTCTTTTAAAATTTTCTTAGGTTTTTCTTATTATTTTTAATTATTTTTTTTTAAATTTTTATCACAATATTTTTATGTTTTTAATTTAATTTTAATGTTATTTTATTTTTTATGGTTATTTTTTTTTAATTATCTAAAGTAGGTTGTTTTTATTGATTTATTCTTCTAATTTATTATTATTATTTTTTTCTATGTAAAACTAATCTATTAACAGAGGTATAATATTACAACAAGACCGTAGTCAGAGTCTACTGCCTTAGAGGCAAAGTTATCAAGAAAACGCAGAGAGCACTGCCATAGCCCACGCAGGGGTTCAAAGTGTTGAAATTTGGTACCGGAGGACAGGTGGTTCCCTAAGGCTTTGATCTTTGGCCTAGGGAAAAGTGTCCAAAAGAATTTAATTTTTCTCCTAAAGTGACTTTATAATTTTTATAAAGTAAAATCTAATTTAAAAGTGACTTTAAGTGATAAAGTTACTAAAATCTAATTTAAAAGTGACTTTAAGTGATAAAGTTACTAAAGTCTAATTTTAAAGTGACTTTAATAAAGTCAATGTAAAATTAGAAAGGAAAAATGACTTTGGAAATAAATGACTAAGTGGGTCTTTATTAAAGTGGGGTGAATTAAAAAATAGAAAGTGAGATTTAAATGAGCATTTAATCTCAGCCCTAGATCTCAATCTATCTCAGCCATTGGATTTAGGGATTCCCCAAAAGTCACTTAGGGTTGGGTTAAAGGAGGAAAAGGAGGAAAAGGTCATTCATTCTTTCATGAGCAGATTGGGAGAAGGAGAGCAAGAGAGCAAGGGAGATTTCTGAGCAGTGAGGAGGAGGAGGCAGCAGCTTGGCACACATTCCAAGGCAATATTTCAGCAAGACCGTACAGCAGAGTTTGCACACAGTTCAAGGCAGATTTGGCACGATTTCCAAGGCAGAATCCGTACAGCAGCTTGTGGCACGTTTTCCAAGGCAGTCTTACCATTTTCTGGGCACAGATTTCGAGGGAGAAGTTGTTGTTTTTGCTGCACGCTCTTCTAGACAGGCCGTACAGCCTGTAGCTGATTGCTGGCACAATAATCGAGGCAGATTTTCGTACAGCAGCATTTAATACAGCTGCACGCATTCCAAGGAGGCCGTACAGCAGCATTTATGCTGTTTTGCACGCAAAAAGAGGAGGTCGTACAGCAGAAATTAATGCTGTAATTTCTGGGCACGTTTTTCAAGGAAATACGCACAGCATTTATTGCTGGTTCAGTTTTACTGTCTGCACATTTTCCGAGGCGGTGGTTAAGCACGGAAAACGAGATAAGTTGTAAAAGTTTACTTGTTGATTTTTCTGAATATTTCTCTCACTGTAAAAAGCATTTTTCAGAAATAAGAAGGAGCTCTCAAACTGGTTTTCCCTAAGAGTTGTAGGGGGTTTTTCCAGGGTCATGTTGACCAAAAATATCAGTGTCAAATGTGTGAATGACTGTTTTTATGCTTGCTGATTTTTAATTCTGCATTTTCCAGCATTCTGAAAAAATTTCCAGAATTTGTATTTTTAGCAAAATTTATTTTCTAGTTTGTTAAATGTATGGATATGGGAAAGGGCATTTAACTATTTTGGAGTAATAAGGTGAAAAAATGAAAACCGGGGTGGGAAACTATAAATTTCTACACAAAGTGAGATATTGCAGAGTTTACATTGAGCCAGAACTGGACAACAAGACGCCAAAAAAATTCCACCAGCAACATAACAGAGATAGACCCAGTAGTCTGGGCAACAGGAAAAGAAGAACAATAAAGCATCAAACCCATTAATCGTTGGGAGACTCCTCCACTATCCGGCACCAACCGTAGGCTGGCATATCACTGTCGCGCGCTTCTTCAGGGGCCGAGGGACCTGGTTCAACTGGGGCTTTGTCATCAGCTGGAACAGAGCTTGCAGGGAACGACGGAGGCTGCATCGTGGCTCGATCACTTTCCAGGTTGAAATTCGAGAATTGACCGATTTCCGCGTCAGGAACCACAGGCTGCGAACTGGACTCCCCAATCTGGTGCGCCTCAAGAAAGACCACCGAGAAGATAGCTGTGATCCGAGGTCGGGTGAGGGCACTGTCGAAGATGAAACGCGCAGAGCCTGAGGTGGGGACCGAAGAGGCCTGGGGTCCTGGCGCTTGGGAGCTCCTGTTCAGACATACATCATGAATACGCCTCCTGCCACTACGAGTCTGGGGGTAGTGGTCAATGCCTTGACTGGTGGACGAGGTAGGCGATATTGAGGATGGGCTGGGGTGACCCCTGGAGGGGCGACCTCTGGAGCCTCCTCGTCTGCTACGCATACGGTGCCGCAGCTGTGGCACAGTGAGATTCAACAGAAACCTGAGAACAACGAAGACAGAGCTGAATGAATGCATAGGGAGGCCAGAAAACGGAAGGAGAACTTCGGAGAACTGGGGTAACAAAGCTACATTCTGCACAAAACAAAACTCCGACCGATAGACCCTCCCCCTGCTATGAAAATACCAACCAGCGATACCAATGCAGACGAGAATGCAAGCCGAAGCCAAGTGATATATAACCTAGCTCTTATGGTACCAATCCTTTGAATGCTCTGCGTCCACTCGCACCATATCCATCCTTCTCACGCTTAGGAGATCAGCCTTCATAACTGCTCCTTCGATGTGAATCGAGCCAGAGGATTCGAAGGCCGGAACCACCGCTGTGGAGATCAATTGAATGCTGAAATTTTTTGTTCCCATGACCTCGGTAGGAGCAGTGTATAAATGCTGCAAGCTGTTGTGCGGAGGGCATATTAACTCTGCGTACTGGATGGGCAGGTGTCGGCATGACTCGCCCCACCACTGTCCCATCTCAATAGCAGTCCAACTGTACACCCGGATCCGGGATTCTAATTTATTATTATTATTATTATGTTTGTTTTGATTTTTTTTCTCCTTTTTATGGTTTTTTAATTTTTTGTTTTGTTTTGTTTTTTTGTTTTTAAAGTTAATTTTGTTTTTTTTTTTACATTTTTATGTTAGATTTTATTTATTTAGTTTTGTCGTTTTCATATATGTTTTTATATTTGTATTTCTTTTTCCATATACTTATATTTGTCATTTATTTTTGCCATATTTTTTTATTTATTCTTTATTTTTTTATGTTGTAATATATATTATTATCTACTTCTTATTATTATTTTTAAATTGTGTGTGTGTGTTTTTTTTAATGTTTTAATATATATATATATATATATATATATATATATATTTTTTTTTTTTTAATTGTTATTATTTTTAAACTTTTTGTGTTTTTTTTAATCATTTTTTTCAGTGTTTTAATTTTTGTTTTCTTTTATATATTTATTTATTATTTTGTATTGTTTTATTTTTTCCCATAGGGTATGTGTCGACTGGCAACCCGATCCCATTATGTGTGAATTTGATTGTTGATTTTTAAGTTTTCGTTGTAAAAGATTGAGTCCGCCTGCACAATGTGTTAATTTCATGGTTGATTAAAGTTTTCATTTCAATGGGTTGAGTTTTCCTACACTATGTCAATTTGATGGTTGTCTTTTAAATTTTTGTTTCAATATGTTAAGATGTCTTATGCTAAGATTTTAAAGTCATCATATTTTTAGCATTTGCAAAGAAAAACAAAAGCAAAAACTTGTTTGAAAAACCCTTAAAAAACTAATATCCTAGGACAGAAAACATTAAGAGACAAGATACTTGAAAAATTGTTAAATAATCAACATTTTAAAAAAAATGTGTATACTTAGGACATAAGATAACTTAAAGTGTCAAAATTGTTTAAAAAAAAAAATTGTTGATGTTTTACAAAATCTGCACGAAAATAATCGACATTTAAAAAAAATATCGACATTTAATACCTTAGAAAATTTAAAGTGTAAAACATAAGCCCTCTAAAAATAGGGGTCGATGCTGCATCAACACTTTTCAAAGTCAGCATGAAAATCACTAACATTTTAAAAAATAAATTACACATGATACATAAGATAATTTAAAGTGTCAAAAATATGCTAAAAAAAAGGTGTATTCTGGATGAGCACTTTTCGAAATCACATTAATTTTTTGCTACCTCAAAAAAACGAGTACTCTTTTCCATTCCCATTTCAAAGTTTACATTATTCCATTAGGTCTACAAGAGTGTTGCCATTTTTCAGTATCTCTCTCTCACTCATCTAAACCACTTCTTCAGCAAAAAGACCCTTTCAATTGAAAAATACTTGTAATATTTTTTGTTCCTAGTCTTTTTAATGAGCATTTGGTCAAAAATCATCTCCATCTTCTACTTTTGGGTTATAGGTATGTGAGATTTTCACTGAACCTTCTCTTTTTCATATTGTTTCTCTTCTCTAGGATCCTAATATGTATACAAGTTTGTAACATTAAATATAGGAGAAATTCCTATATGATGGGGTAGCTCGATCTCATAAGCATTTTCTAATAACTTCCTCATTTTTGCAGGGACCAATATTCTTTAATTTCAGTTTATTATATTCACACTTTGGGAATCTTTCCTTCATCAGATGGACTAAAGCCATGTCCCCAACTTCAAAATTTACTTCCCTTCTCTTAAGACCAACTCTCTTCTTGTACTTAAGGCTTCTTTCATGTAGCCACTCCTTGACCTATTCATGTATCATTTGCATGGTTGTAGCAAATTCTTCTATATAAGCACTTTAAACTACTTCTTTTTCCAAACTCCTGAGTTCAAAAATATCCTTGGATGCATGCCATATAAATTTGAAAAGGGATTTATCTTGTACTCCTACTAGGAGAATCATTATAGGAAAAATAAACTTGTGGGAGAACTTGATTCCATTGTTTATTATGCTCCTGAACTAGACACCTCAACAAATTTCCTCTGAATTGATTAGGGCAACCTTTAGGCCATTGACACCATTGAAGTTATCTATTTTTACAACCAGAGTGAAGGGGAAATGATGATATGAAACCCTTGACCGAATCTCGTGGATAGCACCAGGATCAGTGGAGAGTATGAACAAGTATTTTGTTGGGACACCCATGAGTTTAGTTGCAACATCATCAAAAGCTCTGACATTTTTCAGTAGCCCTGTGTGGTCATGCATTTCAAATTTTAGCACATAACGATAGTCACACTCTGGGAATTCCCCACAACATTTTGTGCAGTGCCATATTCCATTTGAGTGGTGGATAACGTTTTTCATGCATTGGATGCCATAAGATGAAAGAGGGCATGCAAGGAAGTAGAAATTTTGCATGTCAATAGAGGTGATGGTTGCACGAATAGAGAACCATGTTGATTTTCCAAGGGGATGCAGTTCTATGAGGTTGAAAATTATACGTTGTGGGTGTGCTCGCTTGGAAGACCCAGAGTGCTTTTTATTTAATGATGATGAAGAACCCATGTAGCCTTTTTCATGAAACCATGACTGGAGCTAGTGAGTCTCTAGAATGTCGAGATTTAGGAAGAGGTTGCTGGTGGAGATGATCCCTATAGTCCTTCCAATAAATTTCGCTATGTGGCCACCTTTGATTGCAAGCATGATCGACACACCAGAAGAGCAGAGTTCAACAAGTTCCTTTCCTGTAGTGTGGAAATTCTCACCCCATAAGGAGATGACGATGCTATAACCAGACATGTCCTCCAAGCTGAGAGTTTTTCTAGGTGTTTTAGACCCATCTCTTCGAAGAATGGTGGAGGTTGGATAATTGGACATAACCACCCCAATGATTCCCACAATTGAGTCGAGGTCTGCAGATCTAATTTCACTTATAGATTTGAAATGAAATGGTGGAAAGGAATAGTCAGAACATCATCCAAACAAGGTTCAACTATGGAGGCTGCATAGAGGAAGACTTCCCATTTGCTATCAATATGGTTGTAATTTTTGTTTGTTGGTTTGAATGTCCCATTTGAAACCATGTAAATCTTCCCAATTTGGATAATACCATGCAAGGAATTTTCTAAATCACTGAAGGCAGAGAGATGGATTGCATCATTGGCACAATCAATGAGGGTAAAGCCAAAGACCTTTGTGGAGGTCTGAGGATTGCTGAGTGAGCGAAGGGTTTTTTTTGCAAGCACCTTACCCTGTATTGACCATTTTTTATGGTAGAGGCTTAGGGCCATGAATGGCATGGAATCAATCACAACAAAGGATAATTGCGTTGATGATGAAGAAGAACCATGTGTCGAAGTAGGAGCATGCGAGTAGGGGCCTTGTGATGTTGAAGAGCCCGCTTGGAATGTGGAAGGTTGTACAATTTAAAGAAGGTTTGAGTCCACAATCAAATTTGCATGACGTTCAAGAACTTCTATTTCAAGCACTTTTATATTCCTGAAAAGAAGGAAAGAAAGATGAAACCAATGGGGCATTAGTTGGAATTTTAGTGGGGAAGAGAGGGAAGGAAAATAAAAACATAAAGGATGGGGTGAAGAATGTGAACATACACATGGTTTGCAAAAGCATGCAAGTGGCTTCTTTGAGAATAATAATTGAGCCCAAATGCAAGTCACCAGTGATGACATGGGCATTGTAAGCAGACAGGAGGAAAGTTCTGTGCTGGGAGGCACCGTCAGAGAGCTAAATTCGGTAGCATTGGGATGATGTATTCGTCAAAGGAATAAGGATGAGTTCAACTATTTGGAGTGATGGCTGGATCGCACTAGAGCCATCTAGCAACAAAGTGATGGAATTATCTGTCAAGGTGCGCTCCATGATGAGGAGGGAAGGAGGTGTCATGAAAGGTGAAAACCAGTGATATAGAAGTGTGAGGGGCCAAGATCAATGCAAAATAGTGGAGAAGAACATGATTGATAATTCCATAGGGTTAAAAAGCATGATTGATAATTCCATAGGTTTAAAAAGTTGGTTGATTATTCATGGTTGGCACAAACATGCATTTTGAAATCAACATGTTTTAAGTACACGATCCATGCAATTTTTGTAAAACGAAAAGGCTATGGTTGGAATGAAGGGGATGATTAGAAAAAAGTGTTAATTAAAAAGCAAAGCACATTTCATTTAGTGTCATGCGATTTAAAAATATGATGCAATGAATATAATAGGAAGATAAAATAAACAAGAAAGTTTGTTCCATGAGAGGAAGTCCCCTATTTCAATATCAAATTTGACATCATCTTTTTTAGGTTTATTGTTCTCATTTCACAAGATCCTTATATTTAAAGGAGCATATATAAGGAAGCCAAGGGACATTTCAATATAAACCATCTTAATGTCACAAAGGATGGTTCATAAGAAATTTGGAATTCAAAGGCAGGGTTTGTAGAAATTATACAAATATATGTATATCAATGGATTCAATCCGATCAAGCAATGTACTAAAGCTAGATACTAAATCCTTCTACAAATCAAGTGCGGAAAATAAACATGATCTCCAATCACAAAAAGTAAAGAAATAATTTAATCAAACCACAACAAAAATAATTTCCCGGGGAAAGCTTGCTGCTCAAAACCCCTCTATCTTCTATTGTATATTCATCATGGAATCATGGAACAATTACAATGCACTCTTCTCACAAGAGTCTCTTGCACTCTCACAATTGTCTCACACTATCCCGGAAAAAATTGACCAACACTTAGCTAATTCATAGCCTGTCTTCAGCCTGCCTTGCTCAGGAAATTCATGAGGAATGAAAACCCCTATTCCTTAGGAATTTCATCCTTTCTCAATTGCGCAAGTATCATGGGAAATCCTATGGTATTTTAACTGCATCCGAGAAGTTTGCTAAAAATACAACTGATAGTCAACTTCCCTTTAACCTTGGTCTCAACTGGAACTGGCATGCATTCATCTATTAATATTAAATCATCAGTTGCATGACAGATCACTGCATGTGAATTAAATCTGATTTAATTCACTTGATCTCTCAATAGTGCAACAAACATTTACAACTTGTTCAACTGACTTTAACTCACTTAATTGAGTTAACTGATTTTTGCATTAAACTAATGCACTAACTGCAACTCAAACTCCATAACTAATAGAATCACTCTACATTTCTCACCAACCACCCTCAACTTGAAATTCATGAGCTAACTGAGTTTATCATACTCAATTAACTATTACAAGTGATTATGAGATAAAATTACATTTTATTGTCCAATTTAATTAAGGGATAATTAAATTAGACACATTTCTAAGTTATTAAATAAATTGAATTGCACATTAATGTATCGCTAGGACCCATCACTACATGACCTATGGTCCCACACTAGTGTAGGTGCTTTCATGTATTTTCTGGATGCCAAATTCACTGTTTCTTGTTGCAAACTTCAACACTCCCTCTTAACAAGAAATGAATCAATCTGTCTCGATCTGGTACCTTGGAATGTCCTTGCATGCACACATGCACCTCTTGCATGCAACACTTCTCTAGTGTTGTTCACACATGCACCTCTTGCATGCAACATTTCTCTAGTGTTTCTCACACATGAAACTCTTGCATGCAACACTTATGAAACTGAATAGCCTCCAAACAACTGAATCAGTATAATGCATCTTTCATCAGAGTCTTTTGACTGCTGCTAGCTACTGCACATGTCTACTAGATTCTTTACGTTGTTGACATCTGCATCCATTCACTCTGCACTGATCCCAACTTTGATCTGCGCTCCAGTATCCGACACCTATCACTTTGATTTCTGTCTTCCTGACATCTGACTGCATCAATCTAACCGATCCTACTACTGTTGTACTGTGAGCTCCCCATAGCTAGGTTTGATCCATGAGACACACCATCTCAATGAATCCTACCCAAATTTCTTCTTGGGATTAATTTTTCACATCACCCCACCTCACACCTGGAGGTATCGCTGCATGTACTCCCTCTACCCATCTGGCTCGAAATTTCCCCCTCCTGGAGGTCTCTACATGAGTGGTTTCTGCCACTCCATGATCCTCATCTTGTGGCTACTCCACACCTTGAGGTTCATCCTTAGGAACCAAGAGTTCCTCATCTGCATGCAAATCAAGCTCCCTCTCAAGGGATAATTTCATGGCTTTCTCACACTTCCCCATGGTACATCCCTTGCATGTGTCTATCTGCGCAAGAGTACCCTTTGGAAGCCTTGTAGAAATCTGCTACATGACCTTCAAAGCTTCATGGTGTAGATGGCCGAATCTCTTGTGCCATAACTCACCCTCATCCTGGCTCACCACTTTGTCTGCTTTACCCATAAATTATGCACAATCATCTACATCAAGTTTATAGATATCTTTCACATGAATCCAAATATTCTTGGCTTGTCCTGTGGCTTTGTGTCAAAGGAAAGCTTTCCCTTCACAAAAAACCACGTCATAACCTCTATCCTCCAACATTACAATTGAAACTAAATTATTTTTCAAGCCCGATACATGCATTATATATTTTAATAAGAAGGGTTTACTTGACTGTCTCTGGAAGGTAACTATACCAATCTCGGTAGCACTGTACCGCCCGCCATCACCCATTTCGATATGCATTTGGAGGTCCTTCTCCTCTAATCTACTGAAAAGTTATTTGTCTCCCGTCATGTGGAAAGATGTGTTGAGATTCAACAAGAAAATTTCAGCACCCATGCCTTGCACATTAAGCACCTACACTAGGGTGCGGCCCACAAGGCTATTTTTGGTGCATATCTATTTTAGTTATCCCTTAATTAAGATGGACAATAACATGTAATCTAGTCTCAAAAAAAACTTATAATAGTTAACTGAGACTGATAAACTCAGTTAGCTCATGGATTTTGAGTAACAGTATTTGGTGAGGCATGCAGAGTAATTCTAGTTGTAACAGAGTTTGAAGTGCAGTGGTGCATTAGTTAATGTAGGTTGTAATCAGTTTAACTCAGTTAAGTGAGTTAAACTCAATTGTGCTAGTTTTAACTATTAGATACACTAGTGAGAGATCAAGTGAATAAAATATTAATTAATTCACAATCAGTGATATCACATGCAACTAAGGATTTACTATTATTAGCTGCATGCATGTCAGATCCAGTGGAGACCTAGTTGAGATCTAGGTGAAAGGGAAGTTGACTATTAGTTGTAGGATTATTGGGTTGCACCCATGCAACCAAACACCCATTGTAGTGCCCATGATTCTTGCGCAGTCAAGAAAGGCCAAAATTCCTATTCTTTTAGGGGTTTCATTCATTAGGGATTGCGCAAGAAAGGTAGGTTGTCTAGAGGTAGTAAATTGGATAAATATTGGTCAATTTTTGTATGACATTGTGAGACAATTAGCTGAGTACTGGAGGGCTCTTGTGAGAAGAGTTTTGTATGTAATTATTTCATGATCCATGCTGAATATACAATAGAAGATAGTGGGGTTTTGAGTAACAAACTTTCCCCGGGAAATTATCTGTGTTGTGTTTGATTTGATTCTTCTTTACTTCATGTGATTGGTGATTGTGTTTTTAATTCCGCAAAATATTTGTAGAAGCGATTCAGTATTTAGCTTTAGTACATTGTTATATCAGATTGAATCCAAGATATACATGCATGTTGTTTAATTTGTACATGGTATCAGAGCACATGAAATCATAATTGTGAAGGAGGAGTTGAGTTTGTGACTGGATAGAATTCAAATTTGCAGAAATAATTTCTTGGTGCCACAACTGATTCAAGATCGAAATGGCTTTCAATGGCTTGAGGTTGAAGTATGCACTCAAGGGAAAATCAAACTATATTGCTTGGAAGGATATGATGGAGGCAGTAATCGAAGACAATGGCTTGAATGAATTCATTGACAATGATGTTCCTAAACCCGTTGTGACAGATGTTGCAAATATTGTTGCATGGCAAAAGAAAGTGGCAAAGGCGAGGAGGATCCTATTGGAGAGAGTACGAGACCACATTGTCTCAAGCCTCCATGTGAAAGCCACACCATATGAAATGTGGAAGGATTTGACGGATCTATTCCAGAGCAGTACCGACCATCGGAAATTGGCACTCAAAGATAAACTCTAGAAGATCAAGATGGAGAAGGGAAACTCCATACAAAAATATCTAACAAATTTTGTCCAATGTCGGGATGAATGGGGGAGTGTTGATATAAGTCACTGATGATGATTTGGTGAGCTTGGCTATCCTAGGACTTCTCAAGAGTTGGCACATTTATCAAGACTCTGTCAACGGAAGGTAAAAATTGCCAAATTGGGAATGATTGTGGTCAGCTTTGGTGTGAGAGGAGTTTAGACGGAACACTAGAGATGGATATTCATCTAAGAATGAATATGAAGAAGGGGAAGGGGAAGAAATTCCATTCCAAATCCAAGTCCAAGAATGGCAAGAAGCAGAACATGTCCAAGGTGAAGTGTTTTCACTGTCACGAGCATGGGAATTTTGCTACTAATTGTCCACAAAAGAAGAAGAACAAGAAGGCTAGAGGATCTGAAACTAGTGAGGCTTTGGCCTTGAAATTTGATCTTGACTTCGCATTGATCACATGCATGGTGTCAAGTGCATTGGGATCTGTGTGGTATTTGGATAGTGGTGCTTCCTTTCACATGATGGGAGACAAGGAAATTTTCAGTGACTTGGAGGAGAAGGATATCCAGATGCTTATTGAAATAGGTGATGACAAGCGGTACAATGCTAACAGGATTGGTACCATTACCTTCCAGAGGAAGTTAGGTTAAACCCTTTCAATTAAAATATGTAATGCATGTACCAGGTTTGAAGAAAAATTTAGTCTCAATCGTAATGTTGGAGGATAGAGGCTATGATATTGTTTTTAGTGAAAGAAAAGCTTTCCTGCGACACAAAACAACAGTACAATCCAAGGGGATAGGGATTTGAGTTAAGAATCTCTACAAGCTGGAGGTAGATGGTTGCGCAGCAATGATGGGAAAGGTGGATCATGTGGTGAGCCGGGATGAGGGCGAATTATGGCACAAGAGATTGGGCCATCTTCACCATGGAGCCTTGAAAGTCATGTAGCAGATTTCTATTTGTCTTCCCAGGGGTACACTTGCATAGTTAGACACATGTAAGGGCTGTAATATGGGAAAATATGTAAAGGCCACCTTTCATGAGAAGGAGAACCGAGCTTCGAGGATCCTTGATAGAGTTCATACAGACGTGTGTGGACCATTATCTGTTGCTTCGATAGAAAAACATAAGTACTATGTAATATTTGTTGATGAATTTTCTCGCAAGTGCTGGATCTTATTCGTGTAGAAGAAAGATTAGACATTCTCTAAGTTTCTTGAGTTTAAGGCACTGGTGGAGAAAGAGTCAGGGAAGCAAGTGAAGGCTCTTAGGAGCGATAATTGTGGAGAATACATCTCTAAAAAATTCAAGAAATTCTGCAGAAAAGAAGGAATTCGAAGAGAATGGATAGCGCCTCATAACCCACAGTAGAATGGGGTCGTAGAAAGAAAGAACAAAACGATCGTGGGTGCAACAAAAGCAATGTTGCATGATCAAGGCCTACTGATGCATCTATGGGTGGAACCATGCAACACTGCGGTATTTGTGCAGAACCATTGTCCTCATAGGATACTTGGCATGAGTACACCTGAAGAGGCTTTCACTGGTAAGAAACCTAATGTTTCACACTTTAAGATTTTTGGCTCATCTGTTTATGTGCATGTGACCAAAGACGCCAAGAAGAAGCTGGAACTGATAGCTAAGATCGGGATTTTTGTGGGGTACACTGAAATGCCCCATAATTATTGAGTGTTTTTTCCAAACAACAGAATGACTTTTGCACGATGGGATATAAAATCCGATGAGGAGAAAGCCATGCCATTGTTCCTTGAGAGGGAGTTGGACTTGCATGTAGAGGAGGAACTGTTGGTTTCCAAGGATGAGCCTCAAGATGTGGATTGGCCACATGCAGAGGACCATGGAGTGGAGGAAAACACTCATGCAGAACCATTCATCAAAAATGGCAGAAAGCGCACCATGGAAGCTGATAGATTGAGACTTGATGCTGCGGAGAATGTAGGAGCCCCTACTTCACAGCGCAGACAGATATAGTCTCCTGAATGATTTACTGGATACATGGAGCTTATGAGAAAATGTATTGTGACTGAACCATATTCCTTTCAGGAAGAAGTGTAGCAACGAACTTGGGTTGATGCAATGGAGGAGGAGTATGACTCCATTGTCAAGAACAGTGCATGGGAGATTGTCCCAAGACCGAACGACAAATCAGTGGTTGGATCGAGATGGATCTACAAGGTAAAGCAAGCTGCTGATGGGAGTGTGGAGTAATAAAAGGCCAGATTTGTGGCCCGAGGATTCTCACAGATCGAGGGGATAGATTATGATGATATTTTTGCACCTGTTGCAAGGTACTCTTCCATAAGATCCATCCTTTCACTCTCAGTGTAGATGGGCTAGTGCATTCATCAGATGGATATGAAAACTATGTTTCTCAATGGGATCATTGAGGAAGAGGTGTACATAGAGAAACCTGAAGGTTTCGAGATCTTCAACAGTGAGTCACATGTGTGCTGACTCAAGAGAGCACTATATGGGCTGAAGCAAGCACCTTGTGCTTGGTACACTTGGATAGACAATTATTTCACTGGACTGGGCTTCACCAAAGGTGAAGCAGATGCAAACATGTACCAAATTTTGGTTGAGGGTAAGCTATTGATTATTATTCTTTATGTTGATGATCTAATTTTGATTGGTGATGAGCATATCATACACTCATGCATGGAGGATCCTGCAAGGGAGTTCGAAATGAAGGACATGGGACTCCTTCATTATTTCCTTGGATTGGAAATATGGCAGTGGGATGGTGAATTTTTTGTGTCTCAAGGAAAGTATGCAAAGGAGATACTGAGTAAGTTTCACATGGAGAGCTACAAACCCATGGATACTCCTCTTCCAGGAAATTGGAGGGAAAAGGATGCTACTTATGGAGAGGTAGTGGATGCTACTATCTATAGGCAGTTAGTTGGTTCACTGATGTATCTAGTGAACAACATACTAGACATTTTGTATGTAGTTAACTAGCTGAGTCAAGCTATCATTAAGCATACCAACCTCTTTTGGAAGGTGGGGAAGCATGTATTGAGATACCTGAGGGGCACATCAGAGTATGGTCTATGGTACAAATGGTAAGAGGGAGTGAAGCTTCAAGGCTTCACAGATGCAGAGATTGGGTGGGCAGTCCATCAGACAGAAAGAGCACATCAGGAGGGATCTTCAGCATAGGATCACCAGCAGTTTCTTGGTACAGCAGGAAACAACAATATGTGTCACTTAGTTCAGCGGAAGCAGGATACATGGCAGGAAGTCAAGCTACATGTGAGGCTATCTGTATGAGAAAGATCTTGGTTGGTTTGTTTGGTTCTCAGATGGATCTGATAGTGATTCATTGTGATAATCGGAGTTGCATTAAACTCTCGATTAATCATGTGTTTCATGATAGGTCCAACCACATAGATATCCGATACCATCATCTCAGAGATTGTGTGTAGAGAATAATAATGTTGCTTCGGTACATTCCCATGGAAGATCAGGATGCAGATATTTTGACGAAGTCACTCACCAGGAGCATATTCGAATACCATAAATATAGGATCGGGGTGAAGGATAATCCCTATCTTGTTGAGAGTGAGTGTTGAGATTCAACAAGAAAATTTCAACACCCACGCCTAGTGCATTAAGCACCTACACTAGGGTGGGGCCCACAGGGCTATTTTTGGTGCATGACTATTTTAGTTATCTCTTAATTAAGATGGAAAATAAAATGTAATCTAGTCTCAAAAATAACTTTTAATAGTTAACTCAGAGTGATAAACTCAGTTAGCTCATGGACTTCGAGTTAGAGGTAGTTGGTGAGGCATGAAGAGTAATTCTAATTGTAACAGAGTTCGAAGTGTAGTGGTGCATTAGTTAATG
The DNA here is from genome assembly GCA_034641835.2 of Pinus albicaulis. Taxonomy (NCBI): domain Eukaryota; kingdom Viridiplantae; phylum Streptophyta; class Pinopsida; order Pinales; family Pinaceae; genus Pinus; species Pinus albicaulis. Next base: position 401,717,627 of record CM076579.1, read on the forward strand.
CAGGTTGTAATACACTTAACTCAGTTAAGTTAGTTAAAATCAGTTGTGCTAGTTGTAACTGTTAGATACACTAGTGAGAGATCAAGTGAATTAAATATTAATTAATTCACAATCTATGATCTTACATGCAACTGAGGTTTTACTATTATTAAATGCATGCATGTCAGATCCAGTGGAGACCTAGTTGAAATCTAGGTGAAAGGGAAGTTAACTATCATTTGTAGGATTATTGGGTTGCACACATGCAAAAAAAAACCCATTGGAGTGACCATGATACTTGCGCAGCCAAGGAAGGCCAAATTTTCTATTCTTTTAGGGATTTTATTCATCAGGGATTGCGCAAGCAAGGCAGGTTTTCTAGAGGCAGTAAATTGGCTAAGTATTGATCATTTTTTGTATGACAGTTTGATATAATTAGCTGAGTACTGGAGGGCTCTTGTGAGAATATTTTTGTATGTAATTGTTTCATGATCCATGCTGGATATACAATAGAAGATAGTGGGGTTTTGAGCAGCAAGCTTTCCCTGGGAAATTATCTGTGTTGCATTTGATTTGATTCTTCCTTACTTCATGTGATTGGAAATTGTGTTTTTAATTCCGCAAAATATTTGTAGAAGAGATTAAGTATTTAACTTTAGTGCATTGTTAGATCAAATTGAATCCAAGATATACATGCATATTTTATAATTTCTACAAGATGCACCACTATCCAAGTACTACACTAATCCCATCGCACTTGATACCATGCATGCGATGAGAAAGAAGTCCAACTCAAATTGTGAGGCCAAAGCCTCACCAACTGCAGATCCTGAAGCCTTATTGTTCTTCTTCTTTTGTGGAAAATTAGTGGCATAATGTCCATGCTTGTGACAGTGAAAACATTTCACTATGGACATGTCACGCTCCTTTCCTTCTTCGTCGGTCTCAAATTTGGAATAGGATTTCTTTCCTTTCCCTTTCTTTGCCTTACCATCCAAGGCGCAATTTTATTCATCATCTACCTTAGATGAAGATCCATCCCTAGTATTCCGCTTGAATTCTTCTTGCACCAAATCCGACCAAAGTTGTTCCCAATCTGGCAGCTTCTCCCTCCCATTGACCGAGTCCTGATAAATATGTCAACTCTTGGGAAGGCTTAGAAGAGCTAGGCTCACCAAGTCATCTTTTGCGATTGTAATTATGATGATACCAAGCTCATCTCGAAATTGGAAAAACTTGGTTAATTATTTTGGAATAGTGCCATCTTTCTCCATTTTGATTTTCCTGATCTTGTCCTTCAGTGCCAATTTTCTATGATTGCTGCTACTCTGAAACAAATCTATCAAAGCCTTCCACATTGCATATGGATTTAATTTTCCATGGAGAATTGAGACAATGTGTTCTTGTACTCCCTTCAATAAGATCCTCCTCACCCTTGCTACCTTATTTTTCCAAGCATCAAGATTTGCGACATCTTCTGTAGCGGGTTTGGGAATTTCATTATCAATGAATTATTTCAACCCATTTTCCTCCAGAACTGCCTCCATCCTGTCTTTCCACGCAATATAATTGTAACTTCCCTCGAGTGCATACTCCAATCTCAAGCCATTTAAAGCCATTTGGATCCTGATTTGCCTATTGCACCAAGAATACCTTTTCAAATTCGAATTCTATTCAGTCACAAACTCAATTTCTTCTCCACTATAGTGATTTCCTGTGCTCCAATACCATGTATAAATTATAAAAACATGTGTATATCAATGGATTCAATCCGATAAAGCAATGTACTAGGGTGAAAATGTGAAGTTGGGAAACACTTTTTGCCCTTTTTTGACGTTGAAAATTGTAATTTTCTATGTTTTTCAACTTCAACTCCACTAAACTCATATTTTTATCGCAAATTATGCTTTGACATAAAAACAAGAATTGTAGATAATTGTCTTACCTCCATACCGATATTTAAAAAAAAAAAAAATATTGACATATAGAGGGGTAAATTTGTTGTTTACTAACTGCATATACTTGAAATTTTCAGGCAAACATAAATAGTCACTTTATTATCCTTTACTTTTTTTAGGGAAGGTTATTTATTTTTTGGAAAAAAACCATAGCATCATAATCTGCATATATTGCAATAGTGCACAGACTATTTTTTGGTAATTTTCGGATCAAATCACTATTTTTTATTATTTGTTGAAATGGACGAAGACAAAAAAACAGTGATGTTTCAGTACATTTTATTATCCTTTGATTTTCTTTTCAATGTGATCGTCAATAAGAAAAATGAGAGTACCCTTTTGAAGTAGACAGGGAGAGGAAGTGCACTATGATTTTTTTAAATTTTTTGGTGTCCTCGTTTGAAAGTTATTGAATTTTCATTCAATGCAATTTTTTGAACAATGAAATTCCATAGTGACATAGTTTAGTAAAAAATTAATAAAAAATTGAATTTTTTAATGAAACTCCATAAATCTCACATCATCAAAAACTAGATTTAGAGACGAATCTAATGGTACTTGGTTCGACATATAACATTTTGTTTTTGCAGGTGTTCTGTCCCTCCAAAGTTGCAGGTTTCTCAAAACTGCAGAGTTTTCTGAGTTTTTTGTTGACCAGAAACTCTCGGCCGAGAAAAACTCTCGGCCGAGAAATTTTTAAAACTCTCGGCCGAGAGTTTTAAACCAATTTATGCATGGGAAAACTCCCGGGCAAAAGTTTTAAAAACTCTCGGCCGAGAGTTTGCGGCCGAGAGTTTTGTGACACAACTCTCGGCCGAGATTTTTCAAAACTCTCGTCCGAGAAAATACGAAATATTTAAAATCTCTCGGACGAGAGTTTTGAAAACTCTCGGCCGAGAAATTTAGTTGACTTTTTTTCTCGGCCGAGAAATTAAAAAATCCTCCTGAATTCTATCTCATGCCAAAAAGTGTTTCCCAACTTCACGTTTTCGCCCACTAAAGCTAGATACTAAATCCTTCTACAAATCAATTGCGGAAAATAAACACGATCGCTAATCACAACAAGTAAAGAAAGAATCAAATCAAACCAAAACACAAATAATTTCCCAGGGAAAGGTTGCTTCTCAAAACCCCTCTATATTCTATTTTATATTCACCATGGAATCATGAAACAATTACAATGCACTCTTCTCACAAGAGTCTCTTGCACTCTCAAAACTGTCTCACACTGTCCTGGACAAAATCGACCAACACTTAGCCAATTTTTCCTGTCTTTAGCCTGCCTTTCTCATGCAATTCATGAGGAATTAAATCCCTATTCCTTAGGAATTTCAACCTTTCTCAACTGTGAAAGTATCATGGGCAATCCTGTGGTGTTTTAACTACATCCGGGCAATTTTCTAAAAATACAACTGATAGTCAACTTCCCTTTAACCTTGGACTCAACTGGGTCTCCACTGGAACTAACATGCATGCAACTATTAATAGTAAATCATCATTTGCATGAAAAATCACTGCATGTGAATTAAATCTGATTTAATTCACTTGATCTCTCACTAGTGCAACAAACAGTTACAACTAGTTCAATTGACTTTAACTCACTTAATTGAGTTAACTAATTTCTCATGCATTAAACTAATGCACTAACTGAATCTCGAACTCCATAACTAATAGAATTACTCTACATGCTTCACAAACCACCCTCAACTCGAAATTCATGAGCTAACTAAGTTTATCACACTCAATTAACTATTACAAGTGATTATGAGATAAGATTACATTGTATTGTCCAATTTAATTAAGGGATAATTAAATTAGAGACATTTCCAATTTATTAAATAAATTGAATTTCACACTAATGTATCGCTAGGACCCATCACTACATGACTTGTGGTCCCACACTAGTGTAGGTGTTGTCATGTTGTTTTTGGATGCTAATTTCATTATTTCTTATTGCAATCTTCAACAGGGTTAGCTCCAAGATTGAATTTTAGTGGTACTATTAGTAATTTACCATACCTACTTTGGGTAAACAAGAAGCTAGAATATTTGAAATTGAATATGATTTATAGTGAGATGTATAGCTATAATAGAAATCAAGTCAAAAATTGTTGGCCATGGAAGGTATATGTCATCTACTGAAGTGTACAACATACAGATGGGCCAATTGTTTCGAAATTGTGCTTCAAATCTTCAAAAGTTCGAATTGATAAAAAATAAAAATAAGTAAATAATAAAAGAAAATATTTTTTCCAAGCCAATTAGAAAAATAGGAAAACAGATTCAATTAAGAATACACAAAATGTTCACATTATGAAGAAAAACAAAGATAAAAACCAATTTGCTGATTAAAGACTTTATCAACAATGGATCAATATAACAATGTCTGTCAAAAAATGGAAGGAAAATTGAAGATTAACAAAAAGCCTAGCAAGTTAGTTCTAGGTTTGGAAAATAGATGAAATTGAGGGGAATCTATCCTATTATAGCTGAAATTGAAAAAGGACATGAAATAAAAATCCAAAATTTTTGGAAGATTCAATATTGACATCATTAATATAACCAGTTGAGGTACAAAATACGTATTGAAAAAACACTAAGCCCTAAAGAAAAAAATCACAAAACTTCTATTCAACCCTAGATTAATATGACATCATTTGTCACAAATCTAGTGGATCTGAGAAAATATCCACTACATGAATACAATTAACACAATGAATTAAGTGGGACGAATCATAAACTCTAGTCAACTTTCCCATAGTTTTCCTATTTGAAAGCATGCAAGGATTCCTAGTAACTTAAAACATTGAAATCAACATCAATTACCAATTGGTGGTATACACAGAGTAACCTGAGTATTAAATGATTCTAAGAGCTCAAAAAATTGGAAATTATTAAATAAATTATGTGGAATCATCGAACATTTGTTTGAGGTCAAATTTCGGACTTCCATAGTATTTAAAGGGCGACAATGATGATTAAAGCTTAGATCCATGCAAAAACATTTGAAAAGTGATTAATGTAGGACTATGATGAATAGAAGGTAGTGGTAATGGCTAAGTAGGATAGATGTACTAGGAGGTAGCTCGTAGAAACATTTGCAAGGTAGGGCTTAAAAGCCTTAGCTCTAGGAGAAATGCCTGCCCAATCGAATTCCAATCAACAATGTCAGACTATTCGAAATTGAAGACCACTTGTATTGAGATGTATAGGTACAATATAAATCAAGTCAGAAATTGTTGGCCATGGAAGGTATATGTTACCCGGTGAGCTGCACAACATAAAAATGGTCTAGATGTTTCGAAATTGTGCTTCAAAACTTCAAAAGCTCGAATCGATAAAAAATAAAGGTAAGTAAATTATAATAGAAAATAATTTCTCCAAGTCAATTAGGGAGAAAGGAAAATAAATTCAATTAAGAATAGATAAAGAGTTCACATTATCAATAAAAAGAAAGAAAATAACCAATTTGCTTATTAAAGGCTTTATCAACAATGGATCAATATAACAATGTCTGTAAAAAGTGAGAGGAAATTTGAATATGAACAGAAAGCCTGTCAAGTTAGCTCTAAGTTTGCAACAACAGATGAAATTGAGGGGCATCTATCCCATTAGAGAAGAATTTGAAAAAGGACATGAAATGGAAATTTAAGAATCCTAGAAGCTTCAATAGTGACGTTAGTAATATAACCATTTGAGTTACAAAACATTTATATAAAAAAATTAAGCCCTGAAGAAACAAATCACAAAACTGCTCTTCAACACTAGATTAATATGACAACATTTGTCACAAATCTATTGTATCTGAGAAAATAACCACTACTTGAATACAATTAATATAATGAAGTAAGTGGGATAAATAAAAAGTTTAATATTGGAAATTGAAATGATCCAAAGTAATGCAACAATTCTAGTCAGTTTTCACATTTGAAACCATATAAGGACTGGTAGTAACTTAAAAATTTAAAACACAAAAATATGCATCAATTACCAGTTGATGGTATACATGGAGTAACATGAGTATTAACTGATTCTACTAGCTCTAAAAATTGGAAATTAGTAATTAAGTTATGTGGAATCCATAGAAAATTTGTTTGAGGTCAAATTTCGCACTTCCAGAGTATTTTAAGGGTGATAACGATGATTAAGGAATTATATCCATGCAAAAACGTTTGAAAAATGATGAATTTCAGACTATGATGAACATAAAGTAGTGGCAATGGCCGAGCAGGACAAATGGACTGGGAGGTAACTCGTGGAAACCTTTGCAAGGTAAAGCTTAAAAGCATTAGGTCTAGGAGAAATCCCTTCCCAATCAACAATGTCACATTTCCTCCTTCTTAAGAAATTCACAAAAATTCCTATGAAATCAAGAATTAATCCATGCAAGTACTCCTCCTGCAAAATAAATTTGTTTTATCCAAGGTTTGTGTGCATTAAGGCAAGCATTTGGTGAGGGATGGAAGTAAGTAGGCGAAGGGGCTCATAAAAAACATTGCAGTGAGGGATGACATTCCAACCTATACTAACTATCCTCCCTTTGGAAATGGGTAGAAAACAGTGGTTTGGATAATTATGTGGATAGGTATGGGACCAACACAACCTCTATCTTGCCAACTTTGTGGCCAACATTAGAAATATTTCCACCCTCCAAGCGCCCATAAAAACAAAATAATTGCTCAACAAATCTTAAAATCATCACAAAAATTTACATGGGTACTTACAACATTGTCTCAAGAGTAAAAACGCATTATCACTATCATACCCATCATCCTATTGTTTTAGACATCATGCAACTAACTATAGGTTATTGGGAGTACATACATGTTTTTGTCAATAAAAAATTTCCTTGAAAATCATGCCAACCCCTAGCCATCCCAACCTATCTCCAAAGACACGCTTTACCTATGCTTCTATGCATGGAAAATCACAAAGCTACAATATGGAAATATTGTTGCTTCAAAATTTGTATATATGCTCGCCTCAAAATTCACACCATACATGTTTCTCTATAGTCTTACACATAGGCTGCATCTATTGATTTGGTCTTCACACTCATGTCTATTTGTTTCTTTAAAAAGTAAATAACAAGAAATGATGATTTTCAAACTTCACAACCCACTCTAATTCTGTTAACGGAAATATCTGATTGGTTCAATGCTTATTGGCGTGCATTATTCTGCAGGAAACCATTTCAGGTCACTGAAAATCCTTCATTTCTCATGGGAAAATAAAAGAGAATTCCTAATGCCACTTAAAAATGGTGTTGATTATTGGGTAGAATTTGTTCTATGATCTATCCATCTTGTTTATTTACTGTTGAGTTTTGCAACTGGAGGACTTGCAGAAATTATTTTCAAGACATATCAAGAGATATCACCTTCTAGAGGAGAGGAGCCACAAGAATGGTTTATTGAAAAATGCCATTCTAAACAGACCATGAACTCCTCGTCACCACTATCAACATGCAAATCATGGTGGAAACCACCTTGTCTACAATAACATATCTAATTGCTCCAAAAGTTAAAAGGGTGTAAGGGATGCAAGTCCCTATTGAGCATCAAACAATCCTAGGCATAAGAGGTTATGAACAAAACCTACCACAATGTAACATTCCAACACATCACACCTCCTCAACATGCAGTTGGCCCTAATTTTTCCAGAACTAAAAAGCTTAACATGAGTGACCTTACCTTGAGGGAAAAGGATTCTCTGTGAGACCCTTTTGCAAATATATTCAAAGAAAAAACAAGGCAAATTACAGACCGAAATATCCCATTGGAATAAAAATCCCATGAGGCACTATATACACTGGTTGTTCCAATATAATGATCTCATCAGAGTTTAACATCATAAGTACTGGTTCAAAAATCCTACTTCCTAAATAATTCATGGATCCCATTTCTCCAATCTTATCTCAATCATCAATCATCGCAAACCATATCCGAGCTTCAAAACCAAATTTTCAATCAAACAATTTCAACGATGCAATAACAAACAACTAATTTTGAGGTACTGTAATTTACATGGGTACTTACAACCTTGCATTTGAGGCAATTTCAGCCTAAAAGTGGGCTCATAAGGAAAATAATAAAAAAAATATAATAAGAGTTACAAATTTCGCAGGGAAAAGCAAAAAACTATTTTTTAATTATATTTTTGGCTTAACTCCTTATAGGTTTACTCAAATTTCAAGTGTATACACAAATTGGATGTGGAATTAAATTCCACATCCAACGAGTAGCCATTATGCATACTTTTGAGAAGACCCACATTGAGAAAAAATGAATATACATTAAAAAGGTGTGTTCAACACACTTTTTTAACATACCTTCATTTTTTCTCAATGTGGATCTTCTCAAAAGTATGCATAATGGGTACTAGTTGGATGTGGAACTTAATTCCGCATCCAATGGGTGCCTACACTTGAAATTTCAGTAAAACTATAAGGAGATAAGCAAATAATACAACTAAAAATGTAGTTTTTCTTCTTTTCCCTCCAAAATATTTACATGTACTTATTTTTAAATTTAAATGATTTTGATTGGTTTACATATTATGACATGGAAATTACGTGAAAATTTCATGGGAACTTTTAGGCTAAAATTTCTTCTAATGTCTCAAGAGTAAAAATGCATGCTCAGTATTGTACCTATCATCCTATTGTTTTACACATCATGTTACTGTCTATAGGTTATTGGGAGTAAATACATGTTCTTTTCAATAAAAAGGTTCCTCTAAAATTGACCCCTAACCAACCCAACCTATCTCCAAAAACATGCTTTACCTATGTTTGTATGCATGGAAAATTACAAAGCTACAATCTTGAGATATTGTTGCTTCGAGATTTGTATCTATGCTTGCCTCAAAATTCACACCATACATGTTTATCTATAATCTTACACATAGGCCACCTCTATTGATTTGGTATTCACACTCATGTCTATCTGTTTCTTTAAAAAATAATAGCCAGAACAAATGATTTTCAAACTTCACAACCCACTCTCATTCCTCTAACAAAATTATCTGACTGGTTCAATGTTCATTGGCATGCATTACTCTACAAGAAAACATTTCAGGTTGCTAACAATCCTTCACTTCCCAAGGGAAAATAAAAGAGCATTCCTAATGCCACCTAAAAATGGTGTTGATTATTGGGTAGGATCTGGTCTACGATATATCCAGCCTATTTATTTTCTACTGAGTTTGGAAATTGGAGGATTTGTAGAATTACTTTCAAGACATATCAAGAGCACTTATTGGGATAGAAACACTCAATCATATGGGCATGCTATGGGATATGAAAATTTAACCTTAGAAACTTTTAGAGGAGAGGAGGCACAAGAATGGTTTATTGAAAAATTCCATTTTAAACAGAGGATGAACTCCTCGTTGACATAATAAACATGAAAATCACAGTGGAACTGTCTACAATAACAGAGCTAATTTCTCCAAAATTTAAAAGGGTGTAAGGGCGGCAAGGCCTTATTGAGCATCAAGAAATCCTAGGCATAAGAGGTTCTGAACAAAACCTCCCACAATGTAACACTCCAACACCACACAACCCTTCAACAGGCACTTGGCCCCAATCTGTTCAGAACCCAAAATATTAACATGAGTGACCTTACCTTGAGGGAAAAGGATTCTCTGTGAGACCCTTTTGCAAATATATTCAAACAAAAAACAAGGCAGATTACACACCGAAATATCCCATTGGAATTAAAATCCCATGAGGCACTATATACACTGTTTGTGCCAATCTAATGATCTCATTTGAGTTTAACATCATAAGTATTGGTTCGAAAATCCTACTTCCTAATTAATTCATGGATCCAATTTCTCCAATATTATCTCAATCATCAATCATCACAACCATATCCTAGCTTCAAAACCAATTTTTTTCGATAAAAAAATTTCAATGACGCAATAGCAGACAAGTGATTTTGAGGTGCTATAAATTATTCTTAGCACTGAGTTGTTCAATGGTCCAAAATATAACAAGTGACTTTACGGAGAATATAACAAAACTCCATGGCCTTGGGAAATTTAGAAACCCAAGTTTCCCATTGATGTGTAAATCCCATAAGGCCCTTATACCAAGTAAGTGTCAAACGATGTTAGAAGATAAACACAAACATAGGAATTCAACATCTTGATCGCTACTCAAGTGATCCCAATCATCGATTTTCATATCCATAACTCAATTCCAAAACCCAATATATCCATAAAATAATTTCTATGATCCAACACAAGAAAGATGATTAGAGTAAAACAATGAAACCAAACCAAGAAAAATAAAAAAATTACTATTCCAAGTACTCACTGCCATTGTCTTTGAGATAGGGCTTCATCTCTTCTCGTGGCTGAGCCTGAATTTGTGTTGCAGTTGTAGAAGAATTAGAATCTGACCCATTAGAACCTCTGCTGAGATTTTTTCCACCACTCAAACTCAAAAAACCCTTATAGCTACTAAATCTCTTTCCATTCCAGTTTCCCTAAGGGACCTATGAATCACTAATCGAACAACCAACCCAAAACGCACAATCAAATCCAGATTACATTTCGATCCCAATCCTGTTGGTGTCTCGACTCAGAAAGGAAGCCTTGGAGGATCCTTCTTCACCATATTTGCTGGTGGATATGTGGGTAGAGACAGACAACCACATTTTCTTGCCCTCGTTTTTCGAAAATAAGAATCGAAACATACCCAAGCAGAAAGGCGGGACTATGAAAAGTAAAGGGGTTTAAGAAAAAGTGTGGAATAAAAAGACGAGAGAAACACTTTCCATGGACCATGTCACTCATAGCATGAGGGCCAAGTTGTAATATTCCCAATTAGCAATAGCTAATTGGAATATTAATTTGGATCAATTTTTCCGCCTATAGTTAAATTATAAATGAAAGTGAGTAGAGCATGGACTCACTTGAGCGCGCGGAGGCAAGCACGCGGGCGGAGTTGGTAGCGTGGGGCCGAGAAGGGCTGCGTTGGAGATGAGGAGCCTAGGGTTTGAGAGGAAGGCCATCACATAAAAGGGAGAGAGATTCCTCATTTTTGGGCATGATTTGAGTTTATGAAATTGAAATTGGTCACTACGACTAGAGCACGCCGGCTGTTTAGCCTGTCTGCAACACTGTTTAGTGCGCCGAGTGTCTCCGAGCGGAGATCTCACCCCCAGCCCCGGGGGAATTCGAGTGCCTGCTCGGGTGAGGCAGTCCTGTCATTGTTTTGCAGGAGGATCGGGTCTGGAACTTGTTGTGGAACAGTGTCATTAGTGGTTGCGCCGTCTCGAGTGAGAAGGCCGCAGTACATCACATGAGGGCCCTGGGTCATTATATTTTCGGGAGGTTTCGGGTCTGGAGGTGGTGCAAAAGACAACCCGTACCTATTGAGGGCACGAGGCAGAATCGGGATAGTCTCTTGGTGGATCCCCTTCAACCGCAACATTTTAGCAGCAATACGGCAGTATTCTCAGCCGTTTGAATGCAGACTGGAGAACCGCTGTACCTCTGTTATTCTGAGAATTTCTCTTGAATTGCTTGTGCCAGTTTGAGTGCTATCATTTGGGCACCTATTGTATCTCTTATAACTCTCAGCATAATAAAATGGCTCAGTAATTTCTCTACTTAATGTGTAGCTATTGCATAGACCATTTCTATCATTTTCTGTACTGTTGTATGATCCGCAACCCTGGTTATTTTCCCTTGGAGACATTCCATTGTTGTACCATCTGTTGTGTTTGCCTCTTCTCTATAGACAGAGTCTGGTGAGGGCCAGGTAGCCTCCAGATCTCATCCTCTTTCAGAGGTGAAATATCTGGTAAATGCCCCTCCAGTCCATCTCTGGTTTAGAGTTTGCTGTGTTTTACAAATATTCCCAAGAAAGGAATATTACAGTGGTATCAGAGCATAATTCTGGCTTAGCCTGTGGACATTATCACAATGCCTACATTCTTACCTCCTGTACCGAGTGAGAAAGAGAGGCAGCATGATCATATACCCTTTGGAGATTATTTCCGAGAATGGCAGTCCAGGGGGGAAGACTTCAGAGCAGCTTTGCCTTTCAAAGATTACTGTTAGCTCAGGCAGGATGAAAGCAAATGGAACAATGAGAGATCTAGAACGCAGAGCTCAAAGTTGCAGCATAATACTGGGAGTTCACCTCTTCCCTGTATAAGAGATCCACTGGTCCCTGTGAGTCTAAGCCCAAGAAGACCGGAATGGTGAAAAAGAGAGTTTATTCTCATCTATTTTCAGATCCAGAGTAAATGCATCCACTGTTGAGGAGGTCAAGAAGATTGAAGAAAAAGAAGAGGAAGTATCATTCACTTCCTATTCTCATCAAGAAGAAGATATTGAGCATGGAAGATACTTGGATCATCAGATTCTCAGTGATTACCTTGTTGAGTATAGATCTCAACCTCCGGGAGACTCTAGATTTTCCTCATTTCATCCAGTTGAAGGAAGAGAAGAGACCATGCAGCAGAAAAGAAATCAAAGGCAATAGCTTTTTGTTGTCTACTTTTGATGGGTCATCTAATGCAGAAACTTGGGTGAGAAAGTTGGAGGCATTTTTCCTACTACATCCTGTATCAGGGAAAGAAGCTGTTGAAATCTCAGCGCTGCACTTGGAGGGTGAAGCCGATGATTGGTGGTGCAGCCACTTGAGCCATGCAAGGGTGGAGAATTTTGCAGAGTTCACTCAAGGGTTGATCCAAACCTTTGATGGAGAAAGAGCAAAGAAAGAAGAGATCACATCACCTCTTGAGGATGCTTGTGATAACGCTGTCACTCTCATGCAAGAGCAGCCACATGCATCAACAGTTGGGGCAACCAACACTTTTGAGGAAGGGAATCCTGTAGCCCTACAAGAAGTTCCAAATGCACATCAAGGTATGAAAATATTTCCACATTCCATTATTGCATCAAATTCTTTTGATCAATGTGGAGATTTACTTTTGCATGACCAAGGGTCAAATCTCATTGCTACTATAGAGAAACTTGGTTGCACTGTGCTATGCAAAATGGAAACGCTCAAGAAGGAATCAAACCATCATTCCCATGAGCCATTGTTGGATTGTACATCACATTGGAGGTTGGTGTTTGAAGCCTTGAAGATTGATGGTAGACATATTGGAGTAAGAAACCTTTTCTCCCTTCAAGATGACACTTTCTCAATGAGCTCTTCTCAGCTCAAAGAGGAACTTCTACTTTCAGATCCAAGACCTCATTGGTTTTGGAAGACTATGGATGGAAGGGAGGTCTCAAGGAGAGATCTCATTGGAGATGCACTTCGGCTCACCATGGAATGCAACGCTTTCCTTCCCTTCTCACAAGAGCAGATAGAAGATGGAGGACATCTTAGGATGGATAACATCTCTCATGCTTGTGTTGGACATCCCTTGAGCCATACACATCATGACGGGAGGTTTTTCCTACCACCTATTTGATTCTTGATAGGGTCTCATTGATCCTTGAGAAGCTTACATTTCAAAATCCCGTGAAGTGCAAAGACAGGAATTTGATTTGGGTGGATGGTAGCCCTCATGGGAGGAGTACCAGGATGAGGAGGCATCCACAAGTGATTGAGTGGATGTGGTTGATGAGCAAGGAGCTAGGAAGCTACCTGCAGATCTATGATACCGGGCAGCAGGAGGCTTGGCTGCGCTGGTTACTCTTGAAGGAGTTTGACCATCACTTGTACTTACAGATATATGATACCAGGCAGCAGGAGGCTTGGCTGCACTAGTTACTCTTGAAAGAGTTTGGCCATCACTTGGAAAACACTCTTCCTAAGAGTAGGAGGATGGAGAAAAGTTGGCAGGATACTTGCATCATTGAGTAGCATAGAGAATGGATGCATGATGTGTCTTCATCACATGAGATGTATGATGGAAGTATGAGGAGGCAGCAAAATACTTTGTTGCTTTGCTTGGGAGAGCAAGGGAAGATTTTCTCTCACACTTTGTATGATGTTGCAGGAAGAGGGGATGGAACTATCTCCTTGGTCTTTGATGATGATTGGGAAGCACTTCCATCTTGGGAGGTATTCCACATTTGTTGCAGCATTATTAGAGGAGTCTTTGACAAGGAGCATGTCAAAGAACAGAGCTTTGTATTGACAGGAGCTTATTTGCATGAGCTCACAACGTTGTCACTTTGGAGCAGAACCCTATGGATGAAGTGTGTCCAGCAGAGATATGGTGGATCTATAACCGATAGGTCCCAGGATCACTTCACATTTGTTGCACTTGATGATAGAAGAGGAGGAAATGATGATAGAGACATCTATGGCATATTCTTCTTGACTGGGGTTTTCAAGCATAAGGAGGATTATCTTCTTGCAACACATGGTTCATTCTTCTTCATAGTATGCCAAAACACTATGGAGGACTCATTTATGGACCCATATACCATCTTGATTCTAGCATATGGTGAGGGGTTGGTTTACACATTCATTGATTTGCACACTCTTACCATTGTTATGCAGTGCATTGCTTCACAAGAGGGCAAGCTTGTCATATTGATCCATGAGTTTTATTGGGCCAATCTACATGATGGAGGTAGCCATATATTTTGTGGCCTTGGGAAAATGTTTTGTCATCACATGTATGTTCAACTTGTGCACTCTAACATGTGTCATATGAAGACATGCATGTTTAACCATGTAAAAAGAAACATTTTTCCATGTACTCTTATCAAGCAGCAACTTGTAAAACTGCGCTGTAGTTGTTTGGGAAGCTATTGGTACCTTCTTGCACCACATGAGACCTCCAACATTATCTTCGTATTATTGCTGATCATGTCTTCATTTGCTGATATAGATCAGATTTTTATGGGAGGCTTGATTATGAGAGAGACACATGAGCTGGATGTGTCCTTGAGTGGGAAGGATTCTCACAAATTCTGCACTACATGTTCTAATGGGAGCATGAGAGGAGATATGGCCACCACAGCCAAATGTTTGTTCTCTTTTGAGGTGGGCCATAATATTGATATTAATCCATTGTACAGCCATGGGCAAGTGCTTGATCATGTATTATTGTTTCTACATTCAGCCATTTACTATCCTTTAGTAGATGTGATGAGTCATGGACATTACTTGCCATGTAATTTTCTGAAGTTGCAGTGGCTGAGACTGCGCTATATCCTTGTGAGGAGTTGTTTGCATCATGTATCATCATGTAAGACCTTCAGCAAACCTCTCATTAGGATGTTCCATGATGACCATGTCCTATTCTTCATGGATGGATTGTTTTGGGCCAACTTGTTCTTCATTGTTGGAGGAACCTTCTTTGGAGGATTGTTCTTCACTTTGCCATTGGAGGGAAATAATTTTGTAGGCCAGGATCAACATACACTCTACACTTGTCATGAGTGGAGAGAAGGACAGCATGGGGTAAGCTATGATGCTTGCCAAGTTCAGATTTTCAGCCCACCTTCATTACCGGAGCTTTTTCGGTTGGTGGGGACGGAGTTGACACCAAGTACCAGCTACCACCCATAGACATATGGACAGATAGAGATCGTTAACAAGTGGCTGGAAGGCTACTTGCGAAATTATGTCAGCGGGCAACAAAGAGCGTGGCTGAAGTGGCTGCACCTAGGAGAGTATTGCTACAACACCACACATCACATGTCTATCGGTATGTCTCTGTTTTATGCACTGTATGGATATCATGCTATGTCTTTCGTTGAAATGATGTTTAGTGCTAGCAAGGCTCCGAGAGCCAAGGATTGGATCCAAGAGAGTCAGGACATCCTCCGGACTCTCAAGGATAACATGGCCACTGCACAGAATCAGCAGAAGTTGTATGCTGACAAGGGTCGAGTGGAGAGATAGTTCCAGGTAGGGGATTTGGTCTACCTACGCTTACATCCATACCAACAGTCCACTCTGAAGCAGAAGGGGGCTGAAAAGCTCAAGCCCCACTTTTATGGACCATACAGGGTGATACACAGGGTTGGACAAGTTTCTTATGAGTTGGAGCTGCCCCAAGGCAGCAAGATTCATAACATTTTCCATGTATTGTGCCTGAAGAAGGCTTTGGGACCACAGGTGACAGTGACAGAGGAGCTTCCGCCCACAGATGATGAAGGGAATTTGGTGCTACAGCCGGAAGCCATCATTGATGTTAGAAAGAGGCAGCTGCAAAATAGAACAGTCTGAAAATTCTTGGTAAGGTGGAAGAATTTGTCGGATGAGGATGCTACGTGGGAGAGTGAAAAGATCTTGCAGCATCCATCACTACAGTTGCTTGGGGTCAAGCAACATTTTGCCAGGGGAGACTATAATATTCCCAATTAGAAATAGCTAATTGGAATATTAATTTGGATCAATTTTTCCGCCTATAGTTAAATTATAAATGAAAGTGAGTAGAGCGTGGACTCACTTGAGTGCACGGAGGCAAGCACGCGGGCGGAGTTGGCAGCGTGGGGCCGAGAAGGGCTGCGTTGGAGATGAGGAGCCTAGGTTTGAGAGGAAGGCCAACATATAAAAGGGAGAGAGCTTCCTCATTTTTGGGCATGATCTGAGATTATGAAATTGAAATTGGTCGCTACGACTAGAGCACGCGGGTTGTTTAGCCTGTCTGCAGCACTGTTTAGTGCGCCGAGTGTCTCCGAGCGGAGATCTCACCCTCAGCCCCGGGGGACTTCGAGTGCCTGCTTGGGTGAGGCAGTCCTATCATTGTTTTGCAGGAGGATCGGGTCTATAACTTGTTGCAGAGTAGCGTCATTAGTGGCTGCGCCGTCTCAAGTGAGAAGGCCACAGTACATCACGTGAGGGCCTTGGGTCGTTATCTTTTCGGGAGGTTTCGGGTTTGGAGGTGGTGCAAAAGACAGCGCGTACCTATTGAGGGCGCGAGGCAGAATCAGGATAGTCTCTTGGTGGATCCCCTTCAGCCGCAACATTTTAGCAGTAATACGACAGTATTCTCATCCGTTTGAACGCAGACTGGAGAACCACTGTACCTCTGTTATTTTGAGAATTTCTCTTGAATTGCTTGTGCCAGTTTGAGTGCTATCATGTAGGAACCTATTGCATTCTCTTATAACTCTCAGCATAATAAAATGGCTCAGTAATTTCTCTACTTAATGTGTATCTGTTGCATAGACTGTTTCTAGCATTTTATGTACTGTTGTACGAGCCGCAACCCTGGTTATTTTCCCTTGGAGACATTCCATTGCTGTACCATATGTTGTGTTTGCCTCTTCTCTATAGACAGAGTCTGGTGAGGGCCATGTAGCCTCCAGATCTCATCCTCTTTCAGAGGTGAAATATCTGGTAAATGCCCCTCCTGTCCATCTCTGGTTTAGAGTTTGCTGTGTTTTACAAATATTCCCCAAAAAGGAATATTACACAGGTGCCCCACAACTCGGTCTTCACAGTGCACAACCAGAAGCCTTGAACGAAGTTACCCAATGATCCATCGTAAACCTATTTGTCACTATATCGCTATTGTGTTTATTTGGTTACATGGGGGCAGATGGCTGTCTCGGGGGGCACAAATGGGCACTATATCTATGGATTTGTTTCTCTCCCGGGCAACATTTCAACCTTTCAAACAAGGCCTCTTCACCTGCTATGAGAGGAATACTATATTGAATGGCCTGAAGTCCCACCATGATGAGAGATGTATGGAGAAACCTCTTCCTTCCCTCGAATGTAGTATAATTTGCTAAGAATGCACCCAATCATCACTGATTGATCCGGATTTATGCAGGAACACAAAAAAATAAACATATAACCATAAATACAGAGATGCAGCGGAAATAACACTTCATTTCATTAATATCAAAGAACTTAAATTTGCTTACAGACAGAATGGAAATAAAACTAGCTAGGGCGCTGGTAGCTATCTCTGAGAAGAGATGTGGCGGCTACAGGCCTCTGAACTGAGTTACAATGAGGCTTGAGGGCCTG
The DNA here is from genome assembly GCA_034641835.2 of Pinus albicaulis. NCBI lineage: Eukaryota > Viridiplantae > Streptophyta > Pinopsida > Pinales > Pinaceae > Pinus > Pinus albicaulis. The sequence continues at coordinate 401,735,486 of CM076579.1, forward strand.
TTTATTATTGAGAAACAATGGAGAACCCTAAACATCCAAAAACCTAACCCTAGGAGACGAAGCGCCAAAACTATGGGCCCCGTTTGGGTAAATTGATGTTTCAACTTCTCAGGGACGTAACTTTGGCATTCTATCTCCGTTTGATGCACATGATACATCATTAGAAAGCTCTATCCGAGGACTACAAATTTCGCTGCAAATATAATTTTGAAATGGAATGATATTTGTTGGAGGCGCAATGCCCAAAAAACATCGTTTAGGGTCTCAAAATGGCTCCTGAAGTTCAGGACCCCAAAAACTGCTAAAAATAGTAAGTTATGCCGAAACTGAAAAACTGAAAGAGACAATGGTGGGGGCCCAAGTGGAATAGGAGGGTGGCCACCAATATCCACCTGGATCAATCCTCCCCCCTTAGGAAGCAATGGTTCCCATTGCATTAAGTTCCTCCATGAGATGAGGAAATTTCTGCTGAACTTGGTCCCTGGTGAACCACTTTCCTTGGTGCAGGAGTTAGCCAACTTTGACAACCCGATACAGTTGGATCTTCTGTTGGCGAGTGTTCTTGAGTTGCATGTCCATGATACAATCTGTGGTGGCCTGTTCCATGCAGTCTGGGTTTAACTATGTTGGTGTGAGTTGTTCTGCAATGTCCGAGGTGTCCAGTAGAGGGTGGAAGTAAGGACGAAGGCGATCCACATTGAAGACTGGGTGCAGACCAAGGAATGGTGGAATACTAAGCTCGAAGGCATTATTCCCTATAGACTTGGTGATGGTGTACGACCCGTATCGGAGTGGGTGAAGCTTGCGGTGGGGTCCAGTGAGGCGCTCCTTCTGCAAATGTAGCCATACTTTGTCGCCCACCTAGAAGTTGTGCGGCACCCGGTGTTGATCATGGCACTGCTTGTACTTCGCATTGGCTCTGTCCAATATATCATGAACCTGTTGGTGGATGTGTTGAGTGCGCTCGATGAAGCTACTTGCTTTGTCAACTTCAGACTGGACATGAGCTGAATCGGCCTGAGCAGCTGCAAATGGCATGGCTACGTCAATGGGACATAGTGGCTGGAATCCCAAGCCCACCTGAAAGGGGCTATGGCCAATTGAACTGTGGAGAGCCCGGTTATAACTATGTTGTACATAGGGGAGGCTCTCGTCCCATGTGCGTGGATTCTTTGAATTGTACATGCGCAGAATGTGTACAATCATTAGGTTGATGACCTCTGTCTGGCCATCTGTTTGGGGATGGAAAGCTGTGGACTTGGTGAGCTTGGTGTTCAGCATTGACCAGAGGCTGGACCAAAATGTGCTGAGGAACCTGCTATCCCAATATGATATGATAGACTGTGGGATCCCAAAGTGCACCCACACTCGTTCAAAGAAGAGTTTAGCAGTGGCTTCTGCTGTGATATTCTTCTTGCAAGCCGCCATAATGGCCATCTTCGAGAATCTGTCGACGACCACAAAAACACAGTCATTTCCCTGCTTAGTAGAAGGCAGGCCCGACATGTAATCCATGGAGATGGATTCCCAAGGTCGACTAGGGGTAGGTAGAGGAGTATATAGGCCTTGCTTCTTGATGGTAGGTTTGGCAATGGCACAAGCAGTGCAGGATCTGATGTGCTTCTCGACATCCTTTCGAAGGTTCGGCCAATAGAAATGCTTCTGTAGTATTGCTACTGTTTTCTCGACCCCGAAATGCCCAGCGACTCGACTGTAGTGTGCTTCCCATATCATCTTGGCACGCTCGCTTGAAGGAACAAAAAGGTGTCCTAGGTGACATAAAAGTGCATCTTGGAGGTGAAAATTTGGAACTTGCGTGCCCCCCAAGAGTGCCTTGTAAGTGTGGCCGAATTCTGGGTCACTCTCATAGAGAAGCGGCCAATCAGAAGTCTCGCGCCCACGAGAGTTGAGCACGGTAGTGAGCGCCACGATCGGGGGTCGGCTGAGGCATTCTGCAACATTATTGGTGCTACCCTTCTTGTACTTGATGTTCAAATGAAACTGTTGCAGATATGTGGACCACTTCTGATGGCGATCATTCTGCAACTTCCCTTGTGTCTGTATGAACTGCAGGGGCCGGTGGTCTGTGTGGATGATTGTTTCCTTCCCCAAAATGTAATGCTTCCATTGTCGACGGGCTTGCACAATGGAATACATTTCTTTGTCATAGGTGGGATACTTGCGAACTGTCTCAGACAATGTCTCACTGTGATATGCCACTGGATGTCCCTGTTGAGTAAGAACTGCCCCAATAGCATAGTCAGAGGCATCTGTCTCGATCTCAAATGGCTATTGCAAGTCTGGTAAAGTGAGCACTGGGGCAGAACAGAGGCGATTTTTCAATTCTGTGAATGCCTTCTGTTGAGGTTCCGACCAAAAGAATTTTTCTCTCGCTCCTCCCTTGGTGACTTGACTCAAGGGCCAAGTGATATGAGAGAATCCCAACACGAATCTACGATAGAAATTAGCAAGACCCAGAAAGCTGCGAAGCTCTGTTATAGTGGTTGGGGCTGGCCAATCCCGAATGACTTGGATCTTGGATGGATCCACATGCACCCCCATTTCATCAATAATGTATCCCAGATATTGAACCTGGGTCATGCCAAAAGTGCACTTCTCCAAATTGGCACACAACTTGTGTTGCCGCAGTGTTTGGAGGACTTGTCGGATGTGGTGAAGGTGTTCTTCCCAAGTCTGGCTGAAGATCAGAATGTCATCCAAGTACACCACTAAAAATGAGTTGGTGAATGGCCGCAAGATGTCATCCATCATCCTCATGAAGGTGGCGGGAGCATTCGTCAACCCGAAAGGCATGACCAGCCATTCGAAAAGGCCTTCCTTGGCTTTGAAGGCAGTCTTCCACACATCGGAGGGTTCAATTGGTACCTGGTGATACCCAGACTTCGGGTCGATCTTGCTGAAATATTTTGCACCTTTGAGTTGGTCCAAAAGGTCATCAATCCGTGGGATTGGGTACCTATTCCGGACAGTGATCTTGTTCAGCGCCCGATAGTCAATACAGAGTCTCCACGTCCCATCCTTCTTCTGTACCAACACGATCGGGCTCCCACGGGGCGATGAACTTGGTCTGATGTGACCTTTCTGCAACAGCTCCTGAATCTGCCTCTTGATTTCATCATTCTCCAGAACAGAGCGCCGATAGATCGGTCCATTAGGTAGCGGCGCACCGGGGGTCAAATCAATCGGGTGCTTGACCTGACAGTGCAGAGGAACCCCTGTGGGTGAGGTGAATATGTCCCCGTACTCCTCCACAACCTTATCCATTTGTTGTTGTTGTGCAGAGGAGCCCTGTCTGGAGGTCGTGGCCACAGTCTTCTTCTTGCCCTGGGGGCGGATCATCGGGAAAACGAATTTCCTGGTTTGGGAAATGAGCTTACTGCATTGTTTTGCAGTAACCAAAGAGATAGTCGTAGGAGGTGGTACCTCTGGTATCCTGTACAACTTATTTCCCAAAGTAATAATAACAGCACGAGGTCGAGACTCATACACAGCATGACGCTTCCACTAGTATGGTTGTCCTAATAATACATCAGAAACATCAATAGGAGCAACGTCACATAATACCTCATCCGTGAAGGGCTTGATGCTATAGGGAAGGCGGCACTGCTGGCTGACGCGGAGATCTCGTCCTTGGTGAAGCCACCCGATGGTGTATGGATGTGGGTGAGCTGTGGTCGGCAAGCCCAACGCTTCACGGTTTCTGCTGAAATGAGGTTCTTTTGGCTCCCATTGTCGACAATGAACTGTACAGGGGAGCCCTTTACCCACATCTGGGAATGGAAGAGACGTTCCTCCTCCTCTGGATCTTCCGGTTCCTCCTTCTGGATCTTTGTAGTGGAAACGGTGGCGTTGGGCTCCGCATCAATAATCTGTTTCCCTTTTTCATTCCCCTTTTCAGGTTCTGATTTGGAGTTGGAACATGCATCTAACTCAGAAGCCCTCATCTCGACCACTAGCGACTGCTTGGCCCGACACTCACTTGTGTTGTGAGTGGAGCTCTTATGGAACTAACACCACTTTCCCGTGTCCTTCTTTGGCTTTGTGGTGCTGTTATTTTCTTGTGGATTTGATGGGTTGTCTTTAGCCGCCATGCCTTGTCTATGTCCTTTGTTCTGCGGTTTGGAAGCACCTTTCCCTTGATTTTGATTCGCAGATCCAAAGTTTCGCTTCTTCTGTTTGAATTTCTGCCCAATCTTGGCAACATATCGGTATGCCGTACCAAGCGAGGAGATGTCGAGGAACTCCATTTCCTCCTGAATGTATCTGTGCAGATAGCTGCGATACTTTAGCACCAAATGTTTCTCTGAATCTTTGATACCCAACTTTCTGCGTAGGGTATGGAACAGATTCGTCAGCTCATGCACATCTTGATCCCTTTGTTGTCGCAGCGTGGTCCATTGAATGTACTTGTCCTCATAGCTCCCCACGGGATAGTACTGTTCCTTGACGGCGTCTCGGAAAGAATTCCAAGTTGGTATGGCCGAGAACAGAGAGGGTTCTGTCTGGTCCTTGTTCTCACATTAGGTTTCCCACCAGTCCTTAACATGGGGGGTAGCTTTGAGGAGTGCAAAAATAATCTTCTCCCGGTCTGAAAAGTCATGAACAGAGAAATATCCTTCTAATAGATTCAACCATCTATCTACGGCATCTGCGTCTATTTGACCCTCAAATATGGAAATGTCAAAATTTACTTGTACCTTAAAGGGAGTCGCAACTCCAGAGTGGCTACTGGATGCAGATGCGCCGCCGGTGGGCAGCCGTTGAAGGATCTGAGCAAAGCTATCCATCATCGCGTTCCTTTGTTTTTCGAGGGCCTCCTCGAGCAATATTTTGATAGGATCTCCTGCCCCCTCATCTTTCTTTTCGTCCCCCATGGGCGTCCGTCGAGGTTTGCGAGGCTGATCTTGCAAAGGTTCCACCAGATCAAGCCCTAGCTCCTTATACCTCGACCTCGTTGGGGACATGCAAAGAAGGATCGAGAAAAAGCAGACCGCTCTGATACCACTGATCCGGATTTATGCAGGAACGCAACAGAATAAACACATAACCATAAATACAGAGATGCAGCGGAAATAACACTTCATTTCATTAATATCAAAGAACTGAAATTTGCTTACAGACAGAATGGGAATAAAACTAGCTAGGGCACTGGTAGCTATCTCTGAGAAGAGATGTGGCGGCTACAGGCCTCTGAACTGCTTTACAATGAGGCTCGAGGGCCTATTTATTATTGAGAAACAATGGAGAACCCTAAACATCCCAAAAACCTAACCCTAGGAGATGAAGCGCCAAAACTATGGGCCCTGTTTGGGTAAATTGGTGTTTCAACTTCTCAGGGACGTAACTTTGGCATACTATCTCCGTTTGACGCACATGATACATCATTAGAAAGCTCTATCCGAGGACTACAAATTTCACCATGAATATCATTTTGAAACGGAATGATATTTGCTAGAGGTGCGATGCCCAAAAAACGTCGTTTAGGGCCTCAAAACGGCTCCGGAAGTTTAGGACCTGAAAAAATGCTAAAAATAGTAAGTTATGCCAAAACTGAAAAACTGAAAGAGACAATGGTGGGGGCCCAAGTGGAATAGGCGGGTGGCCACCAATATCCACCTGGATCACTGATAGTGTCAATATGCGCAGCATCTCTTCTACAATATTTGGAGATATGATCTCTTCTCTCTATCTTGTATATAGAATGGGAAGTGTTTAGATATTAATCTGCCTAAAAAACAATGGGTCATGTGTTGCAGAGCCCAGCTGGAAATTAATTAATTATAGCAGGTATGTAGTAGAGCTTAAGGAGAAGGTGGAAATTAGGCTCGGAATTTCACTTGCACAGATGGAGAAGTAGAAAATAAAAGCTAAAAAGAAGAGACATGTAGATGTTTCTCTAGGCTATTATCGTGTTAAGCTAAATTGTTTGATTTGGGTGTTGGCATGATTACGGAGTTTTAGTTTCTTTTTATTTAGCTTTGTACTGGTGGACATGGTGACCACAACGGTTTAAGGAAAACATAAAGTGGTAAAGTGGTGCTCTGTATTGACTCTGTAGAGACTAATGGCAGGGGTTGGAAGGGAGCAGATTTTCTTGTTTTTAACTCTAGCCATTAGTGGACGCACACAGGAAATATAAGAGGGTACTTAAATTCAAGCTATTAATGATAATTTTTAGATTTAGACAATTTATTCGAATAGAAAAAACAACTGAGATTATAGGACAAGAATCGGTTATACACAGAGTTGAAAAAGAACACACATGTTATCTAATATATCATTCATTCTGCAGATGCTCGCCAGAAATCCTATCAAAGCTCAGACATTCAACAAAAAAAAATATGCAACAACAACAAGCAACAAACTACGTTTGAACATGTTATTGGTTCGTACCTTGCAGCTTGCAACAAAAACACATGGCAACAATTCCAAGGAAACAGTAGGCGGCAACAATTCCATGCAAACAACAATAGCAACAACAACATCGATCATAGTGCAAAGGATTTATGTGGATAAAGAGTGAGATCCTAAATAGGAGGATATGCCCAACAACTCTAGAAATAACAATAAATGATCATCATTAGTTGATGATAAGATTCTGATCTTATTTCGGATGAGAGATTCTGAGAGACTGTGAAGATCAATTTGATATGTTTTTCAATGTCTTTCAATCTTAATAGGAGAAATGTCACTAATTGTAGAGATTGGAGCATAGTTATGAGGTGAGAATTATGTCACTAGATCAAAATGAGACAACTATAGAGGACGACGAATCTCTATAGAGTTACTACCAAAAACTACACAATAAAATGCCTATCGACCTAATATATCAACATCAATATATAAATTTTAAATATAATAATTTTAATTATTAATTTATTATTAATAATACATATTTTAATATTAAAAAATTAATTTATTAATAATAAATTTAATTAAAAAATTAAAATTTATAAAAATAAAAACAAAATTAATAAAATAAAGTAAATCCCATAAATAAAAAAATAAAATTAACAATTGTAATTACAAATTTATTTACCAATATTACACATTTTAGCTTTTATTTACCAATATTACAAATTTTAGCTTTAGCTTTTATTTACCAATATTACAAATTTTAGCTTTCAATAGTTCAACTTATAGTACAACCTCATTCCACTATGCCATGTTTTGCATTTGTCTAATCACGATTTGTATTTAACATGAACAAAGCATTGTGGTAGTATGAATGTTTTGGTTTTTATACTCATGTGGTGATCATTTTTTAAAAAACTTCCCGGATTATCCACATTGCTAGAGAACGAGTGTCGACGTTTCGAATCCCAATGGGGATCCATCATCAGGACTTTCTTGAATGAAGAAATTGAGAAAAAAGACTAAGACCATTAATATAGATAGAAGTAGCTTTCTAGAAAAGAGCCGACCAAAGTTTATAATTTTTATATATTTATTATAATCCTAATTCAATAAAATTTATTTTATTAAGGTTAATAATCTATGCTATAAGGTTTAATTATTAATAAAATAATAAGTAATTTAGAAAAGGAAACTCCTAAAAGGTTAAAGATCTACATAAACTATTATAGTTTCTAATTTATAATTTTAAGCCTAGAAAATATTTAATATGATAAAAGATTTACCAAAAATTAAAAATTATTGAAGGTGAATTATTATTAGTTAATTTAACAAAGGACTAAATAAAATATAAATATATAATTGAATTAAAATGATATATTTAGTTACTATATCATTTTAATTTATTATATACTCAATTTTATTTTTATTTTTTTTAATTTTAAAGATCTATTTTCAATAGAGTATTAATTACTAATCAAGATAAAATATTACTAAGAATTAAAAAAAAAAACTTATTAGTGAATTATTATTGGCTAACCTAATTAAGGTCTAAATAAAATATAAATACATAAATAAATTAAAAGGATATATCTAGTTTATTAAATATACCATTATAATTTATTATGTATCTAATTTTATTATAAATTTAATTTAAAGGTTTATTTTAATTAGAGGACTAAGCTCATTTTAATAAACTAAAAAACCTATTAAGCTAGGAAAAAGATTAGTATGTTATGGAAAATATATTATAAGGGAATATAGAATAAAATCCCAATAATTATTGATTAATTAATTAACTTTTATTATAACCAAATAAAAATTAATTAATAGGGATAATTATTAGAATTTCTACTCATTAAAACTAAAACTAAATTAGAATCCAAAGGAGGAGGAACATAACTGAGGTTATATACTTGAAAACTATACCTCAATGGAGGGTGTTTTTGGAGGAGTAGATCTGTCAAAGAAGGGGTCTCCAAGTGTCACTAATTTAAACTCCACCATCCCTATTAACATTGTCTGGATGTTTTATAATCTCAAGGGCCTCTCTTATTTTTCTTCTTTGATAGTGCTTTTCTTTCGCAATGATTGTTGCATCTTCCAGACGTATTTGATGTTTGGTTTTAGAGGAGAGTTCTGCAAGGGTTGAGGTGCGAGATCGTTCATACCTGATATCGGCTCCATGCTCCTTAAGTCTTTTCTAAAGTGAATGCCCAGTCTCACCTATATAACTCTTTCCACATGAACAGTCAATCTTGTACACTCCTTTGAGTTGTTCCGGGTTTATGCCGTCCTTAACTGATCGCATCTTTTGCCTAATAGTACCTAATGCCGAAAATTGAGCGAAATATCATTCTTCCTTAGGAGCTTGGCTATTTTATCAGTAACCCCCTTAATGTATGGAAGAAAAACTCTTCCCATATTTTCTTGATTTTCTTGGCGATTACAAGGTAAGACCGAACCCTTAGCTCTTTCCAGGGCTTTTTTGATATCCCTATCTTTATAACCTAAATCTTTGAAAATGGCTGAAAGGTGTCTGATTTCGTCGTTCAGGTGTTTGTTGTCAGAAATCCTCATGGCTCTGACAGCCAGGGTATTAAGAACACCAAATAATTCACCTTCAATAATTTTTAATTTTTGGTAAATCTTTTATCATCTTAAATATTTTCTAGGCTTAAAAATATAAATTAGAAACTATAATAGTTTATGTAGATCTTTAACCTTTTAGGAGTTTCCTTTTCTAGATTAGTTATTCTTTTATTAATAATTAAACCTTATAGCATAGATTATTAACCTTAATAAAATAAATTTTATTGAATTAGGATTATAATAAATATATAAAAATTATAAACTTTGGTCGGCTCTTTTCTAGAAAGCTACTTCTACCTATATTAATGGTCTTAGTCTTTTTTCTCAATTTCTTCATTCAATAAAGTCCTGATGATGGATCCCTGTTGGGATTCGAAAAATTGATACTCGTTCTCTAGCAATGTGGATAATCCAGGAAGTTTTTAAAAAAAAAGTATGAATGTTGTTCAAGTGGACTCTTTAAATGATTATGAACTCTTTAAATGATTATGAGTACGTTTTTTTTTTTAATTACAAATTCAAATTCAAATTCAATGGAAATAAAAGGTTTAATTGTTAATGTAAATTATTATTATTTAATTTAGATTTTTAATATAATTTTAATTTATTATTATTATAATTATATTTTTAGATATATAAATAAATTTAATTTAAAAAAATATTATATTTAAGTTATACATTTTAAAATTTATTATTATTTTTAAATAAAAAAATAAATTAATAAAAAAATTAATAAATTTAGAAAATATTGTTCTTGATGATGATTTATGGGTGTGTTTTGATTATTATTAACTTAATTTTTAGGGTGAATCCTTCACCCATTTTCAAAGACTAGAAGATAGATGAAGAGTTCACCCCAAAAATTGAGTATAATTTTTCAAAATTATATACGAAATAGTTATTTCAAAGTATTTTTATCGGTTAATTTTAATCAAAATTCAATATATTTTTTTAACAATTTGAATTTAAATTGTTTAATTTGTAAAATTTAAGCATCTCAAAAATATTTTAAAGTACTAAATCTATTTATATATTAAAAAATATATTAAATTAAATTAAACAATCTTATAATATAAAATACACACTATTTAAAATTACACAATTTTTTTATAAATAATATTTTAACACAAAACACTACTATTTAAATATATTTAAAATTAAACAAAATCTTTTATAAATAAAAAACAATATATTTTATAAACATTATATTTTATTTATAAAATTTAAATAATAACTTTTTTTTTAATTTAAATTAAACACAATCTTTATAAAAACTTTGAACAAATCCTTTACAAATATTATTTCACAAAAACTTCAATCATGATATTAAAAAAAAAACTCAAATATATCCTTTTCTTTTTTTTTTTCCTATAAAATTAGCATATTGGATTTCTCATGGTAGCTTACCAAGTTCCTAACAAAATCACATGTAAAAACACATAAAATACAAATGTTATTTTTTTAAAACTTCTTATCGGTTTAATTTTGTTTTCAAATATAAGTTTATTATATTTTATGTATTTTTTAAAAGTATTTAAAATATTAAAAATTATTAATATTTTTTAAAATATTAATTTTATTTATATATTAAAAAAATATTTTAAATAATTAAAAATCATAATCCCACGGATGAGCAGAATGGCTTCTTTCTGTGGAATGGTACATTAATCACGTGCTGGATGTCGATGCTACTTGTATAGTTAGAGATGGACTAGGATAGCATCTTCCTGTCCTTTTCATAAAAACAAATAGCCTGTCATTATCATAGAAGGCAGTGGTTCACTGGCTGGGGACCATGCCATGCCGATTATCTTCCTCTTGCACTCCATTATTATTTAGCTGACTGGGTGGAAAGAAAGGGCATTTTGATGAGGAGTTGTTTTTAGTATGATTTTTTTAGAGTTTCACGCGTTGGAATTTGGTAAAATTAATTGAGGTAAAATATGGATTTAATACTCTAAATTTTTTTTTAGGGCATTTCTATTGTGTAAGGTTATTCATTAAACTTTTGTTTTCAATGAATTCGAGCCAAATTTTAGAGAAATTAAACCAAAAAATTCCAAAAAAAACTTTCAAAAAATCGCAAAAACCTACTCGTTTTGATATTAACCTCCTTGGTTTGTCTCTGTGAGAGATTTGTACATTTCATCATTTTGGAAAGAAAAAGCATTTTTATATTAATCTTCTTAACTTTCACTTTTCTCTTTGAGAGATTTGTACATTTGACAATGGTCAAATGTTTTATTTGAATGTCAATGTTATTTATCAACCGTCCTCCACGTTTTGCTCTTTTTTATCTCTGTTCTGCTCACATCTTTTTGCAAATGTAATGTAAACGTGCCCTACAGTTTCATGATGCCATAGCAAGTCCAGCCCAACTTTGTAACGTTAATTTATACAAGTGAGTTGTATGTATTGGTAGAACGTGCAAAGGTGATGTGAGAAGGATGTTTGGGATTTTTCATACAAGTTTGGTGACTGGAAATTTGTAACTATACTTGTACGTTTTAGCCATAAGCACTAAATTATTATTCTCTTTTGGCAGATGTATGTTTATTGAGCACAGTTTGCACTCTTGTGAAGTGAACTTACAAGAGGCCAAGGATCACAAAACCGTTGAGAGATTGTATATGGAAAAATTGACTTTCAACGTACTTTTATTTTAGGCATCTAAATCATTATCCCGTTTTGTCATCACCTTTGTTTTATAGGGATTTTTTTTTATCATAAATCGAATAAATTTTTTGTAATGGTTTAAAAAATGTGTTATATCAATTTTATCAAAATGTAAGTTGAAATAAATAAAGGAATAATAACTTCTCTATATCAGCTATCAATAATACTTAATTAGCTACCAATAATACTTAATTCAATATAAAATGAGAATATTTAAAAATAATATAAATATAAATAAATGAAATGATAATATTTAAAGATAATACAATTAAAGATGGATTGAATTCATCGATTAGATACACAATAGTAGGATAAATTGTTAAAAGATAATGGAGAAAGCTAGTTATTTGGATAGGATTGAGACTCTAAGATTAGGTCTGAGATCCTAATATCTAGGGAGTGGTTGGAACCACCCCGTTAGTGTGAAAGCCTATATATATGAGGTTCATCTGACTCAATAGTCAGTGCTTTGTATGGAGTGTTTGTGAACTCTCCAGGTATCTCACTTGGAGAGCCATTTAGTTAATAGATTAATAGAATGTCTGTTTTTAACATGGTATCGAAGCATCAGGTTGAAGCTCGATGAATTTGCTAGCAAATGGAAAAAGGGAGTGATTGCTAGATCTGCTGCTCTTGGTTTCATCACGTATCCCAACGGTTTCAGAGTGGTGACAACGGCCACCGTACCACCATCAAGAGACGGAGAGGCATGAGCGTGTGTTGTGTGTAAGGATCTGAGTGATGTGAGGTAACGGATCTGAGTGCGTTGCATCTTATGTGTGGCAGAAAGTCAAGTTGAGGGTGGACAACCCTTGCCGATGTGTGCGTGATTATCATTGCGTTGAGCCAGGCACAGAGATCTGCTGCCATATAAGAGATCTGCTGAGATATTCATCGTGGGAGAGGATGCCAAGTTTTCAGAGAATCTTCACGCCGGCAAAACAACAAACATGGATCTAGGTGGCATCAGAATCTTCTTGGTGAGGAGAGTCATTGCATCAGTGGACCCGGAACCTGAGACCTTGCCCTGTTTGTTGTGTCTCTGCGAGGGCCGAGAGGCTATGACGTTCATCGGTGGAGCGGATGTCAAATTAAATTGGTGGAACAACCCGTTGCAGAGGAGGCCACGGCAGACCGTGGTAGAGGCAACCCATGGATCCTGACTTTCGATTTGTCATAAGAGTTGGAGCTGTCGTAGACGAGGAGAGTGTGGAGAGTGTGGGCCTGTGTTATTGGACCAGCTAATATCCATCTTGGCTGGCAAGCTGCAAGCAGAATCTGTGAACGCGTTGAACGCTTGAACACCCTGAGGCTAAAAGAGCGAGAGGTTTATTTGATTAAGGATTTGTTCCTTTCTTTGAAGTTGTGTGTGGGGGAGGATCACTGTGGATTGTGTTGTGTGTTCACTGGTGGATCCCTGTTGCTGCTGCGAGTAGTGTTTTACTATTCGGTCTTGGTGAACCGGAAAATGAAATTTTCAATGAAATATTAAAAGTACATAGTAGCGCTCTTTGGTTCAGAATAAATATTTGTGATTCCCTCTAGTGCATTGCTTAAATTTGATTCGAGAATTTGCTAAGTCTACCCCGCAAGGGATATCGACGGTGTTTCCAGCTTATTGAGAGGTTGCATTGGTTTTTTTTTTTCTTCAGATTTGCATGCGTGGTAGAGAAGCCACAATCTACAAGGTTCTACATTTTAAGAGTTGCCAAAGGGAAAATTTTCCCACATGCATGGCAACGAGGTTGTTGGAGCTCGTGAGAGGACCGAGGTGAATCAAAAATAAATCTGGAAGTGAGATAAAACAAGATAAGTTGGATTTTTTTTTCAATATGGCTGCACTTTTAGACATATTTGACCCTGATGATATTTTATTCATGAGGTTTGGTGGTTTTATTAATGACCACGATTATCGAGAGATACTATATGTTCTACAAAAACGTGATATTGAAGACTCACGAGTTGTTCCTCGGGAAGGATGTCAAGAGGAACATATGGTTGGAGATCAAGAAATCCCAGTAGTCGTTCTTGAGGAAGGAAGTAAAGAGGAACATATTGTTAGAGATCAATTAGACAAGCCACATGAAGATGATTGCAAAGACTTGTGTGTTCAGATGTTAGCAACAACAAGAAGGAAAAAGCAACAAAATTTGAAGAGGAATTGAAGTTTCTTGAAGCATGGTTTGAAACACCATGGCTTTATGATGTCAACACAGAAGTTGCATCCATGAATGATGAAGAAAATATCGCTAACGTTCAGATGGTTGACACCGGAAATAGTGGGAGGAAAAATTATCTTATCTAGCCTGTCATAATTTTGAGAGGGGTGAGGATAAGAGTTAAAGCTTTCCGTCATTGGGGAAGAAAGGAGGTGAAGATATATCACTACCTCAAGGTGATAAAAGTAAAGATGAAGCCTCACCTAGGTATGAACAAGCATGGACTCGCAAGCAAAAAGACTAAAATGAAAACCTTTGTTACCAAGTTTTTTTTTAAATGTTTTATGTAAGCCTATCTGAGACTGAGACTAGCAAGTGTATGTTATTCTTTTAGTACCCTTTCTCCATTAAGGGGGAGTGTTAAAAGATAATGGAGAAAGCTAGCTGTTTGGATAGGATTGAGACTCTAAGATTAGGTCTCAGATCCTAATATCTAGGGAGTGGTTGGAACCACCCCGTTAGTGTGAAGGCCTATATATTTGAGGCTCATTTGACTCGATAGTCAATGCGTTGTATGGAGTGTTTGTGCACTCTCCAGGTATCTCATCTGGAGAGCCATTTAGTTAATATATTAACAGAATGTTTGTTTTTAACATAAATTGGACGAAATAATTCTAAATTTATAGTAACTATATATATTTTCATAAAGCACATAAAATTTTATAAAACTAATTAGAAATAAAAATTATGATATAGCTAATATATGCATTTCTTTGCATAATATTTTATCATATTTAAAAACTTACAACAAGCACATATTGGGAACATGAAGAAATATAGAAAGAAGATGGTGATTTCCTTCCTAATAATTTATTGATTTGTTTAACAATATAAGTGAACTTATAATAAACTTATAATAAAGAATGTATTTGTGGTAACATGACAAAATCTAAGCATTCCTATACTTTGAGTTTAATCTTATCTCAATGTTAGAAAAAGTGAAAAAGTAAGTAAAATATAAGTGTATCCACAACACTATTGCACTGTCATTCCTAATCATGCTAAAATTGACCACTATATATGCACTCAACACTAATAGTTTTTCACACTTCTAAACCTTAATTACAAAAAAAGTATGCCATTACTCAAAGAATCTTTTACATGGAACTACTCTATAAATAAAGCTTTAATAATGAATTTAGTCAATATTATTACCAACTTTTTAAGGGATCACTACTATCATGTCATTAACACTACAATATAATTTATGGTTTTTGGCTCATTGAACTATATCTAAGGCTCAATTTATTAAAATATCATGTCATTAACACTACAATATAATTTATGGTTTTTTTGGCTTGTTACACTATATGGTTTTTTGGCTCATTGAACTATATCTAAGGCTCAATTTATTAAAATATCATGTCATTAACATTACAATATAATTTATGGTTTTTTGGCTCATTAAACTATATCTAAGGCTCAATTTATTAACCTATAATGTCATTAACACTACAATATAATTTATGTTTTTTTTGGCTCATTGAACTATATCTAAGGCTCTCGAAGTATATGACATCAAAATAAATCTTTTATGAACTATGTTATCAATGTGGGAAATTAGAGGGCCAAAGACATAACATAATTTACATTGGATGTTGATTATTTGGACTATCCATGTGGAATCTTGGTGCTTCAATGGTCAACATTAACATGAAAAAATTATATGGAAAATGATTATCAACAAATTGTGCACTTTGATCAACACAACCAACTTAATAAAATCAATGACAATGCTACTTAAGAATTTCAAGACTCGAGTGAATGTAAGAAACATTGATGAAACACATTGCACTTTTTTATAAGATATGCATTGGATATTCTCATATGTGTGCCAATATTCTAACAAACAACACCCAAGTGCCAACACTGCACCACTTGCTAAATTGACTAGTTGTGGTTTCAATACTAACAAGATAACTTATGTTTGACACAGTAGTTTTCAAACAACACTCAAGGATCACGCCACGGGCAATCAAAAATCAAGTTATGTTTGAAAAATATCACATAAAAATAATAGAAAATCAAAGGATCTATAGAAAATCTAGTTGATTAAAAATCTATAAAGGTATATTGATTCATACTTAAGTGCAGTTTTCTTTTGTATAGTTATTCTTTATAGCTCTCATTTTCCACAAACCACAAATAACTTATAACTCTCAAGCTAAAATTGAGCTTTACTTCACTTTAGCTCATAAGTATTTTTTATCATGTTTTTAATTCATTCAGTCAATTTATCACATGCAAACTTAAAATAAATTGATCAATATTTCATTAAGTTCAATAAGACAAAATTGTTATAAACATGTAGATATATGGTGAATGATCAAAGTAGACAATTTAAATGGTTACCTTTGATGAAGATTTCCATGTTGGCTCCACAACTTTTGGCTCATTAATTCAAGATTGGAGTTGATAAAAGTTGATTAGGTGAAATATCAAACTTGATGAATTCATCACTCTTACATTGTTCAAATCCACATTGGCAATTCTTATGCATTTACCATCACACCTAATTCTCTTCGCTTTAATGCGCCTTCTAAAATTTTATGCTTACACTCCATTGGCTTGCACTAAAATTCTATATGTTTATACACAATGACACTCACCTTGTGCCAGTGCTTCATCTTGTTAATCCTATGTTAAATTGATATGGAGCAGTCTGGTCCAAACGAGGTATCTACCTCCCCAACAAAGAAATCCATGTAAACTTTCAAGGTCTATATTACAACGTAGAGATGTAGAAAAGCATGACTAGTGTTACTATCCTTTGACCCTAAAGAGCCAAATCCTAATATAGAAATTTAAATGCCATGTTTCCACCATAGATTTATCAACTAAAATAGTTAATGTTCATGTTGTAGTTTAATTTTTAAAAATTCATTTCTTCATTAATTGCTAATATAAGAGTAGAATTAGAATACCAACAAGTGCATGTTAGCTCATGTTATTTGTAACTTTACCATGACAAGGTAACAATCACTTTTGTGAATTATTTCATATAAATTAATATAAACTCATATGGCATGAGCTCCAAGAGAAAGTAAAAAATGGAGAGAATAAACCATAAAATTAATTTTAAAAAAAATTGTGACTATTATTCTCATTAATAATTTTATTGAACTTTGAAGTCACACACATCACTTATAAACCTTAAAACAATTCATACGTTGTTCCCATGAACTATAACACACCCCCTCCTAATCCTCAACATAATGCCGATTAAGAGGAGGTAGTTACTATGCTGACCCAAGATCCAAGGTGCCGTTATGGAAATGGGGTCTAAAAATTATGATATTTTTCAACTTCTATAAAACTTCACATAAAATATTTCATGACATTCATCTCGTCAAGATGATTCCTGTGATATAGATTTCGTTCTAATTTGATCTCAAGATAAAAAAATTATGACCATTTAAAGTTAACCCCCACGTGACTACCCAGTCAGCTTGTACTACTAATGCCAATTGATGAACCATCAACCGTCGACAACCCCTTTATTACCCGGGTTCGCTACTAGCCCTTAACACCTTGTGCCTCCATGAATTACTCCGGGGTCAACCATATGTTATCCAAGCTAAAACTCCTAGTTCTGTTATCTTGGCTAAAACTCATGGGTTGTTATCCTGACTAAAACGCCCAATGTGATACTCGGATAAAACTCCCAGTGTGCTACCTAGCTAAAACTCTAGGTTTGTCACCCAACTATAACTCCTAACATGCTACCCGGTTAAAACTCCCGGCAAACTATCTGGCTAAAACTCTTGGTTTGTCAACGAACTAGAATTTTGAGTGCACTACTTGGCTAAATCCCTCGGTGCACTACCCAGTTAAAACCCTCAATGTGCTAACCATCTAAAACTCATGGTTTGTCACCCAACTAGAACTCCTGGAGCACTACCTGGCTAAAACCCCCAATGTGCTACCTCGCTAAAAGTCCCAGTGTGCTACCAAGGCTAAAACTCCCGCTTCATCACCTATATAGAACTCCTGGCTTTGTTATCCCAACTTAAACTCCTAGTGTACCCCACTTCATATATATGGGGAATAGCCTTCGGTGCACCCCGCTTCATACATTCAGGAAATAGCCTTTTGTGCACCTTGATTCATACATCTTGGGAATATAATCCAAGGAACTCTGCCTCTTGCGTCTCGTGATTTTCATAAGGGCATGCTCCCTTCCTACACTATGTGCCATTTACATTGGAACCCAAGCATGGCTCTACCGCGGTGATTCCGTCTAGAACTTAGGCCACAATGACTCAACATCTCTTGAATCCAGTGGGTTTTCAACAAAGATCCATTACTTGGATTCTCACCGTGAAGGGTTGAGGGAGCATGTTATTTTCCCCTTCCAGGCTTAAGAGACTCAACCAATGTCCTCAATATAAATTTGAGCACATAACAATGCCATTGACATTCATGCACTCAACGTGCTCAATGTGTTATCCACAACACAAGTGAATCACCAGCTTCATCAATTTCTCGAGCTTATATAAAGGTTATTTTAACCCTAGGGATGAAGTGTACAACATATAGAGAATTGCACTATTCCTGTATAGTCACACAATGGATGAAGCATCTGAAACAGACAACTCCCTATCAAGTTTTCCCTACACTTGCATAGGTGCATATATATCTAAAATAGATTTGCATGAAAAGCATGAAAACTCGATGCAAAAAATCATAGCTATTAATTAGAATGTGAAGCTTGTGGTCTCAGGAAAACAAACCATCCCTCATGTAACACCAATTGAATTTGGGCTTTGTACATTTAATTAAAGTATGGAAACACTATTGCAAAGCCACAATACCAAGGACATGCTTCAGACCTTGAAGGATTCCAAAACAAGAACATTGTTCTTCAACAACAATTAATATGGACTTTCATATTCAAGTTCTCTGCTTGGAACCACCAATGTAGCTCACAATACACAATAACATACATCAAATATCATTTCCTTTCCATGTCATGAAACCATAAGCCAATCATGCAAACAATACAACACTAATCTAATAGTTCAATAAGAACCCTGATAGAAATAAATGCATTATAATGCTTATCTGGATTTAATTTACTGGATTTGGGAAACTGATTTAGGGAATACAACTATCAAACCAACCATAGGCATCTACAACCAAGCTTACTTGCAATTGTCACCCCCGAGTCAAATTCCAGAGACTAAAACAGCTTTCTCAAAGGATTGTATGTCAACTACTAACTGAAATAGGGACTCTAGAGGTCCTCCTACCAAATAGCAACAAAAAATTCTTCAAGGAATCAACCAGGCTATCAAATCTACCTTCCAATTGTTTAACAACAATAAGCTTATAACGTACCCCTACCGTCTTCAGGGAATCAACCAGACTATCAGATCTACCTTCCAACTGTTTAGCGACAATGAGCTTGTAACAAACCCTAATCCAGGTGGATCTTGGTGGCTACCTGCCTATTCCACTTGGAACCCCACCATTTTTTCTTTCAGTTTTTTAATTGTAGCATAATTTACCATTTTTGGCAGTTTTTTGGGTCCTGAACTTCTGGAGCCATTTTGAGGCCCTAAACAATGTTTTTTGGGAAACCCAGGACCAACGTGTTTTCCTGACCCATGTTGGACACTTGAAATTTTTAGTCCTTAGATATATCTTTCTAATGACGTATTATGCGCGTCAAACAAAGATCATATGCCCAAGTTACGACCCTAGGAAGTTGATGTACCAATTTACCCAAATGGGGCCCATATTTTTGGCGCTTCATCTCCTAGGGTTAGGCTTTTGGATGTTTAGGGTTTTCCATTTTCTCTCAATAATAAATATGCCTTCTAGCCTCATTGTAACACAATTTAGAGGCATGTATTTGTAGGTTTTAACCCTGTACAGAAATTATCTGCAAACGAATTCTTCAAACCAGAAAATAAACAATAAGGAGAGCATAAAACATAAAACATATATACACAGATATTTTTCCCCTAGATCCTAAATCGGGACTACCAACTTGATTTTTCATTATATTCCTTTTAGTGTTACAACACACACATATATATACATGTTGAAGCATTAAAAAAACCCAATCCATTAACCCTAGATTAGAACACCATAATTCCCTTGACTGGATCTACAAAACATTAGTGGCTAAATACCATCATGCCCGAAAACCATGTGCAAACCCATGCAAAAAACCATAGGCAGGTCCGCCCACCTAAAATAGTGTCCAAAGAAATTTTCCCAGGGCGCTGCCCCAGACCCTGCATAGTGGGCTACCCGCCCCCTACAAACCCCTAGACAGGGGGGGATGCCACCACCCAGCCGTGCCTAGCGCAATGAAAAAAATGGCCTATTGGCAACCCCCCCCCCCCCACGCGTGCGAATATTCGTGGAAAGAATATAACACGCACCTAACATTCTCCCACTTGTTGTTTTCTTTTCGTAGGGGGCCATAGGAGAGCTTAGTCATTAGTTCAGCCCTACGACACCCATTGTTTCTCTACACCAAGAGAAATTCTGAGTGATCACAGACTTTGTCAACACATCTACAACATTCTTCAAAGTGTCCACCTTTACCAACAAAAAAGTTTTATCCTCAACCATATCTCTCACAGACTGATATTCAGCATCAATGTGCTTTGTCTTTGAATGATAAGCAGGTTTCTTAGCCAGGAAAATTTCACTTTGGCTATCACATTCTATCCTTATAGCTCACTGCATCAACCCCATACTGGAACATAATCTCTACAACCAAACTTTTCCTTTTTTGCATGAGTGGTTGCCATGTATTCTACCTCTGTAGTTGAAAGAGCCACTACAAATTGTTTTTTACTCATCCAACTAACTGCACCTCCAAATAGGCTAAACACATACCCACTTGTAGATCTTCTTTGGTCCAGATCTCCAGCCCATTCTGCATCAAAAAAACCACGGATGTCCAAAAATCTGTCCAATCCTGGTCTTCCCTGGTAGCACAAACCATAATCACTAGTGCCACACAAATATCTGAAAACCTGCTTCATTGTTGTCCAATGATCCTTCCCTAGTTTTGACATAAACCTGCTCAATAATCCAACTGCATGTGCAATGTATGGTCTAGTATAGACCATTGCATACATGAGGATACCCACTGCACTTGCATATGAAACACGAGACATATCCTTCTCTTCTTCTTGTGTCTTGGGACATTTTTTAGCAGATAGCTTTACACCTACAAGAATAGGAACCTTCACTGGTTTACTATCCTGCATATTTAACTTCTGCAATATTGTCTCGACATACTTCCTCTAGTTTAACCAAAGCTTCCTTTTTTCCCAATCTCTCTTAATTTCCATTCCCAAAATATAGTTTGCAGCACCAAGATCCTTCATGTTGAATTTGGAGAACAATTGGGTCTTCAAATCCTAGATAATTTCTTTGTCATTTCCAATCAACAACATATCATCCACATACAAGACCAAATAAATAAAACGGTCACCAATTAATTTAAAATACACGCAGTGATCCTCTTTGCTTCTGGCGAAGCCAAGTCCCCGTATATAGGTATCAAATTTATGATACCACATCCTTGGTGACTGTTTTAACCCATAAAGAGAATTTTTTAACCTACATACTAGTTCTTTCTTACCCTTCATCGTAAAGCCTTCAGGTTTCTTCATGTAGATGTCCTCGTCCAGATCTCCTGTAAGAAATGTTGTCTTCACATCCATCTATTCTACCTCAAAATAAAATGCAACAACAACAGACAAAAGTAATCTAATAGAAGTAACCTTGGCAATAGGAGAAAAAATATCACCAAAACCAATTCCCGACACCTGGGAATAACCTTTTGCCACCAACCAAGATTTTTATTTCTCCACCTTGCATTCTACATTAATCTTCTTCTTAAACTCCCATTTGCTCTCGATGGGCTTCCTTCCAGCCGACAACTCCACCAGATCCCATGCCTCATTTTTGTGCAAGGATTGCATTTCATCAACCATGGCATCCTTCTAGAGTTTTCCATCCTCTGAATCCACTGCCTCCCTCACAGTTCTGGGATCATCATTAGTGATATTTAAAGAAAAATTTGAATAGAAAGCAGATGGACTATACCTTTCTGGCTGCCTTCTTTCCTGAACAGATCTTCCCACAACCGGAGTTTGTGGCTCTTCCTCTTCTGAATCTTGTTCTATTGTAGAGTCTTATTCATCATCATTTAGCTCAAACTCTATCTTCTCAGTTTCCTTTGTCAGAACTTCATGTTTAACAACATCTTTCACCTCTCTAAACACCACATCTCGAATGTACACAACCTTCCTTGTTTCTGGGTTCGAAAGCTTGTAACCTTTTAAACCATCCTTATACCCAATAAATATGCACCTTTGATATTTATTATCCAACTTGGTCCTTTTCTCCTTTGGAACATGTACATATGCATCACATCCAAATACCCTCATATGTGAAAGAGAGAGTTTCTTACTAGTCCGTACCTCATGTGGAGTCCTATCCTCCAACCCTGATGAAGGTGATCTATTAACCAGGTAACATGCAGTCTCCACTCCATTTGCCCAGAATTCCTGTCCTAACCTGATACCACTAAGCATGCTTCTTTCCTTTTCCATCAGTGTTCTATTCATTCTTTCTGGAACTCCATTTTGTTGAGGTGTGTATGGAGTAGTCTTCTGCCATGCTATACCAGACTTCTTACAAAACTCTTCAAATTCCTTCTTGCAGAACTGTCCACAATTATCTATCCTCAACACCTTTATCTTCTTCTATGTCTTGTTTTCCATTAGAGCATAAAACATAAAACAAATATACACAGATATTTCCCCCCTGGACCCCAAATCGAGACTACTAGCTTGATTTTCAGTATATTCCTTTTTGTGTTACAACACATATATATACATGTCGAAGCATTCATAAACCCCAATCCATTAACCTTGGATTAGAACATAACCGTAGTTCCCTTGACCGGATCTACAAAATACCAGGGGCTAAAAACCATCATGCCCCAAAACCATGTGCAAACCCATGCACAAAACCATAGGCATGCAACCATTTGTGGAAAGAATATAACACACGCCTAAAAATAGTCGCCACATATCTTCTCAGAGATAGGCTAACATCGCCCGAGCTAGTTTATTTCCATTCTGTATGTAAGCATATTTCAATCTTTGATATTAATGAAATGAAGTTATATTTATGCTACATCTTTGTGTCCATGTTTATATTTGTACTATGTTGTGTTGCTGCATAAATTCATATCAGTGGTATCAGAGCAGTCCGCTCTTTCTCTGTTTTTCTTTGCATGTCCCCAATAAGGTCAGGGTATAAGGAGTTAGGGCTCGATCTGTTTGAACCCTTGAAAGATCAGCCTTGCAAACCCCGAAGGCCTCCTATGGCAGATGAAAAGAAATATGAGGGAGTAGGAGATCCTATCCAAATATTGCTCGAGGAGGCCCTTGAGAAACAGAGGAGTGCGATGATGGATAAATTTTCCCAGATCCTTCGACGGATGCCCACAGGTGATGCATCTTCATCCGAGAGCCACTCTAGAGGTGCCACTCCCTTTAAGATACAATTCAAATTTGAAATTTCCAAATTTGAAGGCTAGATAGATGCAGATGCCATAGATAAATGGTTAAATATGTTGGAAGGATATTTTTCGTTTCATGACTTTTCCAATAGGGAAAATATTACTTTTTCACCCTTGAAATTTTCCCCTCGTGTTAAGGACTGGTGGGAAACCTATTGTGAGCAAAAGGACGATGGGGAACCGTCACTATTCTCAATCACACCCACTTGGAATTATTTCGAGACAACATTAAGGAACCATAGTACCTTTTCGAGAGCTATGAATACAAGTACATACAATCAAATACGTTGCGGCAATAGAGGGGTCAAGATGTACATGAGCTGAAAAATATTTTCCATACCCTGCGTATAAAGCTGGGTATCAAATATTCTGAGAAACATCTGGTTCGCAAGTACTACATTTGTTTTCACAAATAAATTTAAGAGGAAACAGAGTTCCTAAAAATCTCCTCACTTGGTGCAGCATACCGATATACTGCCAAAATTGAGTAGAAATTCAAGTAGAAGAAGTGAGACTTTGGATCTGCAAACCCAAAGTAGAACAAAGGCACCCCCAAGCCACAGAGAAAAGGACAGAACCCGACCAGGACCCCCTAGGGAAACTCCTTGAAGCCGCAAGCCAAGGGTGACGGGAAGGAAAATAAGGACACCGACAAGTGGTGTGAGTTCCATAAAAGCCCTACTCACAACACGCATGTCACGCAAAGCAAGCATTGGTGGCCAAGCTGAGAGATTCAGAGACAGAAGCATGTTATGATTCTGAGCTAGAACCCAACAAGGGTAAGCAGTTCATTGATGCAGAACCCATTATGACGATAGTCACCACCAAGCTCCAAAAGGCAGAACCTGAAGATCTAAAGGAGGGAGAGTGCCTCTTTCACTCACAGATTTGAGTGAAGGGATAGCTGCTACAATTCATTTTCGACAGCAAGAGCCAAAAGAACCTCATTTCAGAAGAGGTCTTGAAGTGGTTAGGCCTACTGACCACACCACACCCTCAATTGTACATCATCGGGTGGCTTCACCAAGGACGAGATCTCTGTGTCAACCAATAGTGTTGCCTTCTCTATAGAATCAAGCCCTTCACAGATAAGGTATTGTGTGATATAGAAACTCTTGAATTTTTTTGTGTATTATTAAGCCAACCATACTTGTGGAAGCATCATTCCATGTATGAGTCTAGGCATCGCACTGTTATTATTTCTTTGGGTAATAAGTTATACAGGATATTGGAGGTAGCCCCGCCTACTAACATCTCTTTGATCTCTACTAAGAAATGTAGTAAGATCATCTCCCATACCAGGAAATCTTTTTTCTTTCTGATTCGCTCTCAAAGTAAGGGGAAGATTGTAGCTACATCCTTGGCCCCTAGGAAGGGTTCCTCCACACAAAAAAATAAGGTGGATATGCCCATGGAAGAAGACAGGGACATCTTCCCCTCACCAGAAGGGGTACCCTTGCACTCTCAAGTCAAGAATTTGATAGTTATGACTCTCGGAACACCTCTACCCAACGGGTCAATATATCACTGCTCCATTGTAAAAAATGAAGAGATCAAGCGAAAAATCATGGATTTGCTACAAAAAGGGCACATCCGACCAAGTTCCTCACCCTGTGGGAGCCCAATTGTACTTGTACATAAGAAGGATGGGATCTGGAGGCTCTGCATTGATTATCGGTAAGTAAACAAAATCAATATCAGGAACATGTATCCAATCCCATGGATTGCTGACCTTTTGGACCAACTAAAGGGGTCCAAGTATTTCAACAAGATCAATCTGAAGTTTGGCTATCAAAAATTTCCAATAGAGCCCATAGATGTATGGAAGACCGCCTTCAAATAGAAGGAAGGCATTTTTAAATGGTTGGTTATGCCCTTTAGGTTGAAAAATTCCCCTGCTACTTTTATGAGGCTAATGGATGAAATCTTGCAGACCTTAACCAACTCATTCGTGAAGTTAACCAACTCATTCGTGGTTGTTTATCTGGATGACATCTTCATATTCAACAAGAGTTGGTAAGAACAATTGCAACACATTCGATAGGTCCTTCAAACCCTTCGGCATCACAAATTGTGTGCCAACTTGGAGAAATGCACCTTTGGCATGAGCCAGGTCCAATATCTAGGTTACATCATAGATGAGTGTGGCGTGCATGTGGATCTGACTAAGATCCAACTCATTCAGGATTGGCCAGTCCCTACCACTCTAACAGAGCTTCACAGCTTTTTGGGCCTTGAAAATTTTTATCGGAGGTTCAGGTTGGGATTCTCCCATATCACTTGGCCTTTGAGTTATATTACTAAGGGCGAGGCGAAAGAAAATTTTTCCTTGTCCAAATCCCAACAGAAGGTGTTTGTTGAGCTGAAGCACCACCTTTTCTCTGCACCAATACTCACACTGCCAGACCTGCAAAAACCATTTGAAATTGAGATAGAAGCCTCTGTCTATGCTATTGGTACAGTCCTCACCCAACACGGGCATCCAGTGGCCTATCATAGTGAGACACTTTCCTATAAAATTCAGAAGTACCCCACCTATGATAAAGAGATGTATCCCATCAAGTAGGCTTGCTAACAATGGAAGCATTACTTTATGGGGAATGAGACAATCATCCACACCGATCACTGACCTCTTCAGTTTATACATACATAAGGGAAGTTGCAGAATGATCCCCATCAGAAATGGTCTACATATCTAAAAAAATTCCACTTGAACATTAAATACAAAAAGGGAAACACCAATCATGTTGCATACTTCCTCAGTGGACCCCCGGTTGCAGCACTAACTATTTTTCTCAACTCTTGTGGCCGCACGACCTTTGGATGGCCACAACTATACAAAAATGATCTAGAGTTCGTCTCCACATACCATATGCTAGTAGATGGAAAGAAATTTCTTGATTTCCACCTCCAAGACGCATTATTATGCCCCCTGGGCCACCTTTGTGTTCCTTCGAGTGAGCGTGCCAAGCTGATTTGGGAGGCGCACTACAGTTAAGTCGTAGGACACTTTGGTGTGGAGAAAATTGTGGTTGTACTAAAAAAGTAAATTTTTGGCTAAAACTCTGACTGGATGTTGGCAAATATATCAGATCCTGCACTTCCTACACCATCGCCAAGCCAACCATTAAGAAGCAAGGCATGTGCACTCCTCCACCTACTCCTAGCCAGTTGTGGGAATCCATCTCCATGGACTATATGTCTAGCCTCCATTCTACCAAACATGGTAATGAATATGTATTTGTGGTCGTGGAGAAATTTTCTAAGATGGCTATATTGGTGGTATGCAAGAAGAGTATCACAGAAGAGGACATTGCCAAAATATTATTTGAATGAATGAGGGTACATTTTTAGATCTCGTAGACCATTATATCAGATCAGGATAGCAGGTTCCTAAGCACATTCTGGTCAAGCCTCTAGACACTATTGGACACCAATCTCACCAATTCTACTACATTCCATCCCCATATTGATGGCTAGATATAGGTCATCAACGGGATGATAGTGCACATAATCGACATGTGCAAATCCAAGAATCCATGAACTTGGGATGAGAGCCTCCCCCATGTGCAACATATTTATAACAGAGCTCTCCATTGCTTGACTAGTCGTAGTCCCTTTCAATTGGGCCTAAGATTTCAACAATTGTGTCTGGTTCATGTTGCCATACCTCATGCAACTATTAGGGGAATTTTGAGGTCTAAAATGGGGCTCCTAAGGAAATTATAAAATAATAGTGGTCATAATAAAATAAGATTTGATTACATCATCAAATTTTAGAGGAAAAAAGGAAAAAACTATTTTTTCAACTCGTATTTTCAACTTATTTCCCAAATTTTTTACTCAAATTTTGAGCTGGAGTATTTTTTGGATGAAAAATTTAATTCCTCATCCAAGAGTACCCATGTTGCATACTTTCGATGGATCCTTCTACACAAAAAATGATAAATACATGAAAAAGTGATTGCAATCACGTTTTTTATGTATTTCTCGTTTTTCGTGTAGTAGGATCCATCGAAAGTATGCAATGTGGGTACTATTTTGATGAGGAATTAAATTTTTCATCCAACGAGTACTCCAGCTCGAAATTTGAGCAAACACTTTGGAAGATAAGTTGAAAATACGAGTTGAAAAAGTAGTTTTATTATTTTATTATTTTTTAATATTTTTACCCTTTTACTTAAAAAATGGTGAATCGTTCCCCATGGTTGAAATCATCATCTTGAATCCTATTGGTTATTATAATGTTTATTTTGGTTGTACATTTTTCTTAGGAGGCCCATTTTAGACCTCAAAATTCCCCTAATGTACACAGACATAATCCACACATGTATTGTCTAAGGTTGATAAAGAAACCAGATTTATTGAGCATATCCAACACACCCTCCAACAGGTTCACGAAATCCTAGATAAGTCCAATGCCAAGAACAAGCGGCGACATGATCAACATCATGTGCCACATAAGTTGCAGGTGGGAGACAATGTTTGGTTGCATTTGCAAAAAGAACGTCTAACCGAAGCTCATCAGAAGCTCAAACCACTTCGATATGGGACATACACCATTATCAAGGTTGTGGGAGACAATGATTTTGTGCTCAAAATTCCCCCATTCCTTGGCCTGCACCTAGTGTTTAATGTGGACCACCTTTAGCCATACTTTTCACCATTACCGGACACATTAGACATTGTAGAAAAACTCACACCAACAGAGCTAAACCCCGATTGCATGGAACATGCCACAACTAATCGGATCATGGACATAGAGCTTCAGAACACTCACACGCATAAGATACAATTGTATTAGGTTGTCAAAGCTGACTAACTCCTACACCAAGGTAAGTGGCTCCCCAGGGACTAGTTTAACGGAAATTTCCTCATCTCATGGAGGAAGTCAACACAATGGGGACCATTGCTTCCTAAGGGGGAGGAATGATCCAGGTGGATATTGGTGGCCACTTGCATATTCCACTTGGACCCCCACCATTGTTTCTTTCAGTTTTTTAGTTTCCTTAATTGTGGCACAATTTACTATTTTTGGTAGTTTTTTGGGTCCTGAACTTCTATAGCCGTTTTGAGGCCCTAAATGGAATTTTTTTTGGATAACCAAGGCCAACATGGGTCTATAATAGATGTTGTCCACTTGAAAGTTGTATTCCTTGGATAGATATTTCTAATGAGAAATTGTGCGCATCAGACGAAGATCCTATGCCAAAGTTACGACCCTGGGAAATTGACGTACCAATTTACCCAAATGAGGCCCATAGTTTTGGCATTTCATCTCCTAGGGTTAGGTTTTTTAATGTTTAGGGATTTCCATTATTTCTCAATAATAAATAGGCCTTCAAGCCTCATTTTAACACAGTTCAGAGGCGTGTAGCCACCACATCTCTTCTCGGAGATAAGCTACCATTGCTCGAGCTAGTTTATTTCCATTCTGTATGTAAGCATATTTCAGTATTTGATATTAATGAAATGAAGTTATATTTATTTTGCATCCATGTTTCCATGTTTATATTTGTATTATGTTGCGTTCCTGGAATGCCAAGAGTTTGTGGATCCCATTAGGGTTAGTTGGGCAACCAACTTCTCAGGGTCGTAACTTGGTCATATGATCTTCATTGGCGCATCTGATACCTCGTTGGAAATATCTGTCTGACTTGTAGGGAAAATTTTAAGGATGGAAAATTTTCTTGAATGATTTATATATACTCTCTATATCATATATTGGAAATTATTAAGGTTAAATAATTTTATATTTTAAAATTTGGTCGAATCATAGTTATAAAAAATGGAAGTTGGAAAATCTTTTTTTTTGGAAAAATCATGGAAAATTAACCCACCTACGAATATTAGCCCCTAAAATTTTGCATGTCTCTGATTACCACAAGATTCACTATAGGACGCAATCTGTAGCTACGAACCTCAAAAAAATACCATTTAGGGGGTCAAAACAACTGCGAAAGTTTAGGACCCGAAAAACTGCTAAAAATAGTAATTGCTGCTATAATCAAGGAAAATGATGAAATCGACTAGAGTTATAGGTGGAATAGGCATGCGACCACCAATATCCACCTAGATAATTCCTCTCCCCTTAGGAAGCAATGGTCCCCATTATGTGCAGAGCCTCCATGAGGTGAGGAAATATTTTATCAACTTGGTCCCTGGTGAACCACTTTCCTTGGTGAAGGAGTTGGCATGATTTGACAACTCTATATAGCCCGATCCTTTGCTAGCGAGTGTTAATGATCATGTTATTTGTGGCTTTTTTGATGCAGCTTGGGTTAAGCTTTGTTGGTGTCAGCTACTCAACAACGTCAAATGTGTCCAATAATGGGGGAAATTATTGTCGCAACCAGTCCAAATTGAATACTGGATGCAGGACAAGGAAGGGTGGAATGATGAGATCGAAGGCATCGTCCCCTATAGCCTTGGTGATGGTGTATGGACCATATCAAAGCAGGTGAAACTTGCAGTTGGGCCTAACGAGGCACTCCTTTTGCAAATGTAACCAAACTTTGTCGCCCACCAGGAAGTTGTGTGGAACCCGATGCTGATCATGGTGCTGCTTGTACTTAGAATTGAATCTCTCCAATATGTCATGGACCTGCTTACAAATGTTTTGAATGCACTCAATGAAGCTGTCAGCCTTGTTAAATTTGTTCTTGCCATTAGCTGAAT
Source organism: Pinus albicaulis (assembly GCA_034641835.2). Classification (NCBI taxonomy): domain Eukaryota; kingdom Viridiplantae; phylum Streptophyta; class Pinopsida; order Pinales; family Pinaceae; genus Pinus; species Pinus albicaulis. The sequence continues at coordinate 401,765,591 of CM076579.1, forward strand.
CTTCTTAAGTAGTTGCAAATGGTATGGCTACATTAATGGGACTTAGTGGCTAGAATCCCAACCCCACCTAAAAGGGGTTGTGTCCAATGGAGCTATGGAGAGATTTTTTATTATTGTGTTGGACATAGTGGATACTTTCATCCCATGTGTGAGGATGCTTCAAGTTGTACATGCACATAATGTGCATGATCATCCTGTTTATGGCCTTGGTTTGGCCATCCATTTGGGGGTGGAAGGTCATGGACTTAGTGAGCTTGGTATCCAAAATAGACCAAAGGCTCGACCAAAATGTACTCAGAAACCTACTGTCCCGATCTGAGATAATGGATTGTGGGATACCAAAGTGTACCCACATTCGTTCAAAGAGGAGCTTAACAGTGGCTTATGTGATTATATTCTTCTTGCAGGTAGCCAGAATGGCCATCTTAGAGAATTCGTCAACGACCATGAAGACACAGTGATTTCCATTCTTATTAGAAGGAAGGATCGACATGTAATCCATGGAGATGGATTCCCAAGGAAGACTAGGAGTAGTAAGAGGAGTATATAAGACTTGCTTCTTGATTGTTAGTTTGGAAATGATGCAGATCGTGCAAGATCTGATGTACTTCCCAACATCTCATTGAAGGTTCGAAAAATAAAAACACTTTTGCAACACTGCCATTGTTTTCACTTCTCCAAAATGTCCTGCTACTCAAATTTTGTGCGCCTCCCAAATCATCTTGGCACGCTCGCTTGAAGGAACATATAGGTGTCCAAAGTCGCATAATGATGCACCTTGGAGGTTAAAATCTAGAACTTTCTTGCCTTCCAGGAGCATCTGGTACATGCTGCCGAATTCTAGATCGCTCTTGTAAAGATGCAGCCATCCCGAAGTCTCATTCCCATAAGAGTCGAGCATAGTGTTCAATGCCATAGCTGGTGGTCAGCTGAGACAATCTGTAATATTATTGGTTCTTCCCTTCTTGTAATTGATGTTCAAGTGGAATTGTTGCATATATGTGGACCACTTTTGATGGTGATCATAATACAACTTCCCTTGTGTCTGTATGAACTTCAGGGGTCAGTGGGTTGTGTGGATAATTGTTTCCTTCCATAGAATGTAATTCTTCCATTGTTGGCAGGCCTGCACAATGGAATACATCTCTTTTTCATAAGTGGGATACTTTCAAACTGTATCTGAAAATGTCTCACTATGATATGCCACTGGATGCCCCTCATTAGGGAAATTTTGAAGTCTAAAATGGTCCTCCTAAGGATATAATAAAATAATAGCTAAACCAATAAAATAATATTTATGAATTTGCAATTCACTTTTTGCACCATAATCCATGTAACCATAGTTAAATTCAATTCAAAAGTTGTACCAAAATAAAATTAATAAAAAAATTGTATTGATATGACTATAAATAAGAATGAGATTTTCAAGAAAAAGTCATTATCATTGAACAACTAAAGCGTTTGTCCTGTGTACTTAAATAACTTAAAACAAAATATAATTATAAATTTATAAATTCTTAATTGTATTATATGCTATTAATTAAAATTTATATTATTTAAATTGTATAATAACATGTAATTAATATACTATATAAAAATAATATAATATAATAAATGTATAGGGATATGCATTGTTTTTTTCAAGAAATATGAAATGAAAATAATATATTTTTATTCAAAAAGCGTGAAATAACATTTATTATGAGTACTTTAATTTGACTTTAAAAGTACTTAGAGCACTACCATGTTTAACCAAAAGTTTTTATCCACCATTAATAATGTGACAAGTAAGTACTTTTAACTCAAGCAATGCCACCTCAACCATTAGGGATGATGTCATCCCCTAAGATTTGATTGGTTCTCATAAAGTGAATTTTTATTGTACATTTTCCTTATAAGGCCCATTTTAGACCTCAAAATTCCCCTAATGGAAGGGTAAGAATTGCACCATTGGCATACTCAGAGGTGTATGTCTCAATTTCAAATAGTTGTTGCAGGCATCATAATGTGAGCACTAGAGCAGAGAAGAGGCAATGATTCAACTCGATAAACAAATTCTGTTGGGATTTAGGCCAAAAGAACTTAGCTTTCGCTCCGCCCTTGGTGAATTGAATCAATGTCCAAGTGATATGAGAGAATCCCAACACGAACCTGTGAGAGAAATTGGCAAGACCCATAAAGCTATGGAGATCTGTCAGAGTGGTTGTGGCTGGCCAATCCCGAATAACTTATCTTGGCTAGGTCCAAGTAAAAATCCTGCTCATCAATAATGTACCCCAGATATTGAACCTCGGTCATACCGAAAGTGCATTTCTCCAAATTTGCACATAATTTGTGATGTCGCAGGTTTGGAGGACCTTTCGAATATGGTGTATGTGTTCTTCCCACCTCCGACTAAATATCAAGATTTTGTTGAGAAATTTTGGAAGCCTGTGTATTTTTCTCGAGGAGCCCAAGGTCCCAGAGTCTATGAGATCCCCTGCTGTCTTACATTGGACAAACCGATAGATCCTTTAAAACCCAGTTGAAAGGACATATGGCTGACACAAACCACAACTGAATTGCGAAATTTTCCATAACTGAGCACTCCCATGCTACCAAACACCTAATTTGTTTTGAAAAGTATAAAATCCTTGCATCCGCCCCATACCATTCCATCCAAGTCATTAAGGAAGCCATTGAAATTGAAAAACATGCAAATAACTTTAACCGGGATGATGATTATCATCTGAGCCAATATTGGAAGCCTATCATCTACTTTCTTTCATCCAATCTCCCTCCCTCTAAATCTAATTATAACCCTTCCTAACCTATTCATTTCTCCAATATTTAACTTTTCTAATTTCAGTCCCTCCTCATTTCTATCTTCATCTTTTATACCCTCATTTCTATTTGTTAAATTCCATCCTAATCATTTAAATTCCAAATCTATAGTCCCATTATTTTATTTTATTAAATGATAAATCCAAATAATAATAGGACTAAAAATCTCTTTGGTTATCCCAATAAATTTAATTCTAATATTTATTTACAAGCCATGATGAACACCTATAATTAACTTTCTAAATAATTTAAATTTGATATTTAAATTTAAATTTATCAATTATCTCAATTATCTCATTAACCTCCCCCCTCTTTATTCTCTAACAGCTAGTTTGTTTTCATTTTAAATTATTTGTATTTATTTAATTTAAATTTAAAATTTTATTTATTTAATTAGATTTTAAAAATTGAAAATTTAAATAAATTTATTTTAAAATCATATTTAATTATTCAGTTTCTAATTTCTAAATTTATATTCATTGACTCAATTATATTTCAAATTGATTTAAAATTTAAAATTTGTACTCATTGATCATTTCATTGACTTGATCAATTTCTCATCACCCCTAAATTTTCATCCTTCTAACGACTAGTTTATTCATATATCTATAAATTGATGGTCCAACACTCTTCCTATCATCTGTTTCGGATTCTTTCCCCAGAAGATGGGTGAAGTGTTCAATCGAAATGTTGGACTCCTCGATAAAAATACAAAGGCTTCTAGAAGTTCTCAACATAATTATGTTCATGACTGTGGAAACATACACACTTTTATCAAGATGTCGTTGAGGTACATTACCATGAACACGTTGGTGAAGGGACGCAAGATATTGTCCATCAATGACATGAAGGTTGCAGGGGCATTCATTAACCTGAAATGCATGAACAACCATTCGATAATACCCTCCTGCGATTTGAAGGTGGTCTTCTATACATCGGAGGGTTCAATCGTTACCTAGTGATAACCAGACTTCAAGTCAATCTTGTTGAAGTATTTGACAGCCTTGAGATGGTCCAAAAGATAATCAATCCATGGGATTGGTTACCTATTTCGGATAGTGATCTTATTCAACACCTGATAGTCAATACATATCCTCTAGGTTCCATCCTTCTTCTGTACCAACACGATCAGGCTCTCACAAGATGATGAAATCAGCATGACGTGCCCTTCCTACAACAACTCTTGATTCTGCCTCATGATCTCGTCATTCTCCAGAACAGAGTGTCAATAGATTGGTCTATTGGGTAGCGACACGCCCGGGGTCATATCGATGAAGTGCTTGACTTGAAAGTGTAGGGGTACCCCTATGGGTGAGGTGTGGTCAATAGGACCAACCCCTTCACGACCTCTTCTAAAATGAGGTTCATTTGGCTCCAGTTGTCAACAATAAAATACAGTGGGGAACCATTTACCCACATTTGTGAGTGTGTTGTAGGCTCGAAATGCCTGCCTCAACATTGGGGGAAAGCCACCCAGTTGAGAACTTAAAGAAAATCCTTTTCTATTTGAAATGGTGGTTCCTACTAGTTAAATTAGGTCCAGTTACCTTCTCTCTATTTCTACTGGCCTAAAGTATGTCTTTTACTTACTAATAGAAAAGAGACATTAGATCATCCCTCTTACTGAATTCAGGCAAGAGAGTGATCCATAAGTTTATCTAGGGTTCAGCCAAGCCACAAACTAAGTTCCGCCTCTGTATGAGGGGTCTTGTATAATGTAGAAATAAAAACTAAATGCAAATTTAATCTAAAATGAAAATGCAGCTAATCCTATCTTGAATTTGGAAAAGGATGGCCCTTTCTCAACTCAATAGAAGATGGAAAAACTAAATAGTGGAAGATGATTGTTTATATGCTTGAATTCGTTATATAATTTTCATCAATTAGAGAAGTATTTGAATTAGTTAATGAAAGAGAAACCAAAATAGAAATGTAATTGAACAATAAATAGTTACTGTTCAACATATTCCAATCCCAATGAATGCATGTTAATTTTAATCCTATTCTTCTCATCAGAGATAGCTCCGATGTAACTTCAATAGCGTAAAACTAATGATAAGACAAAAGTGTTCCATATCAAAAGCAATTCACTATTTAGAACAGAGAATTAGAATCAATTAAATGAATTATGGCAATGAAAAATTAGCTTACATCTCAAACATTAGTGCATATGAAATGAAATTTTATTAAATCATACCAAAATCTCATTACAAGTATGCAATCCTTGAGCAACTTCAACTCCTTTAAGAAATTGCCAACAATAGTTCCAAACGGATTCTCTTTCAGAACCAAAAATGTTCTTTCTCTCCATAATTCACCTCACAATACATTACAGTAGTGCACATGCACAACAAGCATAAATCACAATGTTTTCCCCTAACCTTAGATCTAAAGTTTTCCTCCTACCTACAACTATAATCTCTTCAACAATAATGTTATGAGATCCTCTAGTTGTAAAGCAGAGGGACCCTTTCTTCTTTCTACAAACCACTATTTATAATTACAAAAATGAATTCCAAATAGGAGAGTTATTGAAGAAGAAATTTGCCTCAACAATTTTCATTGGTCAAAATTCAATTTCTTCTCTTGCTGGAGAAATTCTAGTGATTCAAATCTTCTCTTCCTCATCTCTTCTAGTGTTCTCCTGCCAAAAACCAATCAAAATTAAATTAAAATGCAAATCAAAATCAGAAAATGCCAAATTTGGAAGAGAGATCATCTCCAATCAGATTTTAAATAAATAAATAAATAAAAAGAAATATAAGTTTTACATTGATCCTTGTAAATATCTTATTGGTTAAAGAGAACATAGTTGAATGAATCTGCAGTCCACGAAGGTTTTGAGGAAATGAAAATGCAAAAAATAAAACTTAGAAAATTAGTTTTGGTTACAAATTCATAGCTTATTTTTCTGCTAAATTTCAGACTCATTTAATGATTGAATCTGGTCATGTAATTACTTCAAAAATATTCTCCATGATTTTATCTATTTGACGAACCATTTTGGGCTTGATTTAGCTAAGTAAAACTCAACTTATAAGCTTCCAAAATTAAAATGTTCAAAATTCCAAAATTCTCGAATTTTTTTTACCTAACTAAAAAATAATTTAAAAAAAAATAAATAAATTCAAATCCTAAATTTAAATAAAAATTATTATTTAATTACAATTAAAAAATTAAATTAAATTAATCTAATTACAAACTAATTATATATCATTAAAATAAAATATAAATATATAAAATTATAATTAAATTTTATTAAAATAAACATAAAAATAAATATAAATATAAAACAAATATAAAACCATTAAAAAAAGTAATACAAGTGGCTCAAATACGAATGGATCTAGTGGATTTAGATCTCATTGGATCAAAAATAAAATAGGGGGCGGGGGCTTTTAAAATGATGGGGAGACATTTAAGTTAATTATTATAAACCATGTCATAAACCAATAAGTTTGACCAAGCTCTGCCATCAGAGGTGTTGAGGTATATCGGGTATCGGATATTGACCGATATCAGAATTTTTATATCAGAGTGTTTAGACTCAAATAAAAAATGTCGAGGTCCGATACGTAATATCAAATTTTTTTAATTTATCGGGATTATTTTATTAGGAAAACATTTTTATCCGGATTTTTATATCAAAAGTTTTTATATCGGAATTTTTTTATGAGGACTTTTATATCAGGTTTTTATATTGAGCTTTTTTTTATTTGGATTTGAAGAATGTTTCATCGAAGTTTTTATAAAAGAGTAAAAAAGACGTGAGGTGAAGTGGAGTCTATGTGGAATATTTTTTTTTTAAATTGAGAATTTGAATAAATCACTGAGATCCCAAAAACACATAATTTTAATTATTCTACACTTTTGCTACAATGATTTTGTAAGATCATTAATGAAAAATGATTTAATTAGTAAAAATTAACTATAAATTAATATTTAAAATCAATTACTAATTTATTTACAAAAATTAAAACAATACATATTTTGTACATTTTTTAACCTAGGTGGTAAAAAATATTGAGCTTCAGATGAACACTATTTGCAAACTGTGTAACCAAATGAGATGAAACAAGTACCGATGGAAAGATAGTGAAAATTCGAACTCAATGAAGCAATCAAAATAGAAATCCGATGAAAACTAAAAATTGAAAAAAATGTAGGACATTTAACCAAAATAAAATATTAAAAAGGTGTTGACTTTTTACTGCAACACTTGGCGACGCACGGGGAAGAACCAATTATTTCTAGTTAAAAGACGATGAGCTTTAATTTAACCAAATATTAAAAATAATGGATTTCACGAAACCATATAATAATAAAACATTTCCAAAGGTTTGATGTTAATAAATTAAGCAATATAAGTTCGAAAAGATAAGTACTCAAAGCAGATTGAGTAAAAATCATGAATCCAATTTTTGGGAAAAAATTATTTTAAGATTACCTTGTATGAAAAATAGAAGAAGGTACAGATAGAAGTGTTTTGATAAAGCATATATCCATTGTTATGAATGGTCTCTGACATCGCTTCGTTGCGAGTGAATCTGAACACTACCCCGAGGAATTTGTCTTTAATTCCATACACACATGGCTCCGCTACTAGCGAGCGTCCATAGTCCCAACATGTTTACTTGTATTTTTCATGCTTCTTATTTTAATCACCCTTTTGATAAACACATTTGCGAGATTTTAGTTTATGATGTGCCTGAGTGAAAGAGGTGGGGTGGTAATATAAAATTATTTTAATGGATATAATACTTTTATAATGTTGACTCCAAAATATTTCGATGCGACTGTCAATCAGAGACTTTTATAAAGTAGAGGGGTGGGAGGCATCCATTGAGTTAAAGTCAGATCAATTCTTTTCTTGAAAAGGTGAACCAGATTATTTAGAAAAGATGTGTGTTCCTCCATGAAAAATATTTTAAATCAAGAGGGCTTCATAATTCCATAAAGATATAGCTTTAATGGTAAATGAAACTCATTAAACATATAAAGTAAAAATTTCTCATGTTTGTCAACCAAAGTTGAGTGAGAAAAATGTATTTCACATAAATCTTGGAAGAGTCACCAAAATCAACCAAAACCAATAAAAAAAGGAAAAGAAATCCAAATTGAAGTGAAAGAAATCAACAAGCTCCAAAATGTTAAATTGGAAAAGAAAAGCTAAAAGAAAATCCTAAATTAATAACCAAACCCAACAAGACTAACCATAAAATGTCTCAACCAAAGAGCGCAATAATACAACCATGTGTGTATTCATCTTAAGTCAAGATTTTAATGAATTTTATCTTGCAGAGTTATAATCAATTAGGCTCTCAAAACGCAAGTGAAATAGAATTCATGAGGTGAAATTAAGCCAAATGAGAAGTCTTCGTCTGCTGTAAATTTTCTTGTTTCAAAACAAATCTTGCCTAAAAGAATATTAACCATTTTTTGATAAAATCAATGCTTTAGAAACAGACTAAAGGTTCAGGGACTCCCCAATTAAGCTGGTTCGATAAACATTGTAAATGTTGTTCCAAAATTCAGAGGAAAACAACAAAGAGAATGAAATCAAAATCTGAGTTGGCAGAAGTGCAAAATAATTCTTGGAGACCTGCAAAACAGAGGTAAATATCAACAAAAACTAAATCAAAATTGAAATAAAAATGAAGAAAATAAACAAGATAAAAATGTGCATATGCAATTTACCATTGGAGAATTTCATTTAATTTTACCTAAGAGATATCATTTTCCCCAACAAAAGATAACTTCTTATTTTGATTAGAATTAAAAACATAAAAAAATTCTTTCAATGTAGCTTTCATTTTCCCAAAATCATAATTTATTCAATCTAAATTAAAGCAATCAGTACTTACAAGAAAACAATGATTCATGTTCAAGGAATCAGAATTGGACTAGATCCAATAAAAAATGAGAATGATAATGCGATTTTGCAGCAATGATTGTTCTCTTTATATTTCAAATTTCAAATTTACTCCAAAAATCACAAGAATCAAAATCAAGACCCAAAGAATGTAATGCATATCTGTAGATGGAGGGGTCTTGAAATTTTGCATAATAAGTGTAGAGTGATATATAAAAAACTCAAATATAAGAGAAATCAAACATTCATTAACCATGATCCATTACCTTTGCATATTCTGAGTTCGGTTACCAGCTAGTTGCTTAAGGGTGTCTTTTTCTTTTCCTTGTCACGTTGGATTTCAGAGTGGCAATATGAGGAATCAAATCGAAATAAAGTTACAATATTTCGATGTCCCGAAATAGGGAGGTCTGATATAGATAATATGAGTTAAAAAAATTCCGATATAAATATTTTATTATATAAAAGTTTTTCGGAAGTTCATTTCTCATAATTTCTGATAGAAATATTTAAATATAAAAGAAATGTTTATTGGGAAACTAAATTTTGACAAGGTAACATCTCGTAATAATTTTAAAAGAGGTCTTATTCACAAAAGACACCAATAAATGATGTATCAAAGGTAAGTGCTCTATTAAACAAGGTTTCCAAGGGAATCAAAGCGAAAGGTAAGAGCTCCGTTAAACAATACTTTCGAAATGAGAACAATTTTCTGATAGATAAAAGTTCGATAAATAAAGCATTTTTTATTTAATTTTTTTTGGCGGAATTCTTTTTCAGAGATGTAATAGAATTTAACTTCCGATATAAGAAGTCCCGTTATGGAAATCTTGAATATTAAAGGGGAGAAAGATCTCATAACAAAATTATTTTTTAAATAAAACTTACGATATTAATCATGCCTAATAACCAATGCTTTTTAAATGTATAATGTGAAAACATTGCTCTTTCAATACAACAAACATTCACATATCAGAGGTAAATAATTTCGTAAGAGTTTATAAAATAGTTTATATCGCTTTCATTCTGATAATGAGATAACCTAAAGTGTTGTAAAAATGATTGCAAGAGCACTTACATTTGTCTGTAAAATAAGGCTTTGAGGAAAGGAGTCTGAGATTTGGTGAGTATGAGAATAAATAAGGTATCAGAGATGTCGAAAACCATTATGAAACTCAGATCAACTTAAAATTTTTTGATACCACGAGATTCCAATGTATACAGTGAAATAGGGTCCATTTCCTTTACTAAATGTAATGGATATAATAGTGGAGGAAAAATGCTATGCGGATCTCGAAGAGGTAAATCTCGGAATTTGTTTTAACATGCTTCCGATATAATACAAACCAAGAATCTGATAAGTTAGAAGGGGATTGGAATTCCAAAATTTACCAATTAGAGGATATCAATTATTGTAGAAGAGAGGAATGTGACTAGAATGGATGAGTGCAGTGCAAAGGTTCAATTAAATTTATCAAACATAAGATTTAGAATAAGCAGAGATAAAATCATGGATAAAATCATTTGTTGCAAGATTTATGCATTGTTTTTTTCTTGTAGAAAATATGAGCAAGAAAGAGTCTAAACATTTCATTTCAGCTGCATCAATGAGAGACAAAATATGATTATTGACTCATATTGCTTAAATTTTGCCAAGAAAGGAAATATGAAGAGAAACAAAACTACAGAATACCTAGATTGTGATGAAACAACAAATAATTCCTTGAACATGTTGCATATTAGAAAGGTTTGTTTACTCACTTATATTAAGTCTCCAAAATCAAGCCAATGAAGATCTGCAAAAGAAGAAAAACACAAATAAGAAGTAAACTATGAAAAAGAGAAAACTAACAATAGATGAAGATGAACCTGTCAATGCATACTTGGAAAAATATTGACTACAAGTTTACCTCATGAATCTTCAAGTTCTCCCATGCATTTTCTCAAAATTTTCATATGTTCAAAATCATCTACTTATTCAATTAAAATTCTAAGTAATGAACTATCAATTTGCATCCGCTTTATATTTATATTGAAGGACAAGAGTGTGAAAGTGATAATGTAGTAATGCTTTATGAATTAAAAATTGAAATTTTCAAGAATGATTGATTGTAAAGTTTTTTTAGAACTTCATCATTCTTGATTTTCTTTGCATATTTCAACAATGTGATGGAGCTTCACTAAGAAGAATAAGCAAGCATGGCATAAGCATAATTTGAGAAATAATATTTTTCGAACACTCTTTGTTGAAGAATGGAACAAGGAAGCATAATAAGCTCATTACATACTTATTACAAATCTACAAACATGAAATAAATACGAACATAAAATGAACTTAAACTAAATTAATTTATTCCTAATCCTAACTACATGAGAAGGAAACAAGACTAGGTATAGTCATACTTCCAATGTAACCATTCTCTCATTTTAACTACTGCACGTATGTATAGGTCAAGCATTAGTAAAAAGAATATAGTTAAAACAAACAAAAATAAAATTGAATATAGTATGTACATTAATTTCTAACATATTTACAAGAAAAAACGTCTTTACAATTACCTTCCATTGAAATGTATCTTCCAACTAGATTTCAATTGGATCATAGAAATCTGGATGGATTTCTATTAATGGTTGGAAGAGATTCAAAAGATAGGATAACAAGCTAGATTGTGGAAATGCACTTTTAGATACAAGGGCATGTATGAAATTGTAAGTTTTATGTATATATGTTAAATTATTAACAATCTTTTGTGTAGGAAATCTTTCCAAATGTATTCAAATGGATCAATGAAATATGGATGGAAGTCAGCTACATTCAATAGAAGATCATTAATTAAATTAGATCGCTGGTCATATTGTGAAGATATAATCTCTTGTTGCCACTGCTTTTGAGAAGAAAGAAACAAGTGATAGGAGTTGAACATCAATTAGAATTGGAAGAGTAATAGCTCTTAACATTCATGATTATGATTTGAAACTTCATTTTCCCATTCAGGCAATGCATCAATTGAGTGTTCAATACTGGACTTATCAATATGTCAGCATAAGATATCTAAAAACTAAGAAATACAGTTAGAAAACAAATCATAAAATAACCAAAATAAATGAAATAAGAATAACAAAATCAAATCACTATTTACAATAGTAATACAATTATTACAACACAATTGGGACTGGTTTGAAGTAATTTCCTCTTCACAAGAATTTGGCATAATAATGCAATTAGAATGATTTCCAACACTCCCTTGTGAATTAGAGAGAGGATCAGGACTATGAATAAGAGTCAGAACATGATCATCATACGAATCATAGATTGGGATGGGTTCTTGAATGCTGAAATCATGAGTATGATTAAATGTTTGAAATAAGAGTCATTTAGAACAATTTCTATATTGAATTTATCTTCATTTTCAATTATAGTTTGATTTTGAACATGAGGATTTAATAGGGAAGAATACAAATCAACATCCTCAATGTTAAAGTAGACATCATAAATGACTTCAGAACATTCGCTAGTATTCTCTTTATTTTCATTTGATGTATTGAAACAAGAAGGAATATGGGGCATATGTTCATTAATTCCAAAAGAATAACTAATAATCGTCTCTCTGTCTTGATAAAAACTAATAGGAAATTCATTTAAACTAACCTCTCTATTTTTTGAAATAACATTAAAGCAAAGAGGGGATAAACTGCTATTTGAAAAAATATCAAGATAGAGGTAAAAACGAGAATCAAAAGCAATGAATTTGAAAATACCTCTATTTTCAAATTCTTGTAAATTTTGTCCATTGCAAATTTCAGATTCAAGGTCATTTACTTGGCTAATTGTGCTTTCTTGAAGAATGTTCACTTGATGCCCTGAATTTAATATTTGATCAACATGATTATATTCAACAATTTCTGTATCAAAATGCACTTTATTGGAATGTACAATTTGTGCTTGTGGTTGCTGATTTTCAAATTTTGATGCAGATGGTTCTTCAAGTTTGTTATTGATTTCTTCTTGTAGTTGTTCATCAAATTATTGAAAGTTTTGTGATAATGATTCATTAGCATGATTATAATTAATACTATAAGAGGTGTGTACCAGATTTAAGAATTTATCATACATGGCTGATGCCACTTCATTATGGTTAATACGCACCTCTATATCATAATTTTTTATAATATTACTAAAATTTGAAGAAGAGTCATCAAATATTCCAATTGTTACATAAAGTTTGAAATGGGAGGAAGAGAACAAACATATTCAAACCAATCGATGAATTCAATTTCTATAGGTTTATCTTCACCTTTGAATATCAAGCAATTTAATTGAAATCTAACAGTAAGATCTATGAAAGATTCATTTTGAAACCTTCGTAAAACTTCGAATTCATCACATACCTGTTCATAATCATAACCATCAAATTTATAAAAAAAAGTTGTGATAAATTTATTCCAACTGTGAATAGAGTAAACTGGAAGAGATTGACACCAAATTTTGGCTTTTTCCCAAGAATGTAAGAGTAAAAATCCTGCATAGAATACCTTCATAAATATCATGAAAAGTAGAATTTACAAAATTTTGAATAAACTGTAAGGCATGATCAAATGCAGAAGAGTTTATCTTACCGTTAAATTTTACCTTTGACAAGTATCTTACAATTTCTGGTGGATTATTGGTAGATGCACGCCCATAGATACAACTCCAAATTGGAAGTTTGGAAGGAGCCATTGTGATTAAATAAAAACTTTAAAATGAAAAAACTACAAAAGACAACAAGTCTTCAAGCCCTTCTTCTAACACCAAAAATGTTGTAGGCTTGAAATGTTTTCATCAACATTGAGGGAAATCTAGCAGATCAAGAACTTAAAGCGACTCATTTTCCATCTGAAATGGTGGTTCCAACTGGTTAAACTAGGTCTAGTTACATTCTCTTTATCTCTGTTGGCTTAAAGTATGTATTTTATTTACCAATAAAGAAGAGACACCAGATCAAACCTCTTTCTGAATTCGGGAAAGAGAGTGTTCCTTAAGCTGATCTGGGGTTTAACCAAGCCACAAACTAAGTTATGCCTGTATATGAGGGGTCTTGTAGAAGGTAGAAACTAAAACTAAATGCAAATTTAATCTAAAATGTAAATGCAACTAATCCTATCTCGAATTGGGAAAAGGATAACCCTTTCTCAACTTAAGACCAGATGGAAAAACTAAATAGGGGAAGAGGACTATTTATATGCTTGAATCCATTATATATTTTTCATCAATTAGAAAAATATTTCAATTAATTAATGAAAAAAACCAAAATAGAAATGTAATTAAACAATAAATAGTTACTAGTCATCATATTCCAATCTCAATGAATTCATATAAATTTTAATTCTATTATGCTCCTCAGAAATAGCTCCTATGGAACTTCAATGGCATAAAACTAATGATAAGACAAAAGTGTTCAATATCAAAAGCCATTCACTATTTAGAACAAAAAATTAAAACCAATGAAAGAAATTTTGGCAATGGAAAATTAGCTTACATCTCAAACAATAGTGCATATGAAATGAAAGTTTATTAAATCATACCAAAATATCATTAAAAGTATGCAATCCTTGAGCAACTTCAGCTCCTTGGAGAAATTTCCAACAATAGTTCCAAACAACTTCTCTTTCAGAACCAAAAATGATATTTCTATCCACAATTCACCTCACAATACATCACTGTAGTGCACATGCACAACAAGCATAAATCACAGAGTTTTCCCCTAACCTCAGATCTGAACTTTTCCTTCTACCTACAACTATAATATCTTCAACAATAATGCTATCAGAGCCTCTAGTTGCAGAGCATATGGACAATTTCTTCTTTTTACAAACCACTATTTATAATTACAAAAAAGAATTCCAAATAGGAGATTTGTTGAAGAAGAAAACCGCTCCATCAATTTTCATTGGTCAAAATTCATTTTCTTCTCTTGTTGAAGCAATTCTATTGAATCAAATCTTCTCTTCCTCGTGTCTTCCACTGTTCTCATGCCAATAACCAATCAAAATTAAATTAAAATGCAAATAAAAAATAGAAATGCCAAATCTGGGAAACAAATCATCTCTAATCAAAATTTGATTAAATATATAAATAAAGAGAAATATAAGTTTCCATTGATCTTTGTAAATATTTTGTTGGTTAAATAGAACATAGTCAAATGGATTTGCAATCCACATAGGTTTTGAGCAAATGAAAATGAAAACAATTAAACTCAAAAAATTAGTTTTGGTTGCAAATTCGGAGCTTAATTTTCTGCTAAATTTTAGACTCATATAATAACCGAATCTGGTTATGCAACTACTTTATAAATATTCTTCGTGATTTTATCTATCTAACGAACCGTCTTGAACCTGGTTTGACCAAATAAAACTCAACTTATGAGCTTCCAATGTTGAAGTGTTCCAAACATGATAAATATGAAAAAAATGTTACCTAGACCAAAAATATAAAAATTAATTAAAATCTAATCCTAAATTAAATTAACAATTATTATTTAATTAATATTAATTTAATTACAAACTAATTATATACCATTAAAACAAAATTAAATTAAAATTTTAAATAAATTAAAAATTAATTAAAATATATAAAACAATTAAAAATCCATTTAAAAAATTATACAAGTGGATCTCATACGAATAGATCAAGTGACTTTAGATCTCACTGAATGGATCGAATAAAAAATAAAACAAGGGAGCAACTGTCGTAGCTGTAGTCCCTGCCGGTAGAGGGAAGAAGCATAAAGATGAAATGATAACTGAATTTGCTTTGGTTAATCTGTATACTATTTTGCTTTAGTTAATGCTACTTTGCTTTAGTTAATGTCTATGTCTTATTAGTGAAAAAATGACAAATAAGTGTAAAGAAAAAAAAGGGCATGTAAATGTGTCAAGATGTGTTAATGTCTAATGATCAGGCACTGCTTTATTAATCTCCTATATAGAATGGAAGACCAAAGACAACAAGATTTGTGATGAGAAGATAAATCCTTTATAATGCAATCACTCTTTGGGAAGGAATAGAATGGGTGAAGGCCACCATTCAAAACAATTATATTTGATTGGGAAAGGCCTGCAACATGGTTGAATGGCCTTTGTTCCTTCCACCTTCGATCCTACTCCTACTTGCCTAAATCTTGCACTTGCCCTAGCCTGTTACAGTATTTTCAGCGGTTCAAGATCTAGCTCCAGTTCATGTCAATGCATGTAAAAAAATAGTTATTTCTTCATGATGCCAAAATATTAAGACTTTGTAGAATCACAGTGTAACAACATCTGTATACATGTTTCTCCATACATGCGTATATGAAAAAATAAAGTTGGCACAGTTGAGATGCAGCTACTAATCCACTGAAATTGGAAAATTTAGACAATTAGGTGACTGATAAAATGTTCATAATTGTATTTTATTTAAATCATTATTCCTTGTGAGAGAAGAAAATTCCAACACAAGTAGATACTTGGGATGACGACTGTGACTACGCAATGACAAAGTTTTTCTTAGCATGCAATGGTATCAAAATTCAAAATTGTGATTGTAGAAGCAGATTATCATTTACGGATGAAGAACTCACTTTCTAGTCTTTATTTGCAATTCTGTATCCATTTTCGGATACATAGTTAAGAAAACCAAAGAACACGGGGTGAAGCTAGCTCATGAACTACTGATTCAAATTGATATTGACCTGTTTTGATGCAAGGTAAATTAAATGAGGGTATCCTTGTTGGCTAGAAACGAACTTAATAGTTTCACTACATCCATACCTCTGGAACTAAATGAAATATGTTATCTCAGTAGAAGATGGTTGCATTATGCTTGCACCGAATTGTTAGTGTTATAAAATTGAATTGTTAGTTTATAAGTTATAACTAGTTTTAAGAGAACTAATTGAGATTGACACTTTACAGTTATAAGAAAAACGTTCAAATTGGCTGTGAAACCACTCACTGTCATAGTCTTTATTTCCAATTTTGTATCCATTTGCAGATACATAGTTAAGAAAACCAAACAAGACAGGGTGAAGCCATTTTAAATTATTAGAGGTGCCAAAGCCATTTTAGCACTATAAATAAAATTCTTATTCATGAAAGATAGCCATAAACCAGATAGTCCTAAACCATAGGTCAGGGAATTTGGATTAGCTAGCTCATGAACTACAGATTCAAATTGACAATGACTTGTTTTGATAGTTTGGCTTAGTTTGCATGCAAGTTCTATAAAGCAAGGTAAAGGTAAATTAAATGAGGGTATCCTTGCTGGCTAGAAACAAACTTAATAGTTTCACTATATCCATAATTGAATGCCAACAAAAATCTAGACTTTTGGAACTAAATCAAATATGTTATCTCACTTTTCAAATCTCAAAAGTTCCATTTCAAAATTGGCATAATAAATCTACTAGTAAATCGATTATAAATTAGACAAATGCAATAGTGCCTATTTAGCATGGTGATTTAATGTAAATTAACAAGAGTAAATAGAAACATCATAACCATTAGTAAAACATTATGTAAATAGAACTGTTACTTTGTCAATTTTCGTTATGACTAAAACATAAATAAGTTCATTGATTACATTCTTGAGAAAATGTTGTCAAAAACTTAGTTATTGATTACATTCAAGCTTTTATTCCAGGTAATGGAGCTGTTATTTTTGCATTGCTTATAACCACATTAAATATATCTTTGACAGACTGGATAGTTTCTACATCCAAAGTAATAGGCACCATGTATCCTTATAGCTTTATGCAATAAGGTATGTATCATTTTCTGTAAATAAGAGGCAGAAATAAAAAGATCAGAAATCATAAATATACACATTTCAGAGTGAAAGATTGCTTGAAAGATGAATTGATAAATGATAAATATACCCTTTAATTCTGTAATAAAAAATAACATGTTGCATAAACAGAATATTCATAAATAGGTTGCACTGCTCCAAATCAAGGGAGGAAAAATTATTTATAAATACCTGATTGTCATATATCTTCAACAATTCCAGTAGATTCACCATCTATAGGAGAGGAAGGAGTGAAACTCGCTAGCCAACATCCAAGAGTTCTGTTAACATACCAATTACATGTCAAAAACAAAAAGACAGAATATGCATAAACAGGTTGCACTGTTCCAAATCAAGGAAGGAAAAAGTAAGTGCAACCAAGCCCGTAATTAAAATAATGAAGATTCATCTCTAAGACATTTTCTTGATCTCTATGTTAAAAGGTTTTATGCAAATATGGTGTAAGCGAAACGTAAATTATATTATTATTACTTAACTTTGAAATCAATATAATCACTTCATATTCATTGTACATAATTTAAATAATTCAAGACATAATTTAAAAGGATAAATTATAGTTATTAAAAATGAGTTATTATAAGTACTTAATTTATTAAATAAAGAAGAGAAGACTTGTCTTATATAAATTTTAGAATCCCTTTATCACTGGATCAGAGTTAAACTTACCAGAGCCTAGGTTGCGACTGAGCTTGTGAAGTTTAAGGAAAACTTCTCCTTTTGTAAATAGATCCTCAGCCATGTACCTACACAGGAAAAAAATGATATTAATTATACTAATCAAGAAATGACAACCACTGAAAAAAACCCATGTGACCAATTATTAATATGAAGAAAAACCTCAGTAAGTATAAATAAAGTCAGTAAGTATGCATGTTATATCAAATAATACATATAAAGCAAGTAAACTACTTTAATTCAGAGGTAAATATTAGGGCTGTTACCAGTTATTAGTTGCTTTGATTCCCTGCTCCTGTTCTTGCTGTTGTAGTTGCTGTATATTCTATTGGATGGCAGTAGTTGCTTTGATTCTCTGCTCCTGTTGTTGCTTCAAGTCACTCAGTTCACCCCAAATCATTTTTCTATATCATAACAGATGCCATTCAAAGATAAAAGAAGTTGGAGTCGGTGTTTTTTTGTAGTGAATATTTTGATATAACTTTTTTCATTTGTTGAAAAGTATTGCTGAATGAAAAGAGAGGACCAGCTTCTTGAGATGTGTCTGGCAGAATTTAGTTGCTTGTGGGCTAGCAGGCATAGTGCAAGTGCATTTTAGTGTGTGGGTCATTCATAGGGGCCGTTTCCGCTGGCAACGTAGCAGTAATAAGTTTTTCATGGCCTGAGGTGTCAGATGTTACAGGATGTTACATACCTTTTCCATGCTACAGAGATCCCTAAATCTATCAAGTTTAATAGCAAAAATCTCAACAATAAATGCTACAACCACCACACTTAATTTTGCAGCTTATGGAAAGTCCCAGAAGCAATCATTTAGTAGGTAGTTGAAATCAAGAGATTGTTCCATAGCGATAAGGGTTTTTACTGAAAATGGATTGTGCAGATGATTGTCAGATAACTATTCTTATGCCATAAAGAGCTGCTGCCACCTGATGATATAAACAACTTGGATACTATGTGGTGACATATAAACGTTTTGAGAATCTGAAACTTAGCACTCACGTCTTATAAAATTGTAATAACTATTCAGATTGATAAAGAAATCACCAGCATATCATGTCAGAGATGATTGTATTGGAAGCAGTTATGTACTATCAGGAAAAAAATTGACGGAAAAACTAGGATGGCGAAGAAAGTTAACAAAAGAACTAGTAGACAGATATCCTTCTACAGTTAACCTGGAACTTTACTAATCAGTGAAACTAATGACCATCACCAATCCATACTACATATGAAAATAATAGGAGCAACAACATCATGTGCAATGCAACCATTGAAAATAGAACTATATACCAAAGTCTTTACAGGGACGTCTTTACTGACTCAGCGAAACTAGTGACCGTTACCAATCCATACTACACATGACAACAAAAACAACAACAACATCCTGTGCAATGCCACCACCGGAAACAGAACTGGAAACCAAAGTCTTTACAGGGATGTGAAATAATGAAGGAATCGATCCACTTATGCCACAATATTGCCCATCTGGACTGAATTGAGGAATACTGTGAATCAGGAAGCTTGGTTGTTTCATGTATCGAGTGCTTATTTCCATGATTTTGCATTTGAGCGCTTGTAATTATCCTCGCTATGTGTCCTAAAAATGGTAGAAAGAATGATTCCCGCTATTATAGCCAATATCCCTATCAGAATAACCTCCCCACACCAGTCTGGAATCATAGTGCACCAAAAATCCCACAGAATAGCACTTCACTCTGATGGGTATCGCATTGACACAGTTTGTGAATGAAAACAACACATATTTCAAAAGATCTTAAACAACCAATACTTGCATCCCCAAGACCACTATACGTTCACTAGTTTCATTCGAAAGATCAATAAAAGTAGTACTTGTGACTATTTACTGGTGCACGTTGCTTGGAAATGAAGCTCTTACAATGTAAACTATGAGCAGTGGTCAATATGCTAGACATACCTACAGCTACAAGAGTAGGTTCAAATATAAAAAATCATTTGAAGGGAGATCAGATTCTTTCCATTGGCTAGTCACTACATAAATATCATTTTCTGTGTTTCAAATCCATTATCGGCTCTTACCAGGGATGCCATATATCATCTATTTGAACAAATTTAGATAATAACATGAAACATGGGCGATATGGGTGAAAAAATGCACAATTAGAGCATTCGTCATAGGAGTGGTATATTGTGTTGAAAGAATGGTTTGGTGCTAAATGGTGTAAAATGCAGTCAACATGTCACTTCAGCAAGATCACCCAAATCTAGAATTTCTTTAGCAAATGGAAATGACAGGGTTTGTATGAGTGCCAAGTTTAATTAGATGTCGAAAATTGGGTTTCATTGCGTACGTGTGCAATATAGATCCATAAGATTTGCATATATCCTAAAATGGATGATAATTTTGTGTTGTTTTACATTAAATTAGTGTTAGGCAGCAAGTTGAAATCAGTCAGAAAGAGCCTAAAATTGATGCACCAAATACTTGGTATAAATTGGCACACAAACCACTGCAAAAAGGGTAATTATGACAACCTATTTATTCGTAAAAAACAATGCTGGATAGCAAGTTTATTTTGCTGATTTTATTCTTCGAGACACTAAATTGTTGTTGCTTCATATTAAATTAGTGAGATATATCCTAAAATGGATGATAATTTTGTGTTGTTTTAGACTAAATTAGTGTGAGATAGCAAGTTGAAATTAGTCAAAAAGAGCCTAAAATTGATGCACCAAATATATAAATTGGCACACAAACCACTGCAAAAAGGGTAGTTATGAAAACTTTCATAATTAGACAACCTGATTGCTGCTGCTGCACACTAAATTAGTGAGACAGCAAGTTGAAATTAGTCAGAAATTACTAGAAATACCCCAAAATTGATGCAAAGCTAGCTATGCTGGACTATCTTCATGGTTCTTAAATGCAAGGAAATTGATGAAATATGGAATTGTTGATCAACCTTGAAAATTTCATGAAACAGATTTCTCAATGATAGAATTAACTGTTGAACAATTATGCATAATAATATTTTAGTAAGAAGATGTTACAAATAAAGTATAAAATCTCTAGCAAAAAAGCCATACTAAGAACAGATAAAGCCTTCAATTATTTAACAAGACATGATCTTTGCTCTAGATTGGCTTGGAGAGAATATCATTACTTCTATGTAGATTTTATTAGATTTTATTAGAAGCACTTGTAGGATTTGTTCCATGAGCAGATACAGGAATAATACAGAAATTAACCACTACAAAAAGGGTAATTATGACAACTTTCATAATTAGATAACCTGATTGTTGTTGCTGCACACTAAATTAGTGAGACATCAAGATGAAATCAGTCAAAAATTTCTGGAAAGACCCCAAAATTGATGCAAAGCTAGCTATGCTGGACTATCTTCATGCTTCTTAAATGCAAGGAAATTGATGAAATATGGAATTGTTGATCAGCCCTGGAAGTTTCATGAAATATATTTCTCAATGATAGAATTAACCGTTGAACAATTATGCATAATAATATTTTAGTAAGAAGATGTTACAAATCAAGTATAAAATCTCTAGAAAAAAATCCATGTACTAAGAACAGATAAAGCGTTCAATTCTTCAACAAGACATGATCTTTGCTCTAGATTGGCTTGGAGAGAATATTGTTACTTCTATGTAGATTTTATTAGCAGCACTTGCAGGATTTGTTCCATGAGCAGATAGAGGAATAGTACAAACATTCCTGTGCCCCTCTATTGAATAAAATTTGGCAAGCTTGAAAGATATACCTCTGTTCATCAACAATTTTCGACAAACATTTTCTCTTTTGCTGCATCATGAATCATTTAACTCTTCTATTGTATCATGAATCATTTAAACTACTTTCTTGGTAAACATTTTTATAAGGTTCAAAATTTTTGAGCACCTACTTGATGATAAGCTCGAATAACCATCAGTCCAGCATACTCCCCTGCCACACCAACTTTTGGTTGCAGAGAGAATGAATCAAATGTAGTAATGTCACAAAGAAGCTTTCCCAAATATTTGAAAATCCCCTGCAACAGAATATGCAATTTTGAGACTTTTTCAAGAAGGATTTGTTATTATACTAAAACTATCATCTATATCTCAGTAAAGAAAATGACATCCATACCTGGTAACCATCAACTTGATCTTGAGGTGCAAAAGGGTGCATGTCTGCAAAACTTGGCCAAGTAACAGGCATCATCTTTACAGTTGCATTCAATTTCATAGTGCATGATCCTAAGGGAATCATACTGTGGCACAAAGAAAGATATTTTGCTTGTAACCAATGGAGGTAGCGCAGTAGCTGATGCTTTGTGTGGTAGCTGAAAACATTCACATATCTTTGTTGGGTGCAGGAATTTCACTTAAGCAAACTACTCAACATTTAATTGTCAACCCGGGGGATTCATAAACTTAGAGACGAAGCACAGGCAATGCCAGAGATGGTATGAATTTTCCTGATAGAAATTCCTACTTTAAATAAAAGCTTGCAGATAATATAACTGAATCATCAAAGTAATCTAGTGTTGGAACAAGAAAGAATGCATTTGCAAAGGAATCAAAATAAAAAGGCAATCACTCCAACTGATCAATTATTAATCACTGAGTATGTGTTATGTTTTTATTTAGCAAAGACACCTTAGCAGTATTCAATAGATGGGCCCCTTCAAACCTGCTTATGTAAAGATATCCTTCTTACAAGAATCGATCCTGCACTAGTGCAGTCTTCTTGAACTAGTGCAGGAACAACGATTTATGCAGAAGGTGTAAAGTAATGTCTATACTAAAAGTGTTTTTCTTCGTGCAAGGGCTTGAACTTTCTCAAGTCCAAAGCCCTCAGATCTAGTACCAAGAAACTAGTTCTTGTACCCGATCAGAGCTTCTTACACTTTAACTTTTAATTCTTGAAATCAATGCTTAATTAATGCAAGTGTTATAAAATCAGACTGCATATCAAGAAGATAAATGTCTGCAGAAATAAAGAAACAATCTGTTATAAAGTGTTTAATGAAAGCAAGAGAATTGCTGAGAGTAAATTAGAAAGGCTTGCTGAAATGAATAGCACACCAACGTGCGCTGGTGCAGGTGACTTCTCCTTCTCGAACTAGGCGGAGAAAACAAACCAAACGTGCAGAAAGTAAATAACACACCAACGCGCACTAGTGTAGGAATGAACCAGGCAGAGAAAATGAACTAAACGTGCAGAAAGTGAATAGCACACCAACGTGCACTGGGGCAGGTAACTCCTCCTGCTCGAACCAGGCAAGGAAAATAAATCAACCGTGCAGAAAGTAAATTTAACTACTTCATGCAGCAAATTTGCTTTCACTCAAACATAAATTAAAACGTTGTAAATTAAATCACACTTAGCAGTTTAAAACACAAATTACAAGAACAAAAAAGAGAGTGGGGTAAGCGTGCTGGGTTGGCTGGGCCCTAGCCAACCAACACGCTTCCCTCTTATGTAAAAACACTACTTAGCACTGAATCAATTCATCAACTGCTTAAGAATAAAGAGATAAAATCCATGAAGCAGAAGGTGGAGCTCTTCTTATTAAATCCTCAAAGAAAACACATGCGTGATTAAAATCTAGCCCAGATTTGGGCGATACCAGCAAAACAAAGCTACAACAACAATGTTGTAGCGTCACTCTACCATCCGTTCATTCGTTCCTTTTTTTCTTTACATGCATCATTCCTCTTTTTATATCTTTCATAATAATTAAAACAAGTTATTTATTTTGCAAGGAATATGGGATTGAATCCCAACCAAGCCTAATAATAGTCCAACCGTTCCCCTATCAAAAGAATTAAAGATTAATACGAATTTTCCAATTCTGGGTTTTTTTCTATATTTTTGGAAAATCTGGTAATTTTAACAAACTGCCTTTAGAGCCCCCTTTGTATCTCCTCAACCATTGCGTATTTTGGAAAACGGCCCACATTATACTCAATTTCCTATACTGGGAAAAAAACCCATGTCACAGAATTTCTTTGTTCATATTTATCTGCACGAAAACCGAGGCAGAAGTTGGCAGTCTGGAAACTGTTGACTGTGTTTTCAGAATTCTGGAAAATACAGTCTCTTTTTTATAAAATTTCTTCAAAGACCGGTTCGTAACTTTTGGAATACTTTGAATCTCAGGAAACGATTTCGGTTATCGGTAATTGGTTATCTTTGTGAAAAACCCATTTGCTCGAATTTCCATAATTCACCTCCATTTGCATAAAAACTGAGGTCAAACTTGGCCATTTAGAATTTATGCGGATTTTCAGCAGACTTATTAATTTTCAATGCTGGTGCAAGAATGTGTTCCGGTACTAGTGTAGGAACATGTGTTGCAGGAACTTCGCCTCTATCAGAATAGGTATATAACCAACTTTGTAAACCTGCAAACACACATACTATTATTAAATGTGCCTTTAATGTTTAAATCTCATTAAAACAAAGGAATAACAAATACTTATTATTTCCAAGAATACACAAAACTATGACAATGACTTATTCAAGCTAAACAAAATCATGAGTGATTTCGAGTAAAAGATGATATAAAACAAGGCAAAACAGAGGCCCAACAATCTCAACAAGTTCTGATGGCTGTTATTTGGCAATTGAGAGTTTAGATCGTTATGTTCATTTATGGGATACTCAAACACGAAAACATATTCAGGTACTACTATTCTGCCATTTTCATTTGCACTCATGTTTTATGTTTCATTTATTTCAGGCTTTTCGGGGTCATAGAGGAGCTCTGTCTTGTTTAGCCTTTCGTCAAGGCACACATCAACTTATATCAGGATCTTTTGATCGTACAATCAATTTGTGGAGTGCAGAGGATAGGGCCTATATGGACACTCTTTACGGTCAACAAAGTGAAATCCTTGCATTTGAAAGTGAAATCCTTGCAGTTGATTGCTTGAGAAAAGAACGAGTTCAAATTTTACAAACTGTAAGCACAGATTGTAAATTCAAGGATAGCTTGTAAACTTATATTTTTGTTGATAATCAATGACAGAAAGTAACTAACAAAAATGAAAGCTATTTGAATCCTACCATTCAAATGCTTTTAAACATGGAATGAGAACAATAAAAGTCTATGAAAATAAATATTTTCTTAGACACTTGGACATGGAAATGGATGCCAAAATAATATTTGATAGATCTTTATTGTTGTAGGTTTGTAGAATGAACAAATTTCTAGATAGATGGGGAACAATTAAAAGTTTACAAAAATTTATAATTTCTTATGCATTTGAACATGAATTTTGTTACCAAAATCATATTTTTCATATCTTTATTGCTAAAGATTGTAGAATGAACAAATCATCCTTCAAGCATTCAGTGACTTAATCAATAAAAGAAAATAGAAGATAAAAGTCATGAAATGGAACAAAAGTACGGGAATGCAAAAGGAAACAACAGAGTCCTTGAAGACTGGTTGTTATTAATATGACTCAAGTTTCAAATGATAAAAAAATGGAGTGGATTCATTAGCAAGGCATGAAAAATGAAAAGTACCCATTACAGTCCCCATAACTAAGCACTTTTTGGAGTGTAATTATTGAATTACCTATCCCTTCTCATAGTCAATATTACTGGCATTACAATATAGTTTTTTTCCTTTTCCCCATGCTACTTTCCTTCCTTCCTCCTGTTCATCTGCTTCTTTCATCTCATCTTAACTCCAGCATTTTATCTAAAACTTCAGATGCATTCTCTATGCTGCCACATTTAATATACATGTCTGCAAGGGCACTAGCTACGAAAACATTAGATTCAAATCCATGCCTAATTACTTCTTCATGGACTTTCCTACCATATTCGAAGACTTATAAATAGTGTAAAATAACAATATACCTTTTGTAATCTAAAAGTTGAAGACTTATAATCACACCACATTAAAATCTATACGCTAAGGAGTTTACATAAGATTTGTAAACAAGTAGATGATAAAATTTGAATTGTGCCTCAAAGAAAAGCCTAATACATCCAAAAACAGTAAAACAGGGTTGATGGAACTTCAAGACAATGGCAAGTAGTTAACCATTTTTATATAACTCCAAGAACAGGTTTGAGGTTTCTCAATCAGAAAACCAAGAGAGTGAATTTAATAACTCGGAAAGAACTTCATCGGGACACGTTCACCAAAATTACATGAAGACATAGAAGTTGATAAATGACAAATGAAATCATAGGAAATATATTCAAGTATGCTCAAAATCATATTAAGAAACTGGAAAAACAAACTTTAGGAAGCACAGAAACCTGTGGTTGAGATTTCAAGGTCACAATAGGTTAATGTTAGCAGAGCCTAGGAATTGCAGCAGCATAGATGCAAAAGAAGAATCAAACATAGGTTTGTGGTGCAATTCAAGAAAGCGAGTTGGAAGACAAAAAAAAAATGGGTTTTTCTTTGTCTAAGATGTTCTTTGGCCAAAAAAATATGTATGTTGGAGGAAAAAAAACAAACTGCAAACAGAAAACTTGATATATGCTTGCATACTAACAAGGATCTTTTCTCTTCTCAGATTTGAAAGTGTGAATATTCCAACAACATAGATGCAAAAGAAGAATCAAATACAGGTTTGTGGTGAAATTCAAGAAAGTGAGTTGGAAGACAAAAAAAATGGGTTTTGCTTTGTCTAAGATGTTCTTTGGCCAAAAAAATATGTATGTTGGAGGGAAAAGAAAACTTCAAATAGAAAAATTGATATATTCTTGCATACTAACAAGGATCTTTTCTCTTCTTAGATTTGAAAGTGTGAAGTTATGATGGAAACAAACAACACAAAAGAAACATGGAGAAATTTTCAATTCATTTGCTTCTTCAATTTCATTTTCAATTCCACCTGTCTTCTCCTGTTCATCTGCTTCTTCAATCTCACCTTCAACTCCACCTGTCTTTTTCCTTATAACATCTTCTTGTTTCGCAATTGTTCAAGGAATTCCATAGTAATGTTAAGCATTAAAAATCCTAGTAGAAACAACTATGAGTAAATCCATCAATTTCTGAAAATAAGAGAAGAGTATCAATATTTCTACTTACTTGACAAGGTAGGACATATTCTAAAGCATTTTGAATCAACCACTTGACAAGTTCTAGTATGTCTTTTTCATTTTGTGTTTCTAAAACAATGGAAAAATAGAATAGCTTATTTGTAAACCATTTTGAATCAACCAGTTCAGGAATGTATTCATACCATGTATCTTTATAGCTCTTTTACTTGTATTCATATCATGTATCTTTATAACTTTGTTACTTGACAAGCTAGGACATATTATAGTATGCCTTTTTCATTTTTTGTTCCTAAAACAATGGAAAAATGGAATAAGCATTAGTAAATGCATATTGTAGTGAGTTGTATTTGTAAATCATTTTGAATGAACCAGTTTAGGAGTGTAGTCATACCATGTATTCTTATAGTTGTTTCAATTGAGGCGGAAGAATATGCCATATCTAGAGATGCTATAAGGCTTTTTCTATGCATATATATAGCAGCTGTCCATGTCTTATTGCTCATGTGTTCATGCTAGCAGGCATATTATTATCAAAAGCCATTGATATTGTACCATGAGTGGGATACTTTGCTATTCTTGGATATAAAAGAGAAGTATTCATAATGTGTAGGATATTGACTTATTGCATACTGATATAGGAGGAATGAATGCTAAAAATCAGAATAATGAAAATTTGACTTTCAGAGTAACATTTGTAAAAATTATGAGTAAAAATAAAACAAAGATAGAAAAATTCCATTTACAGATGGCAAAAACTGTCAAGTTTTCAAAGCATTATTAGAGATCAAATTCATATGCAGATAATTAAGTAATACTAATAAAGTACCTAGTTCATAATTAAATGAAATTTTCAAATATTAAAGAAAAGGAGGAAACAATAATTGAGTTGAGTTTACACAATAAAATTGGAAATTTGTTCTTAATCTAGTTCATTGAACATAATGATAATGAAAAGAAATTATGCAACAATACAGTAATAAAAAAATATTGTACAATACATAATGATAATGAAAAGAAATTATGCAACAATACAGTAATAAAAAAAATATTGTTCAAGAGTATTGTGTACTAAAAACAGTTTCCTGATAAATGTACAGAAATTGAAAATTGGGTTGAGTTTAGACATCAAAATTAGAAAATTGTCCTTAATCCAGTTCATTGAACATAATGATAATGAGCAGAAACTATGCAACAATACAGTAATCGAAAAATATTGTACAAGAGTATTGTGTAGTATTATGTACTAAGTACATTTTCCTGATAAATGTACATAAATTGAAAATTAAATAGTTCTATTGGAATAAGAGCATAATATAAAGAAACAGATTGGATTCCAATAGTTGTGATGTCGCTGGTCTTTTTCATTTGTGTGACAAAGAATTAGTTAAAAAGAAAATCATAACATTTTTAATTGAGCAGAGGACATTTTCGAAAGAAAAGATGTTGAGTCAAGATGTTAATGTACCTTTCATTTGTCAACCAACATTTAACAGTTCACTATCTTCATTCAATAGGAACTTACTGTGAATTATGAGATCACGTAGCATATAGACAATGGTTTCCTTTTGTTGCAAATATTGTTCATATGACATGGGTTTTAAATGAGGAAGTAAATCATGGACTAAAGGTTCCCTGATATTGCAATGAACAATGTTTTTTGTGATAGTTCTATTATAACATTTATACAATGTTTGTATACAAAAGGGAAATTATTATTGCATTTTGAACAATAAATTGTTCCATTGCCAATCAGTATGGATGAACTGATTACATAATTGCATATTTCACAAACAGGCTCGAATGGAGTTGAATAAGAATTTGATTCTTTTAGCATACCTTCAACCTGTTTATAAAATCTTCAAATGTTAATGTACAATATTACATATGAAATTCAAAATTAGCAAAAAGATGATTATTTATATACTTACGACAAGGTTAGATGTCGTTAGTTTTCCAAGATTCTTAACTGCATTTGTGTTAAGTTCAATTATTAAAGTTGACTGGGTTGTTCGAAATATTTTATCTTTTACATCTGTCCTTTTTGTTATTTTTTTGAAAAGGATCAGGGGAAATTGTCCTTTCTGCGATTGTTGTTCCATTGAAGTAAAGTATTGTTCATATGTATCAAACAATTGCAACTGCAAAAGACAAATTAGAATAGTTATATATTGAATTAATACATATTATTTATTAAAAATTAAGTATAAGTGGTATGGAAATACATACTATTGCACAATCATTTTCAGAATCTCCATCTTTGATATGCAATATGTAGTACAATCCAAATCTCTTGGCAAGTGTAACAGCCGCACCAATTGTACCAATTGGGTACATTTCTGTTCTTTCTGCAAATTGCTTAATGGTTGTATCTGGAATGAAACAATATTCTTTGAAGACTTCAGGCACAATGTCTATAATGCTTGATTCATTTAGCGAAATTATTTTATCACAATCGCCACGATCATAAACTGTTTTAGGAAGTGTTCTAAAATTTGTAATAGATATACTCCTGCCTTGTATAATTTTTTGCTCATGTTGTTCAATTAAATGAGCATGTATACTTAATGTTATAGTCATATTTCCTTTCTCATCTGTCAAATCAGACCATAATATTCGATGGGCTTTGTTTGTTTTGTCAAGAAATGTGCTATATACGACCATTATGTCTCCGAAAAATAATTGTCCAATAATACGACTGTTCAATTCTTCAATTGATACTTTAACTCGAGACAGTTGTTTTTGCCTGTATAAATTGCTTATTTAGATACTTGTATAAACATTTCTATAATGCTATGTTTTTTTATAAATTGTAGAGCTATAAATAAATTACAGTATAAGATTGCATATAAATTGTAGAGCTATAAATAAATTATAGTATAAGATTGCATATGCATACGCATACCTTTTCACTGCATATGCATACCTTTTTACTGCATCATTTTGTAAGATGCTTGATTCTCCTCTTGTTGATTCTGTTTGACTTGTACTAAAAATAGTAATTGCATATTTCAATACAATTTGAATATTATCATATGTATTTTGCATAAGCAATAAATGAGTTTATGATAAGTAAACTATACGTATATTGTAATATTATCATATGTATTTTTCATAAGCAATAAATGAAGAGTTTATGATAACTAACCTATACATATATTGTTGTTCGGTTGCCTGTAGGGACTGGCTACTAGTGCTTTTTTTACTTGTCCAACATTTTCTAATTTATATAGATTTAGTTGTACATATGTATATTAGTCAATTGTAAAAAGACAGTGGATATATAGTGAGCATTAACATTGTAAATTCAAAATTTGGGCATATTTGTGTAGTTATCATAAAAATACCTCTTTAATCTCTATGATTGGGTTGCATCCTCTACCTGAATCATGTTTTCTATATCCTCAGTAGTTATCCTGTTGCAATTATGAAATTACTATTCTAAATAGCTATACAAAATTTTTTAATTGCAAGAATGTAAGTAATTTATAACTAGCAAAATTGAAATAAAAAAAATGATGGAGATGATTGTGGGCATACTCTTTGGTAGCTTCTTGTTCAATTTTCTCTTTGGTGTGGTCAATCAGTTTTCCTTGTTCTTGAATTTTTTGACTTGTTTGTTCTTTTGATTTTTCATCTGTTCCCCTATTGTTATAAAATAGTAACATATATTTAGTTCAATTTCAAAAACCATATAGAAGGAAAAACTGAACAAGAATATAACAACCATATAAAAGAAAAAGCAAGAAGTACATACTTTCTTCTTTCATGTTCCATGTTGTTGATCTTTTTTCTCATTCGTTTTTGTTCAATTGAAAAGGGTTTTATTGGTAGAATTTGCATTCAAAATTTGCAATTTTGTAACATGTTTCATATGTACATCATAGCTGAAGGACAAGAGATATTGTATCATGATCAGACCGATATGTATCTAATATGAAAATCCTGTATTATATATTAGTTACATTTGGCCACACATGGTCAATGAATGATTTATGCATGCTATTAGTTTTGTTGATAAGAAAATGGAGATTGTAATTGTTCATGTAGCTTTCCAGCTCTTTTGTTTTCTGATTGCATTATAACATATCAATATTGAAGTCCCCCAATATAATTGTGATATCCTTTAAATCTAGATGACATAAATATTTTGCAATGACATTCAAAATATTGTTCAAATTTGCATGTGGTGATGCATATATATTGAGTATTGCAATTTGTGATCCATGAACTATTATTTTTGCCAACAATGCTTCTACAAGATGCTCTTCAAAGTGGATGTGTTCAAGGATAGTTATATGTTTTTTTATCAGTATCATTAGTCCATGATTAATGCAACTTGAGATGCAATTGAAATTTGCGAAGTACTCATTTTGCATAGACATGGACATATATGTTTCTTGTAAGCATAAGATGTCAGATTGCATTGTGTCATAATCATTGCATATGTCATTAAGATGTGCATGAATATTATGAGTGTTTAGTGAAAGAATGGAGATGGATTGCAATGATTGTATTGATTAATAGTCATATTCTAATTTCCATCTTGCAGTGCTTTGCAAACGTTGCATTTCACAATTTACTTTGTGCTTAACCTTGAAATTGTTGTTTGTTAGAGCATATAGCAAATACAACAATTCTTTGTTTCTTACATGTGATAGAGTTGTGTACACTAAGCCATGCACTTGTATTCCAGTAGGATCAAATGCAAGTCTATCCAAGGTTAAACCCTGTGACCTATCTATTGTGCGTGCACATGCAAGTTGAATTGGGAATTGTTTTCGTATCTTCAGATGAGCCATGTTTGGTGACATAGGCATTGCTTTTGATATTCGTAATATTGGTATCCAATCATGTGCTATGTCGGAAGTATACAAATGAGCTAGTTTTCTAGATTTTCGATGACCAATATTAGGGTCATGAAACTTAATCCATAGAACATCAACTTTATCTGTATGAGTATATGATTTGACTATTCAATCTGCACCATTTACTAATCCATCTTATGCATCATAATTGCAAGCATACATTTCAATTAGCATGTTCAACTTTATCACAAGTTGTGAAGGCAAATTAGCTGTATGTTTATGCCTTGGAACATTGCCACTATTCTCTTCATCTTCATCAATTACATTGATTAAAATTTCATTACCAGGCATGAGTGTTAAAATTTTCTTGTTATGCATTGCAACGTCTTTGTTTTTGTAAAATAAGTAGGGAAATGTTGGATCATTTGGTACAGGGCGCATGTAATTTGTATTAATATATGTTAGATCATCACATGTTTGACTATTTGTTCGCATTCTATTTAAAATTGATATAAATTTTTCATTTGTTTGTTGCATAGTCATATGCAATTGGAAGCACTTGACATAATCCTTCCAGAAATCATGTGTTATTGTTTGATTTTTTATTCTTTGTTGTTAAAAAATTAGCGAGTCTTGAATAGGTTGCGCTTGGTAGAAGATGTTTCCAAAGTATTTGGTTTAGACATGTTTTATGTTTCTGAGTCTATTATCAATAGAATATAAGAACCGACTACCAATCATAGAGGCTTCACCTATGAAAGCTAGTTGGAGTTCTTGATATAGCTTTGATAAATTGTCTAATACTTCTTTGCTGAGTGGTGAGAATTGAGACTTGTTAAAAGGCATTAGCAATGCAGAATGTATTGTTGTCCCCCCTGCATTATATGAAGCTTTTCCTGTATATGCTAATATTAGACCCTTTGGTTTCATAGGATCAGTTGTGTTCTGTGAATCATATATTCGTATAAGCATTTGGAAAATTTATTTTGATGTCAGTTTTTTTCCTACCCTTCCTCCACCTGTAATAAATAGGTAAGTTGGTTCATTGACGTTTTTATTTTTATTTTTTATTCCAACATATTTTACAATTGCTTGTTGCTGTTTGTTCAACATTCTTCTAAGTTTGTAATACTCATTATTGTCCATTAAAAAGGGATGAGAAGTTATTTGAAATCCAAGATTGATTTTTTTTTGCATCTCAAATTGTTTTGGAAATTGCAAGTCTGATTGCAAATCATATTCCTCACAATGGGAACTATTTTCTTTGCTTCGCATATTTATCTGATTGGTATTCATAGAACTATTTAGTTCATTTGTTGCAGTCTCTAAATCACCCCATGTTGGATTGATGTTATATGTAAATTTAGCTTCATTGGTGCAAATTGTTTTTTCATGTA
The DNA here is from genome assembly GCA_034641835.2 of Pinus albicaulis. NCBI lineage: Eukaryota > Viridiplantae > Streptophyta > Pinopsida > Pinales > Pinaceae > Pinus > Pinus albicaulis. The sequence goes on from CM076579.1 coordinate 401,799,003, forward strand.
ATGTATATGCAGCTTGCCATGTAGGGAAGTCTCGTTTCAATGTTTTTTCACTTTTTTCAAATGGAACATATAACAATAATTTCTCTCTACAAAATTTTTCAACATCTTTGTATTTATTATATTTGACAAATCGTATAACATTTGGTTTTTTCCTCTTTGATATGTGTGTGCCATCTTTCTTGTAATTTGATACAAATTCTGCAAGGCAAATTTTGCTAATGGAGCATGGGCATTTGATGTAATAGTCAATAATGGAATGACACATCACATCTTCTGAATCATCAGGTTCTTGTTTCAAGAGAATATGTGGTTTAAGCATAAATATATGTTCATCAACTGGAGATGTATTTATGAATATACATTCTCTTGAACTACAACTCAATGGCAATGAAAGTGCTATATGCACTGCTTGTTGAGATAACATTTGTTGCAGATTAAGTAATGTATTTCCAAGTTTACATATCATTTTCATAGCTTCGATTTCATTTCTCTCATGCTCTTTGTGTATCCTTCTAAATGAATTTGTCATGGACTTGTCAATTTTGGTCATATATGAACTACAATATGATGCTGCAACATATGAATTTAGCACAAATTGTGCATATATATTTGCATTCCATATATCCGACATATCCTTTGCAAAAATGTTGTTCCAAATGTGAGAAGGTTTTCGTTTCAAAAAAATTGTTGGTTGTTTTACTATAAATTGTAATAATTGTATGTACTCATCTTCTGTTACTCCTGTTTTTATCAAGAAGTTGTCATGGGTTATTGAATCATTGTAATTTGTTTGTTCCAAGAATGCCAAAAGTAATAATGCTATGTCTGTGAGTTTTTTATTGTTTACGGTAATCGGTTCAATGATCATTGTTGATTTCATTGGTGGCATAGGGAAGTTGTATCTACAATTTGAATTTTTCTCTTTTTACAACTTCTCGTATGGTGATGTTTATGGAATTTAGCAATATCTAGCTCCAAATGGTTTGTATCACAGGTTATGTAATTATCAAGAAAGTCTTCAATATCTGAATTTCTTTGCTTTCCATATATTGGAGCATTTTCTATCCATAACAGTCCATGCATGTTCAGTACCTCGATTTTGAAACTCTGTTATGAAATAGTAGTCAGATATTTTCCCGAAGAATGTACTACCATGACATATCATTCATTTTACAACATTAATTATGTGTCTATAGTACTGACTACATGTGACTGGATATTTTCTTATAAGATATTCAATATCATCATCTTCTAATGTATCAGTATCATTTTTACTTGATTTATTTTTAAACAATGTGACCAATGTATCTACTAATGGTTTCCATCAATGTTCTGCACTTGTAAATGTCACAAAGAAATTTGGAGGTCCCAATTGTCGTATAATTTTTTTTTCCTAAATTGGTCTACTCCTATTATTGATACACAAATTACAGAGAGGTGTTAGCCTCTGAAGTTCTTGCCCAGTGAAGCGGCATTCTGTCAATTAAAAAGCTTATAACTAACCAAAAATTATCAAAAGCTAAACCTGTAACCCTGTTTAGAGACTGACAAGCATTGAAAAGCCGCCCACGCAGGGGAAACCGGCTGTTTGACATAGGAACAGAGATCAAAAGTGACAAAATGAAAGAGTCGAGGCGCAAAAAATCAAGCCCAAACAGTCGAATATGAGTCAAAAACCTGAAGGTGGAGGTGCATTCAGCAGTCCAGTTAGTCGGATGACTTTTCTTCAATGATGCGGCATCCATAGTCTTGGGGGTCTTCAGACTTCTCCTGGAGATCAACGTTGTCCATAGAGCCTCCACACTTGGAATTGCTCGGTCCACTAGGGCTGCTTCTACCAGGAACCTCGCCGCTGCTGATTTCTGCCCACTTCAGGCTGCAGAAAGGAAGATTGGAGTGAATAGATTTATAGCCCGTCTCCTTTGGCTCACCCAAAGCCTGGACAATATCATGCGCGGACTCATCATGAATATCAAAGGTGATATTGGCAGTCATGGAGGAGTGACAGTGAGCACAAGGAAAGTGGATTTGAGCACTATGAGAATGAACAGGGAGGGAAGAAAGAGAGGGCCGGGTTTGGGAGGTACCCCGGGCAAAAGAGAAATGCTCAAATCTCTGGCCGCGGCCACTCCTAGTGGCAGGATAACGTCCTAAGAGGAACTCTGAGGACTGAGAGATTGAGCCTGAGTTGGAGGAGGAAGGTTGGCGGGCAATCTGTCCACGACTAGCGCCTCTTCTGGGTCTCATACGATGACAAATTGTAGGCATATTGCAATAGGCTGTCAAGGCATAGTGCGAATCGTCTGAGCAGAGGCGGGAGGCACGGACCTCAGAAGGAGGTAGGGGAGTAGCAGGAGGAGCAGAGTCATAATCAAAATGTGAAATGGACCGGAAGTTGCAAAGAGGGCTGTGAGTGAAAGGGAAATCCGACATCAAATCAGTGCAGTAGACAAGAGCGCATCTCTTACCAGCGCCAGACTGAGACCCGGGTTCTGCTGCCGCCTTGGAACAGCTTGCTCGCAGAGGAGGTGCACAAATGTAATGAGAGTGAAGCGCCATGATAGTAATGCAGTGAGGCTGGCTTGGGAGGACGCGCTGTGTTAATACAACATTGAAGTTGAAAGTAAGATTTTTAATGCAGGGATGCGCAATGAGCTGGGTGGCGGTGGCACAATTCCACACACCATCCCACCAAATCTCACCACACGCTAACGTACAGAGCCCCTTAAACACCCACATCCGGGGGTCGAAGGTCTTGTTGCAACAGAAGTGTGCAGTCTTGAATGAGATGAGCATGATCAGAACTGTATAAGGGGCCTGAGAAAAAAGGAATCTGCTGATTGACTCCATGATTGGCCAGACGATCGACCACTTTGTTGGCAGAACGCCAAATGTGCTTGAGGGTAATGGTACGAGGAACTCTGAGCCAATCTTCAATTTGTTCTAACCTGCTGAGGAGATGCCAACTCGAAGAAATATTTGCTGCAGGAGTACCTAATTGAATTCGAATTGCAGCTTCTATGAGGATTTGAGAGTCCCCCTCAACCTTCAGAGGGAAGAGGTTCTCTTTTTCAGCTATGCAAATGCCATGCCATAATCCTTCAAGCTCTGCAGCATTATTGGAGTCTCTACCAAGAGAGCCATAATAAATTTGCGTAACAGAGTTTTCCCCATTTCAAAAAATGCCACCAAAACCAGCAGGGCCGGGGTTGCCCTTGGCTGCGCCATCAAAGTTAAGTTTGAAAGACAATGGTGCAGGCGGAGTCCAAGAGAGGGGAGAGTCTCTATGAATTGAGTGGTCGGCCTGGATTGGAGCAGAGGGAGTGAGCTTAAGGTTCCAGCTTTCCCAAATGAGGCATTCCAAAGGGGTGGAAGGCATGTCAGAATCTTGCCAGTGCTTGAGAGCCAGAGTTTCTTGGAGGCTCTGCTGGAGACTTAGACAGAGGATATCAGGTGGAGTACTTTGGTTTTTAAATATTCTCTTGTTACGCTCCTTCCAAACTATCCAATAGACAAAACCTGGAATGAGGACCTAGAGAGAAATTGAGTAAATGACTTTTAAAGGGTTGCACAGGCTAGTTTCGGATGGTGTTGACAGTATCTCCCATACTTCTACTAGTTCTTTTGTTACAGATTGCAGTGCGCTCCTAGATTTGAGAAGCCAGAGGGTAGGTATCCAGAAGATGCGGAATTGTTTCAGAATGAAGGTTGCAATTGGGACATCTCAAAGGCCCAATGAAGCCTCATTTTTGCAAATTGTCCCAGGTAAGGAGCCATTGTTTGCTAAGGAGCCATCAGAAGGTTGAAATTTTAGGCCACGTGCTAGGTTTCCAAACTGGTTCCATAGATTATCTTTCGGGGTTTGCCTTGGACAATAGAGCAGCTGGAAAGCTTCTTTGGTAGTGAAGTAGCCTTTGGGAGAGTATCCCCAACGCAATTTATCCCTTTGATCTGAGACTTTTATTCTTTTGAGGTTGAGTTCTTGTTCGATTTCCTCAAATGTTTCCCCTTTCCAATTATCCTACCACGTACCTGTTGGTGTCCATTGTTGAAAGCCTTGAGAGGGCTGTTGCTGCCAAAAATGATGAACTTGGGATCGAGCATTGTGCTGGAGAGTTGCCTGCCAATTTTGTTTGTGAAAAAGAGTGGCCAACTTGAGGAGTTGCTGCTAGGAGTCTTCCCAGAATCTCGCTGTGGTGCCTGAGTGAACCTCCCAGAAGCTGTGCTCTTGGATGAAGGCACAGTGTTGCTTAGCGACATTCCATATTAACGAACCAGGGATTGTCGTGGTAATACGAATGAGGTCCTCTTGGGGACTGCCCGAGGCATATTTTGAGTGCCAAAGATGGGCCCAGGGCGTGTTTGGTTTGGAGAGCCAACTACACCATATGCGTGCCCCCATAGTGTTGTTACTTTTAACAGGATCTCGCAAACCTAGCCCACCATCAGATTTTGGAAGGCAGACTTCAGACCATTTTACAAGAGCCCATTTTCTATTGAGACTCGAGGAGCCCCAAAGAAAATTCCTTTGAAGATTGCGGATTTGTTTGAGAACCCATTTAGGGGCTGCCAGAATTTAGAATAGATACAAAGGCATGGCTTGGAGAACAGATTTGATGAGGATGAGCCTGCTAGCAATATTGAGTGAGCGATAAGTCCAAGAAGAGAGCCTTGCTTCTAATTTGTCAAGGAGAATTCTCTAGGAAGAGTGTTTGATGGCTGAGTCAAAGAGGGGAGCTCCAAGATACTTTGAGGGAAGCGTAGCAATCGTAAAACCCAGGATCCTTGCGATGTTGCGTTGAGTGGTGATGGGAGTATGGAAGAAGAACAGCTGAGATTTCGAGGCATTGACGGTGGTACCCGAGGCAGCAGAAAAGAGGTCCAACAGGGACTTGAGGGCTAAGGCTTCTTGGACAGAAGGGTGACCGAAAAGCATATTATCATCCACAAACTGTTGGTGATAAATGGAAAGGCAATCATCAAGAGAGATGCCTTTGACTGAATTGGAAGAAACAGCATGATGAATAAGGCAACTTACACCCTCAGCCATAAGAACAAAAAGAAAAGGGGACAAAGGGTCCCCCTGACGAATACCACGAGAGGAGCGAAAAGGCACTGAAGGAGAAGCATTGAGAAGGATGGAAAAGCTAGGTGAAGAGATGAGGTTCATGATCCAATGAGTCCAAGTTGCACAGAAACCGAAGGCCAAAAGCATTTGTTTGATGTAATTCCATCTTAGTTTGTCAAATGCTTTAGAGAGGTCTAGCTTGAGAATCATACCTGGTTTCTTTAGGAGCTTTAGAGAATGTATCACTTCATGCGAGAGGATGATTCCATCCAGGATCTGACACCCTTCCACATATCTCGTCTGCTCAGGCGAGATGAGAAGGGGGAGAAGAGGTTTTAAACTGTTGACAATGATTTTTGAAATGAGTTTGTAAATAACATTGCAGAGCGCAATGGGCCGATATTTGTCTGGCGTGCTGGAGTCTTCTTCCTTGGGAATGAGAGCGATGAAGGTCGTATTTAGAGAGGGAAGAAGCCAGTGCATTTCTCGAGATTCTTCAACCAGCTCCCATACCTCTGATTTGATTGGCTCCCAGAAAGCGTGAAAAAAATTGGCCGTAAACCCATCTGGGCCAGGCGCTTTCCCATTTTTGAGTTGCGCCATGGCTTCCTCCACTTCTTGGAGCGTGATTGGCTTGAGTAACATGCTGTTGTGTTCTGCAGTGTTAACTTTTGGAACATGTTGCGTGACTAGGTGAATGGCTTGAGTCCTATCACCTGGGGGTTCACGCAATATGTCCTGAAAATACTGTTTGAATTCTTGTTCAACCTCTTCATGTGCTTCGAGTCTATCTCCTTGCTGATTGTTGATAAAAGCAATATTATTGTGCATTCGTCATTGAATGGTAGACCTGTGGAAAAATTTAGTGTTTTTCTCACCATCCTTCAACCATCTAATCCTGGATTTTTTCCTCCACAAGGTCTCTTCTTGTTGTCTTCTCTGTTCGATTTTGATGAGTATTTCTTGCTCCTATTGGGCGTATGCTTCCGATTTTACTTCAGAGATGATGTGTTGTTGCAAGTTGCTCATATTTTGCTCAAGTTCCTTTTGATGGGAAAATATATTTCTGAACTAAGAACGATTCCAAGATTGAAGAGCATTCTTGAGATACTTGAGCTTTTCTTGAAACTGATACATCTTGGCGTCAGCCGGGGGATTAAAGGAATGCCATGCTTTGGTGACCACTCCTTTGAAATTTTGATGAGTGAACCAGAATGATTCAAAATTGAATGGTCGATTGCATCTTGAACCAAGTCAAGTCCACTGCAAAAAAATGGGCCAATGATCAGATCCGGCTTGAGGTAAGATGGAGGATTGGAAATCCCCGCCCAGATGGATTGCATTATCAGACATTAAGAACCGATCAAGCCGCGAGGCTATATGCTGAGTCCCTTTTCTTTTATTGGTCCAAGTATATATTCCGTTGGAGGTTTGAAGATCCATAATCTGATTTCTCTTGATGAACTCTTTGAAACCAGTGCTGTCCTCTTCCAACCTGGTCTGACCTCCAGATTTTTCCTCCAGAGCTGTGATCAGGTTGAAGTCACCCCCGCAAATCCATAAGGGGAATCTCCTGACAGAGTTGAGCTCTGAGAGAGTATTAAGCAAATCCATTTTTTTTTGTGGATCTTGAAGAAAATACACATTGGTGAGGTGGCCATGTGTGTTGGTCCCCACTAGATGGAAAGTAGTTTGAATAAAATAGTGCGAGGCATGAAAGTCATAGAGAGTAAGAACCTGAGGATTCCATATGATTGCGAGACCCCCTGAAGCTCCAGAGAAATCCACAGAGACTGAGCGAGATCCGGACCAAGATTTGTTCAAGATTTTTTCCAGAGCAGTGCTGTTGCATTTTGTTTCCTGCAAGTAGACAATAGATGGCTTATCTTGCTGAATCATGTTTTTTAACATTTGGTGTTTTGCTGGGCTGTTGAGCCCCCTCACATTCCATGAAATAAGCTTCATGAGGAATAGTGGGGGAGAGTTTTATAGAACTTAGTCAGCTTAGGAAACCTCCCGGATTCCACAAGCAATTCTCTGATAATGATGGTCCGCTGCAGATCTATTTTGTGCCCCCGTTTCTTGGATTCTTTCATTATTTTTTTACCATCCCAGAGACTCCCAGCTTGAATTCCAAGGGATTTGCTTTGCTGCGCCCTGGATAGGACCACTTCCAGGCTGTCTATTTGTCGGGGAGGTATGATACTAAAGTCTCACTGTTGACAAGATGCTTCCAAACTGAGTATATCCAGATCACCCAGATCTATACTCTCTGGTTCTTCTTCCATGTGAGACGGCATATTCAGATCTGCGTTGTCCTTGCTGTGCTGAGTACTGAGAGCTGTGGCATTGTCGAGTTCCATAAGGGCATTTTTGAGGGCAGAGTCTTTCTCAATGTGGTCTGAAGATGTAGAGGCAACAGAGTTGGTATTGACAGGGCCATGGGCATTGGTGGTTGGAAGAGGAGTGATGGGAGGACCGGGCAGATCAGAGGAGGGAACTTGAGGAGTGAGATCCTCCGAATCGTTTCTATCGGCAAAAACTTCAAAGCTATTGCTCAGATCTGGATTCTTGGGAGCCTCAGAGGAGGAAGGGGGTTTCTTGGAATGCCTCCTTCGGCTAGAGACCTTGGTGAAACCTTCTGCGTCTTTGTTGTGCTCAGGGGTAGGGCTTTTTTGCTGTTGATTCAAAGGGCAATCACGGTAAAGGTGACCATGTTCGTGACATTTCCTACAGCGGAAGGGTACATGCTCATAGTCTATGGTTTGAATCCACTCGAAATCATCATGAAACAGGCTTATTGAATCCGTGAGAGCCTTGGCCAAGTGCATATAAACGCAGATCCGGGCGTAAGAGGTGTAGCGCCTGAGTTTGGTTTCTTCTGCAACTTTAATGAAATCTCCCAAACCGTTGCCTATGTCCCTTAATGTCTCTTCATCCCAGTATTCCTGTGGCAAGGAATACATATGGATCTAGACTGGTGCCCAGTTGAAGTCCTCTTTGTCCAGATTGAATCTTTCTTTCCAGCCACGGAGAAAAAGGCATACAGAGTTGAAGAAATACGGGCCTCCCTCAAAGATGCGAGTTCTATTCTCCAAACAGCTGAAAATCGCCGTGAAGAAGCCTTTGGGGCCAAGTTGCAGGGTAACCTGTCCTTTGGGCTTCCACTTGGAGAGAATACAGCCGTGCAAGGATTTTTCAGTTGGCCATAAGCCGATAAACTTTCCAATAAGGGCGTGATCCTTCATAAACTGAATGTGCCCATTGATATGATGGCTGGGGAGATCTATCTTGATTCTTTCTGCAGTATTTGGGATGCAGGTGGCAGAGGAAACTTTATTCTGTTGTGTCATAGAGGCAATATTCTCTGTTTCCTTGTCTTGAATGGCGGCAGAGCCTTGAACGTCATCGCCTGAAGCGTTGGTAGTAGCAACATGGATGGAATCAGCCTGCTGGGTCGAGCCAGAACTGTTGATTTTGTCTGTAGTGGCAGGGTGGTCAGTAAAATGGTTGTTGCGAGGAGGGGGAGCAGAGCCCACCCCTCCGGAGGTCGGATTCATAGAGGGCGATTCAGCAGGGCGGCCTGAGGGATACAGGAAATGCAACAGCAGTCGTAGAAGAGAGAGTATCAAAGAATACGCAGGCCGAGCAGGAACCCTAGCAGAGCCATCCAATTTTTTCCCTAACTCCGTGTTGCACAACCATTGGGGAATTATCATGATAGTGATTTTTTAAGGCTTGGGTTTGCAATTGTCGTATCATTACAAATATGTTTTTTTTTTAATTTGTTCCAAATAATCAGGAGAGATGCGAATGTTTCTGAAATCTATGTATCCAATATCATATTTCAATAAATGTTCCAAATTTGCTTGATCCTTGCCATCTTTTGCTAATATTTTTCTTCCTCTTAGTTGCCCTTATTCGTACCCATATGCAAGAGAGTACTTTATCAATAATTATTCGCATAGTCTTGAAAAAAAAATTTGTTGTGTGATATGAGAAGTCACCACTTGCTTGTAACAATTCCCATTGGACTATTTTCTGGTAGCTAAATCTATTTGTGATGTCATCATCACGTGCATCACCATAGAATAATGTTGGAAAGTTCATTTCTTCTGCATGTTTGTCCTTGAAAATCCCAAGTGGTTGTTGTCCTTCAACAGGTGCAAGTTCAATAATATTGTCTTGCAAATCATATATGCATTGTGACTCTATTAATCCATGTATCAATGTTTTAGTAGGCGGTTCATTGTTTGTATCACTATTTGTATCACTTCCACTATCACTATTTGCATTTTGTATGATGGTTTCATTATTTTATTGTAAAAGATGGGTCCAATTCTCATTTACACAAATGTTCTCAGCCTTATATAGACTTCTATAACATAATTCATTCAATTCTTTCATGACAATAATTGGACACACCTTACCTGTTTGATATGCATTTTTGTATTGCAATCGTCTTTTCAATGCAACTGCAATTGTCATCGTATCACTTAGATATTGTGGTAATGCTTTTTGCACAATGTCCATATGAACTGGTACATTGATAATTGATCCTGTTAAGCCAATTTGTGATCGCTTATATCCCCATTGTCTGATTTGTGCAAATGCAATTCTCAGTGACACAAGTCTTAATGCTAAATCTGAAAGCACTTTTACAGTTGGTAATGGAGTGTTACGTCTTATTTGTTCAGGTGTTGCAAATTGTGGAAGCTTTCCATTTTGAAGTGCTCTTTTGCAAGCAACACATATGTTTTCACTTCTAAAGGTCCTATTGTTCAATGTCAAATTCATATGCATTTTTTGCAAATCTGTAGTGAAGCATGTCATATTTTTTGCAAAATGCAATCTGGTGCAAATTGCACATGTATTTCTAGGTGTGTCTTGAACTTGTTTCATAAAGATGTATTTTGCATCTTTTTTTCTTTGATGAATATGTTTTCTTATTATACCTTTTTTATCGTTTCCGACATTGCGAAGTATTTGTTTTAATGCAAGAAATGTCATTCTTGTTTTGTCATTAGAAAATGTTTTTTTATATGCAATTTTCTTAGTTTCGTCATGTATGTTGGCTTCAGAAAAATTAATAGATATTTCATTGCATCTACTTATTGTACGCATGTATTGTTTTGTTTTGTGATAACTAAGCCTACGACACTTAGTTGGACTACTATATTGTGAATCAGATAGTATCTCATAAATAGGTTGCTTTGTTTCTAATAGACGCTTACGAAGCAATACATTTTGATTGTCGCATATGTCATTGCATTTTCTTCTTGTACGTATGAATTCTTTTATTTTGTGATAACTAAGTCTAGGACACTTAGTTGGATTGATGTCTTGTGAATCAGATCCTATCTTAGAAATAGATTATTTTGTTTCTAGTAGACGCTTTTGAGGCAATATGTTATCATTATTGCATATGTCATTGCATTTGCCTCTTGTATATATGAATTGCTTCATGTCACTAGATTTGCTTCTTGTACATATGAATTTCTTCATTATGTGATATTAAGCTTATAGCACTTAGTTGGACATACTTGTTGTAAATGAGATGATATCTCAAATTAAACATCATTATTTAAATGTACTTGAGAATGCATGTCAATTTTTTCATTAGCATTTGTAGATTTTGTTACTACAGCATATTGCAAAATGTTATGATGATCATATTTTTTTTGTATCATTGGCTCATAATGGACGTGTAATGTATCTGTTTTGAATGACATGATATTAAAACACGATTGCATCTCGAATGAACATAACTATAACTGAAAAAGTTACTAGTTACAAAGGACCACAACTGGATGTTCACTTTGAATATGATAGATATCCATTGCAAACATAATGGTCCACCCTCTATTCGTCCCTTTTCATATGGCATTGCCATATTCATGAGATATTGTTGCCAGTTCCTATTCATTGTATATTGTATCACATCAACTATCATATAATGTTCTAAACAATGCAATGCTTGTTGATCGCTATGCATAAGTGCATTGCAAAATGATTGGACAATGTAAAGTCGTAAACATTGTGCGTTGAATTCGGTTGTTACTAAATAGCAAATTGCACTAAAGAGGTTGTCGCCGAATTAGATGTTGTTTGTTTTTCCATCGTTATTTCTTCTAAAAGCATTTTAGATGCAATATGCATCCAATGGTTTTGAATATCTTTGCAAATAGATGACAAATAGATAATAAATTGTTTAGAAATGCATACTGGGAACTTTTGGTAAAGCAATGGTTCATAATGACCACTAACAGGGTTTGCATCATGGAAGAGAATGCAATATGGAATTGTATTTTGATGTTGATTAAAAATAAAATATCTTGTCTTTATTGTGAATGACCAAATTCCAATTGATATATTTAGCCATTTGGCTAACCAACATATGCAAAATGTATCTCTCCATAGCCCTCATTCAGATTCCTTTATATTTGTTGATGCAGAACAACACATTTTACGAAGATATGTATCAATATCAGTAATTCCATGTAACTCGTACAAAAAATCAGATGCTAGTTCATATTGACATGACTCTATTGCTTCAACATTGTTGTTGTTTAAGCAAAATAGAAAATGTTCTATTAATCCATTTCACAATTGATTTGAAGTATAATGAAAATGTAGAAGCACTTCAAATGAATTATACAAACAATCTCCTATAGTATATGAAAATGCATCTAATCTAAGCAAACCATTGCTTTTTAATACACACTCAATGTTATCAGATACAATGCATTGTAATTTCAATTTGTAACTGTCAAAATTTATTACTTCTTCCATTATTTCCAAGTACTTATCAGAGTTTACCTATGCAATTGTTTTTGTAGAAACTGAATTACCTTAGCAAATTCTTCTATTGCTCCTATCTACAGATTTCCAAAGAATATTGATGAAATCAGGAAACAATAAAGATGATTGTTTGAAACAAAATAAATGCATAAAAATAACACATCTTTATGATGCCAAGACCCTAGAAAAAGGATAAAGGCTAAAAATTTAAAGGGAATAAATTTAGGGTACATAGTAAACATGAAGTTTGCAAGGACAAAACTAGTGAATAGCACCATTTCACAAAAACAATACAAATATTCTCATGCATAGATATGTAGTTTAATTTTTACATTTCACAAAAACAATATGGATATTCTCATGCATAGATATGTAGTTTAATTTTTACATTGTCCCATAATTATCAATATAAACAATCCCATGGGTTTCATTCATTCTAAGAAGTAGAGCATGAAGCATTGCTTATCGCAGAAAAGGATCACACTCATCTAATTATTAATGATATATGTTTCACACTGGTAGGAGACAAGAAGCATTTTCAATATTATTATATCAGCTACATGTTAAGTCGTGAAGTAGATTTCAATATATAGAAAGCAGTTTAAATGATTCATGATGCAGCAGAAGAGTTAAATGATTCATGATGCAGCAAAAGAGAAAATGTTTGTCGAAAATTGTTGATGAATAGAGGTATATCTTTCAAGCTTGCCAAAGTTTATTCAGTAAACATTGATTTACTATGATCATGATTGGAAAGACAATCTCATTGGAATAAATGCGTTAAGCTTACAGGTTGAGTGGTTATCTATAAATTCTCAGGTCTTGGAGCTATTTTGAAGTTTCGATCTATATTTTGCATTTAGAGACTATGTTCCTAATAATTGACATGAAATGGAACTGGCTAAAGCTTTAGGCAGAGGCCCTGCCCCTTCAAAGCCAACTAGCAAGAATGGAAACTAGATTTCTTACTAATGACATTATCATCCTTATCAGAGCCAGTATGTTGGACTGCTTCAACTCTAAACATATCAACTTTCTTGACTGTGGATGGTTGAATTCTCTGGATTATGAAGAGAGGAGGTTCATATTGGACAACTGGGGGTCAAATTGAAGTGGAGATGCACAAAATAGTAGAACAACACAGTAATCGATTTGGATTTCTAGAGAAATTAGTTGCACTCAACGTCTTCTTCTGCTGAATACAATAAATATCCCAAATACCATGAATATGACCTTGTTATCAAACCCCACTAAGGCTTCAACACATTTGGTCTCATTTCCAATTGAGAGGACAATAACATGCGGCTATTGATCTATTCCATTCCCCTACATCAGGTTATAATTTATATAGACCCCACTAAGGCTTTAGCATATTTGGTCTCATTTCCAATTAAGAGGACAATAACATGTGGCTATTGATCTATTCCATTCCCCTACATCAGATTATAATTTATATATATGCTGTTTTTTCTTGTTTCTCATTTGTCATCCTTTTCTGCAATTCTTCTTAAGGTATCTAATTACTAGGAAATCTACGTTGTTTATTGTCCTTTCATGCAAATTCCTCACAAGGTATTTACCTAGTAGGATATTTATGTCTATGTTTAGCAGTGTAGGATGGCTTTTCAAACTCACAAAATGACAAATAAGTGTAAAGACAAAAAAGGGCATGTAAATGTGTCAAGATGTAGTTCCAACCAAATTTTCTAGTGATCAAGCACTGCTTTATTAATCCCCTATTACTATTACTTTGGAAAAGCTAACAAAAGCTCTCAAAGACTAAAGCTACCACAGATGATATATCATTGAAATTTGAGGTCAGAAGATTTTTCATGCAAGTTCTATAAAGCAACTTAGGACTTTACTGGCCTAAACCTTTTAGGAGTTTATCAAGAAGCACTGAGGTCATTTTGAATACAAAATTGCATCAACCAAGGAAATATCAGAAACATTCCAAAGGCAGGTGTTCCAAAATCTAGCTCCAGTGGCAAACCTATTACTATATAGAATGGAAGACCAAAAAATACAAGATTTGTTATGAGAAGATAAATCCTTTATAATGCAATAACTCTTTGGGAAGGAATAGAATGGGTGAAGGCCACCAATCAAAATAATTATATTTGATTGGGAAAGGCCTGCAACATGGTTGAATGGCCTTTGTTCCCTCCACCTTCGATCCTACTCCTACCTACTTATATCTTGCACTTGCCCTAGCCCGTTCCAACATTTTCAGCGGTTCATGATCCAGCTCCAGTTCATCTCAATGCATGTAAAAAAATAGTTATGTCTTCATGATGCCAGAATCTTAAGACTTTGTAGAAGCACAGTGTAACAACATCTGTATATCCGTCTGTTGGAATATGGGACCTTATCTTGTCAATGAGCTTCAAGCAATTCCTAGCGAACCCTATGGCATCCTTCCACCCACCCTTGCACCTAGACCCAGATTAAGGAGTTGTGTTTTCTCTTTATTATACAGAGCTCGAGGTACTATTGTTATACATGTAATATATAAACATCTATAACTTGGTAGAACAACTACTGTAGTAACTGTGTGAAGGTTGATAACAACGCTAGGTTGTATGTGTGTGAAATTTTGGAAACTGTGTATTAAAAGTTTCCAAGTACCCTTCTGTGTATTCAGGTTGATAACAACCCTAGGTGTGAAATGGAAACGAGAAGCTCAAAATTTAGTGTGGGCAAGGGTTGACTAAAACGATCTGTAGTGAAATTTGAAAAAAACCAAACACGATACAACTCTCAACGGTTCACACAGTTCATTGTAGTTGTTAGTATGTGCTTTTTTATCAGCCATGGCTTAATGGACGTAAGTTGTATCTAGACTTTTTAAAAAAAAGGTATTTGTATTGTGACAATGGAGCATTCGATTGCTAGAGGTGTGTGTTGTTTGTTACACATCCTGAAGCTAAATATCATTATAATTTTAGAATTTTTTGTAATGACATTTGGTAGTTTGGCCGCGAGCCTTAACAATAAAATGAATTCTTCCATTGAGCAGTCTTTTTATGTATCATGCTTTGTTTGGGTCCCTTTTTGGGTAAATATTTTCCCAACTGTTTGTAGTTTCCAATTTTCTGCAGACTGTAATATTTAGTTTATCTTTAGTATTGCAGATGTATATTGGTATTTTTTGGCCTTTGTCTTCATTTTTTATATTTAATTTGTATTGCTCTGTTTTTATATTAGAAAACTTCTGTAAAATATGGTAGCCAATTGTTTCTCTACAGTTGTGTTCTGGTTTGAACACAACCCCTTCCATGATGTTTATAATTTTAATTTGATTAAGTCTCCCTCCATGGGGTAATTATGTAATTGGTGACCGCTGTGTCTTAAAATATGTTTCTGTTTATCGCTTTTAGCTACAATTTTTACATTATGCTACTGAATTTTACATTGCTACAATTTTTCCATGCTTACTAACTGAGGGTATCCATTTTGCTTGCACTGAATTGTTAGTGTTATAAAATTGAATTGTTAGTTTATAAGTTATAACTAGTTTTTTAGCTACATTCTATCACCTAGTAGGAAGGTATCCCATTTTCCATGCAAACTTCTATGCCTTGCCAACCCTAATTGGTCCATGAACAGAAAACATGTCACAATCAGGATTGGAACCTGTACAACATAGTTTATAAGTTATAATTAGTCTTTTAGCAATTGATTAATTTGCACAAGCCTCAGAGATTCCTAGAATTATTATTTTGATAAATTTAGTACATATATACCTTACTACCAAAGTCTACTAGGCCTTACTATTTGGAGAATTTGGTCGTCCCCACTGTCAAAAGCTCTTTCTGTGGCTTGTTTTCTCATTGATCTTCAGGTTGGAGTAAATGTCATATGAATACATATTTTAAGAGAACTAATTGAGATTGACACTTAACAATTATAAGAAAAAGCTCCAGCTTGGCTGTGAAACTAATCATTTATTGCATTATTCCTTATGAGAGAAGAAGATACCAACACAAGTAGATACCTGGGATGACGACAGTGACTATGCACTGACAAAGTTTTGCTTAGCGTGCAATGCTATCAAAAATCAAAATTGTGATTGTAGAAGTACATTATCATTTGTGGATGAAGAACTCACTTTCCAGTCTTTATTTCCAATTTTGTATCCATTTGCAGATACATAGTTAAGAAAACCAAACAACATAGGGTGAGGCCATTTTAAATAAACTTCTGATTCATGAAAGATAGCCATAAACTAGATAATCCTAAACCCTAGGTCAGGGAATTTGGCTTAGCTAGCTCATGAACTACAGATTAAAATTGATATTGATCTGTAATGCCAACAACAATCTAGACCTCTGGAACTAAATCAAATATGTTATCTCAGTAGAAGATCGTTGCATTATGCTTGCACCGAATTATTAGTGTTATAAAATTGAATTGTTAGTTTATAAGTTATAACAAGTTTTTTAGCTACATTCTATCACAGAGTAGGCAGGTATCCCATCTGCCATGCAGAATTCTATGCCTTGCCAACCCTAATTGGTCCATGAACAGAAAACATGTCACAAGCAGGATTTGAACTTGTGCAACATAGTTTATAAGTCATAACTAGTTTTTTAGCAATTGATTAATTTGCACAGGCCTGAGAGATTCTTACAATTATTATTTTGATAAATTTATGTCATATATACCTTACTACCAAAGCCTACTCGGTTTGAAAATAGATTTGACTGGAAAATTCAAGCCATGCTTGGGCTAGTTCCAGAGCTTGCTATTTGGAGAAGTTGGTCATCCCCACTATCAAAAGCTCTTGTTGTGGCTTGTTTCCTCACTGATCTTCAGGTTGGAGTAAATGTCATATGAATACATATTTTAAGAGAACTAATTGAGATTGACACTTAACAGTTATAAGAAATACCTCCAGCTTAGCTGTGAAACTACTCATCTATTGCATTATTCCTTGTGAGAGAAGAAAATACCAACACGAGTAGATATTTGGGATGACGACAGTGACTACGCACTGACAAAGTTTTTCTTAGCGTGCAATGGTATCAAAAATCAAAATTGTGATTGTAGAAGTACATTATCATTTGAAGATGAAGAAATCACTTTCCAGTCTTTATTTCCAATTTTGTATCCATTTGCAGATACATAGTTAAGAAAACCAAACAACATAGGGTGAAGCCATTTTAAATTATTAGAGGTGCCAAAGCCATTTTAGCACTATAAATAAACTTCTGATTCATGAAAGATAGCCATAAACTAGATAGTCCTAAACCCTAGGTCAGGGAATTTGGCTTAGCTAGCTCATGAACTACATATTCAAATTGATATTGACCTGTTTTGATAGTTTGGCTTATTTTGCATGCAAGTTCTATAAATCAAGGTAAAGGTAAATTAAATGAGGGTATCCTTGCTGGCTAGAAACGAACTTAATAGTTTCACTACATCCATCATTGAATCCCAACAACAATCTAGGCCTTTGGAACTAAATCAAATATGTCATCTCAGTAGAAGATGATTGCATTATGCTTGCACCGTTGTTAAAACAATAGCCTCTTACATCTATATTGAATTTAGGGGGTTACAGAAGGAATTGCAGCTGGAGAAGTCCCTGATTTAACTATTATCTAGCCAAATACTAAAAAACAAAAGCAGCATAGCATAACAAAAAAAAACACAGGTCCCAGATTTGACTATTATCCAGCCAAATACTAAAAAAACAAAAGCAGCATAGCATAACAACAACAAAAAACAGAAAAACAACAACAAAAACAACAAAAGTTTACGTACCATTGACAATTCCTTCAAGCAGGTAGATAGCTTCTTGGTATGTAGATGACAAGGAAGTGAAGACCTTAATACTCATGTAAACAAAATACTTATAAGACACTTGTGTAAACAAAATAACACAACTGTGTAAATATGTGTGTAAGACATGCAAAATACAGTTCATATGTGGCCTAGCATTCTACCATTTGTCTGTTCCTATGGGCCCACAATCTTACCTCTTATTCCATTTCTCTTCCCCTATGGGTCCATAACCTTACCTCTTATTCCTCTTTGCGACAACTCAACGCCTAATTATGTGGTGTCAATCACGTAACTTCTGGCTTCATCCAATCGGTTAGGGCTAACTCTCGATGGACCAATGCATTTAAGAAGGTTTCAGTAGCAAATGATCCAAGCGTTCCATAGCCTGTCACAACTATAGTTATAAATTGAACAGATGATCCAAGCGTTCCATAGCGAGGTCGAATGCTAGTCGAGGGTTTTTTGGAGGTCGAATGCTAGTCGAGGGTTTTTTTGGATCCTTTTCACTCTCTCCCCAAGTGGGGGCTACCAGTATACTAGCTACAAGGAGAGCAAGAAGGCGATTCCTCCCATTCCCGGTGCAAATGCTAAGGGCAGATTGGCAAACAAAGGCTTTGGATAAGTTCCTACTAGGCTATAATGGTGAGGGATGAGAATATGGCATCGTGCTCCTCCACTACCTGGACTTGTGGCTCTGTTACCCGAACCTTTCTTTCTGGCAATGCTGGCTGGAATTGGCTAAGTAGCGGAGCCCAATATGTCCTTCACTTCGCGTAAGCTCTGTGCAGAGCGAATTCCATCCCCACCGCTTCACAATATTGAGGGCCCTCTAGCATAGCTGGAGAAACAGTTCTGAACCTGAACTGAGCAAGAAGGGTTCCCAGTGCAAGTGCTAAGGGCAGATTGGCAAAGAGACCATTATGAGGTCTCTCTTCGTATGTTCTAACATGGCAGTCAAGGGAAGATATGGCAGGAACATTACATACTTTATAATCGGCAACAGTGCATGTTCCCCCAGAATTTGTCAAAATACCCGGGTTCACTGCTAAAATATATGCCATGGTAAGGAAAGTAGCAGTTCCAGCCCGAACTTCTATTGGAAGCTAGTGCAACGCTGCTGTTTGGGGCTTAGGGCTTATAGTAGAATGAGGCATGCCAAAAAACAAAACTAGCTAAGAATCGACCTTCATAAACAGAAAATACAAAGGAAAAATACACCTTCACCTTCACCTTCACAACCTTCACATTCACAGGTTGGCCTCAGAGCTTCACCTTCACATTCTCGCACGACACATTCACTGGCTTCAGAGCTTCACCTTCACCTTACCTTCAAATTTGGAAGTCACATAAACTTCCATCCCAGCCATCATCCTGCATAAACTTCCATTCCCAGCCATGCGCAGAGGTACAGAGAAAAGAAAGTGAAATAAACCCTAGTGAGGCAGATTGCATTGTCAAAGGAAAAACCCTGTATCACCTTATGGCATCTGTTGACACATCGCAAGGTAAAGGTAAATTAAATGAGGGTATGTTGAACACCTGCATACAGAGGCAACAACTGCATAAACCAAAAGTTAGAAACTTTGCATAAAAACTTAACCGATTGCAACCACTGCCAACATAGATTAACTTTGGATAAAAAGTTAACCATTGCAATAAGAGCTGCAATAAGAGGTCCCATAAAGAACTTTAGCATAAAAAATTGAATGTTGAAAATAAATATTCCTAAAGTTTGGATAAAGAAAATTAGCCCGGGCAAAAATTTGGTCAAAGAAACAATTAATTGAAAGTCAACGATCTATCGATCGCTATTATCCAGGTAGGGACTAATAAGGATGAGGGGCTTTTAAAATGATGTGGAGACCTATACGTTAATTATTATGAAGCCAAGTCATATGAAAACCAATACGTTTGACCAAGTGCTGCTATCATAAGCGTTGAGGTATATCGGGTATGTGTATTGACCGATCACGACACCAAATAAAAATGGTGAGGTCTGATACATATTATCATGTTTTTCTTATTTATCAGAGACTTTTTTTATTGGGATATTTTTATATCAGGATTTTTATATTGAGATTTTTTTTACAGGACTTTTTATATTGAGTTTTGTTTTTTATATTTCACTTTTTTTAGGAGTAGTTTTTAGAGTGACTTTTTAAAGTTTCCGGTGCTAAAATCTGGTGAAAAAAATTTGATGTAAAATCTTGATTTCTGTTATTCAAACTAGTTTTTTTTACTGTATATATATAGATTTAGCACCCTAAAAAATCCCTAGGACACTTCTATTATGCAAGTTATCCATCAAATTTCTGTTTTCAATAAATTCTTGCCGGATTTTAAAGAAATTAGACTGGAAAAATCCCCCGGAAAAGCCTTCAAAAAGTCGCACTAAAGACAACTCCCTTTTTTTATCGGGATTTGATGCCATCGAGATTGGAAGAATTTTTTATTGGAGTTTTTATAAAAGAGTAAGAGAGGAGGCAAGGTGAAGTGGGGCCCATGTGGAGTAGGACTCATTCATTATAAAATACAACCACTTGGTAATTAAAAATCTGACAAAATGAACTACAATTACTTGATAATTTTAGATATCAGGTTTCAGAATTTCTTTTAAAATTGGGATTTGGAATAAATTACTGAGATCTCAAAAACACATAACTTTTAATTGTTCTACAATTTGGCTATAACATTTTTGTAGAACCGTTAGTGAAAAATGAATTAATTAGTAAAAATTAACTAGGAATTAATATTTACAATCAATTACTAATTTATTTACAAAAATTAAAATAAAATATATTTTGTACATTTTTTTAACCCAAGTGGTAAAAATTATCGAACTTTGGATGAACACCATTTGCAAACTGTGTAACAAAAAATGAGATGAAACAAACACTGATGTAAATCTAGCAAAAACTAGAACTTAATGAAATAATCAAAATAGAAATCCGACGAAAACGAGAAATTAGAAAAATTATAGGATACTTAACCAAAAGAAAATATTAAAAAGGTGTTTTATCCAAAAAAATTATGGAAATGGTCCCCATTATTTGAAATAAGAAAGTCGAAAATGGGGGGCTTCATTTTTCACTACAATGGAGTGGAAAAGGCACTCCCCCTCCTCTGGATATTCAAGCTTAATCTTCCGAATCTTGGTGGTGGGAATTGTGGCATTGGGCTCCACATCAATAATATGTTTCCCTTTGTCATTCCCCTTGTCAAGTTCTGACTCATATTCAGAACATGCATATGATTCGGGAAGCCTTCAAATCAACCACCAGTGACTGCTTGGCTCAACACTCACTCGTGTTGTGAGTGGGGCCCTTATGAAACTCACACCACTTTCTCGTGTCCTTCATTGTCTTCGTGGTGTTTTTATTTGCTTGCGGCTTTGATAGGTTGTCTTGGCTCGCCCCGCCTTGGATTTGTCCTTTGTTCTGCCATTTGTGAGCGCTTTTCCCTTGCTTTGGATTCATAGACGCAAAGTATTGCTTCTTCTATTTAAAATTTTGCTTGATCTTGACAACATATCGATATGCAGCGCCGAGCGAAGAGATGTCCAAGAACTCAATGTCATCCTGGATGTACTTGTGTAAACAACCGTGGTACTTGAGTACCAAATGACGCTCATCATCCTTGATACCAACTTCGTGTGAAAGGTATGAAGAATATTTATGAACTCCAACACGTCTTGGACCCTTCCCTATTGTAGTGTGGTCCAATTTATCTATTTATCTTCATAGCTCCCGACAAGGTAATACTTCTCTTTGATAATTTCTTAGAAATAATTCCAAGTGTGTGCATCTGAAAATAGTGAGGGTTCCCTCTCATCCCTCTTGTCACATTAGGTTTCCCAATGCACCAGTCCTTGACGTGATGGGAAAATTTGAGGAGTGCAAAAGTAATCTTTTCCCGATTGGAAAAATCATAAACAAAAAAATATCCTTCTAATAGATTTAACCATTTCTCTATGACATTCACATATATTTGGCCTTTAAATATGAGGATATCAAAGTTGCTTGTACCTTAAAGGAAGTGGCCCCTCCAGAGTAACTGTTGGAAAAATGTAGGTTTTAACCTTGTACAAAAATTATTTGCAAACAAATTCTTAAAACAAAAAATAAATAATAGCGAGAGCATAAAACATAAAACAAATATACACAAATATTTTCCCTTGGATCCAAAAACTGAGACTACCAACTTGATTTTTCATTATATTCCTTTCAATGTTACAACACATATATATACATGTAGAAGCGTTCATAAACTCCAATCCATTAACCCTGGATTATAACATAATTGAATTTCCCTTGATTCGATCTACAAAATACCATTGACAAAAAGCTATCATGCCCAAAACCATGTGCTAAATCCATGCACAAAACCATAGGTAGGTTCGCCCACCTAATATAAGCTCCAATTTTTTTTTTCCGGGGCACTGCCCCTAACACTGTGCAGGGGGGATGCCGCCCCCATGCAAACCTCCCGACAGGGGGGGCTACAGCCCCCCTCTTACCCCCTGCTTTGCGCATGGGGCTAGTCATGGAAAGAATATAACACACACCCAACAAGGAAGATGGGTCCCCTATGGGTAGTCGCTAAAGTAAATGGGAAAAGTTGTCCATCATCGCGTTTCTTTGTCGCTCGAGGGATTTTTCGAGCAATATTTTGAAAGGTTCTCCTACTCCCTCGTATTTCTTTTCTTCCGCCATGGGAGATCATCGGGGTTTGTGACATTGGTCTTGCAAAGGTTCTTCTAGTTCGAGGCCTAACTCCTTATACCTTGACCTAGTTAGGGACATGCAAAAGAAAAAAATAGAGAAAGAGCAAACCCACTCTAATACCACTGATCTAGACTTATACAAGAACACGACGTAATAAAAATATAAACATAAACACAAAGATGCAACAAGAATAAAACTTCATTTCATTAATATCATAGAAATGGAATATGCTTAAAGGAAGAATGAAAATAAACTAGCTCGGGCAATGGTAGCTTATCTTTGAGAAGGGATGTGGTGACTACATGCCTCTGAACCATGTTACAATGGGGCTCAAAGTCCTACTTATTATTTAACAACAAAGATAAAACCCTAAACAACGAAAACCCTAACCCCAAGAGATGGAACACCAAGAGTTTGTGGGCCCTGTTGGGGTTAGTTGGGCAGCCAAGTTCCCGAGGTTGTAACTTGGTCATATGATCTATGTTTGGCGTGTATGATACCTTGTTGGAAATATCTCTTCAAGTACTACAAGATTTGCGAGAGGCCCAAAGTTGTGGCTGCGGACGTCAAAAAAACGTCGTTTAGGGGGTCAAAAAATCTCCAGAAGTTCAAGTCCCGAAAAGCTGCTAAAAATAATAACTACTGCTACAATCACGGAAATTGATGAAACCGACTAGAAATCTATGGGGATTAGGTGGATGGCCACCAATACCCACATGGATCAACAACTCCTTAAATTCTCTTAGCAGTTGAAAGCTTTGCAGAACTCGACAACTATGATACCACTATGGCATAATGTCCTTGGTAGCTCCATTTTCCCTATTCAGGGTCTTCTCCACATATATATATATATATATATATACTCCATTTTTTTTACTTTATTCCCCTTCCCCAACGAGGAAATTCCTTTTTCTCGTTTCACGTGGAGGATCCTTATTTCTTTATAAAACCTTTTTATAATTTTAATTTCTCAAAAAAAGTGTCAAATCCAGGCTTATTGAACAAGGCCAAGTAGGGGGTTGGTTTATTTATCCATAACAAATGTGCACACCGACTATTTGAGACCGACTGCTGACTAACTAAGGTACTCGGGGTTTGGGGATGTCAACTCCATAAGTTTTGTCACTTTGTTTTTGCACTTGACCTGATTAACTGAATTGGCACACATAAGGTCAGGGTCGATTTGGGGCTCTTAAGCTCAGAGGGACCACACACACCTTTCATAAATTGAGTCAGGGTCGCTCTTGATACACCAACCTGAAATTTATTTCTCGGTCGACTGCACTGACTTAGTCGGGTTTGGAAATGCCCTGGGTTAGTCAGGTCGGGGTCTTTTGTCCACGCTTACTTATTTCACCTGACTTTTTTGTATGTTTGACTATACACAGGCCAACCAAAAGAAATCGTTTCAGGTTGACTTAACCGTCTAAGTTTTATACCACCTTCTTTAGAGGCTTGAGTACTCAGGAGCTTTTAATTTGAATGAAAATTTCGGAGGGATGACCTCCCGACTATGGGTCTCACTAAATCGATGATCAATCTAAGGTTGACTTTCCTTTATTTTCGTTAAGTCCTGCCAGACCAGGTTTCACCATTCAACAAAGTGTCTTATATTATAAAATTTTCACAGAATTCTCCAAAACAACCAAATTCATGAAAAAATGAAACTTACTGTAGGTTCTTCAATCCACAAGTTTTTTTTTTTGACCGATTTTGGGACTTAGCAATCTACGTGGACCTACCTCGGTTAAATCAAATTCGTTTCAGAGTGTCGTAATTCACATTTCAACCAAATTATACATGGGACACCATTCAAAAACTGAGAAGAACACACTATAGTAAAGAGTGATTATAGAGAATACCAACAAAAATCAAAATGATTCCAGTATTCTTCGCCTAGCTCTCTCGCACCGGCGAGACTTTCATATCCATATTTTTATACAAAACACACGGAATTTATTCCGAAACAAAATAGGGAGGCATTGGCTAACAACAACCTTCCTAAAGATGACATCTGAACCTTTCTGGAAGCCCAAAGAAATGTCCCAAATAGAGGGACACATAAACAAAACAAAAAACAATATATATGCCTAGTTTTTCCTCAAGGGACACATAACCACAGCAGAACAATAACTATGGAAGATATTTACATGGAATATATATTTTTCAGGAAAACAAAATGTAGAGCAAGGCTCCTGCATCAATTGTATTTTGCATTCCACACTAATGTTTTTTTGTATTTCTAAGCCTTATATATAATGTTATTACTCAAAGAATCTTTTACATTGAACTAATATGTAGAATACGTTCCTAATTATGAATTTAGTCAATCACTAACTTTCTATGAGATCACTTCTTAAGTTATAAAATTGTTGATGTAATTAACACGATAGTACAATTTGTAGTTTTTGTATCACTGATATATATTTTAGGTTCTCAAATATATGAGATTAGAATAAATATTTTATGAACTATGTTACCAATGTGAGAAGGAAAATGTGGAAAATTAGAGGGCCAACGACCTAACATAATTTACATTGAATATTGAGTGTTCGCATATGGAATATTGGTGCTTCAATGGCTAGCATTGACATGTAAAAAAATGATCAAGAAAATGATTAACAACACATTGTGCGCTTTGATAAACACACCTTACTTTATAAAATCAATGCCAATACTACTTAATAATTTCAAGACTCAAGTGCATGTAAGAAACATTGATGAAATTCATTACACTTACTTTAAAGATGTGCATTATCTATTCTAATATGTGTGTCGACCTTCTAACAAACAACAACCAATTGCTAACACTACACCACTTGCTAAATTGACTAGTTGTGGCTCTAATACTAACAAGACCTACTTATGTTTGACCCTTGGTAGTTTTCAAAGAACATTCAAGGATCCAACCATACGAAATAAAAATCAATTTATGTTTAAAAAGGATCACATAAAAATAATAGAAAATTAAACTATATATAGAATTGCTAATCATGTTGATTAAGTGGAATTCGCTTTTGTATAATTGTTCTTTATGGCTTTCATTGCCCACACACTATAATTAACTTATAACTCTCAAGCTAACATTGAGTTTTACATCACTTTGGCTTCTCAGGTATTTTCTTTTCATGGTCTTAATTCATTCAATCAATTTTTTCACATTTCAACTTAAAAGTAAATTGATCAACATTTAATAAAGTCCAATAAGAAGATTGACAAAGTTGTTGTAAACATACAAATATATAGGAAATGATTAAAGTAGAAAATTTAAATAATCATATTTGATGAGGAATTTTCGGGTTGGTTCCACATTTTTTGGTTCATTAATTAAAGATTGGAGTTGATAAAAATTTATTAGGTTAAAGATCAAACTTGATGAAGTCATCACTTTTCCATTGTTCAAATCCACATTAGCAATTCTGACCCATTTATTATCACACCTGATTTTCTTTGCATTATTGTTTATTCTAAGAGTGGAGTTCGATTTTGTTTCCTTCTAAAAGTTTATTCTTACACTCCATTGACTTCCACTAAAATTGTATATATTTATACACAATGACACTCACCTTGTGCCAATGTTTCATCCTATTCATCTTATGCCAAAATTGATATGTAGTGTGGTCCAAATGACGTACTTACCTACCAAGTAAAGAAATCTATGAAGTCTTTCAAGGTCTAATGTAATAGCATAGATATGTAGAAAATCATGACCAATGTTACTATCCTTCAACCCTAAAGATCCAAATACCAATATAGCAATGTGCTTAATTGCCATGTTCCCACCATAGATTTGTCAACTGGAATAGTTGATGTTCATGTTGTAGTTTAATTGCTGACAATTAAACCAATCATTACTTGTTGATATAAGAGTAGAATTAGAATACCAATAAGCAAATGATAGCTCATATTATTTGTAACATTACCATCGCAAGGTGATAACCACTTGTGTGAATCTTTAGGCCATATGCTATTTCATATAAATGAATATAAACTCATATGGCATGAGCTAAGAATGATTTTGCAAAGCAAGAGAAAGCGAAAAATGGACATAATAAAACATAAAAATAATTTCAAACAAATTTGTGAATATTATTCCCATTAATATTTTGATTGAACTTTGAAGTCACGCACATTACTTATAAACCTTAAACAAAAGCATATGTTGATGTCATGAACCTTTAAAAAATTCATATATTGAAACCATAAGTTGAAGCTTTTGAAAAATGATCTATACGATATTGTATTGTTTCATTTGTACTTTTTTATTAAACATGTATATGTGAAACTATGATCCTCATGAGCTAATGAATAGTTAACAAATGCCGGGAACTCAAAAAGTGTCGATAAGTATCGTCTAATATTTGTGATCTTGGACCACAAAGTATGAGAAAACTTTCAATCAAATTATTGAGATAATGTATAGTTTTTGGATTGCAAGTGTGCTTAAGGCAACCATATTTCGCTTATCCTAGGGAGAAAATTAATACTCTCATCATGGAACCTTCATGTCTTTCTACAAGTTTTGAGACATGTCTGTAAATTCCAAGTCCAAGACATGCATGACAACAGCCAAAGATGCACCCATATATAAAAAGGCTATCATACTACTCATACTACTCATATCATAGCCTATCACCTTAGCAAGCAGGGTTACAATAAAACTACATATAAAGACCTAAGATATTTCACGATGTATTACCCTGTATATCTAGGAGGGTGAAGCCCACCCTGGAATCTCATAAACTCTAGAGTGGAACAAAGACATTCCAAATTTCAAAAATACATGGTAATATAGTTTTTATGAGGTGGAAGCCAATGCATCCACTATTACCACCATCCCCTAACTTAATGCTATGGTCCTTTAACCTAGAACTATTATTAACTACATAATGAGGTTTGTGGGACTTTTAATGGTAGTATTTTGGTGAGCTTATAAAGTAGTTTGAGTTCTTACAATGCTCAAAAATTCCAGTTGATTCCCAAATTATATTTGCAAGGGTCATAATATAAACAAGTGAACATTTTAAAGCTTAGTTTTAGATGTTTTATGAATACTTAAATTTCCCAAGTCTTCTTACAAAAACTTAATGTTTGACCTGTGAAGCATCTCATTAGACAAGGTATCCAAGTTTGTACTACCATGGCCAATTGTTTTTTCATTAGCTCAATATACTCATCCATGATTTTAAACTCATCATTTCATAAAAATTACCTAATAGGTAATATATGTTCAAACAAAAATAAACAAGTAATTTACAATTGATAGCATCAATTTATAAAAAGGTAAAGACTTATCTAAAATCAATTTCCTACAAAAAATGAATGGTGTGCTATTTCCAACCCAACCATAGGTTCAATGGCACTTGTCTTTATTTACAACTAGCCAATTCCTAGCCAAGCCATGATACCACTAGGGAAACTTGGATTCTCAAGGAAATTGATGGGTGTGAAGGCCACTCTCCTTCACAGACAACCAATTGTAAAATTCCCTCTTAGACCCATTGAGCCTAGGATGTTCATGAATTGTACCAATGCCTTCCCTACTAGTTTCAATTGCAAAAGAGAGTTCCTTCATTGCCTGTGAAGTTCATCAACACCCTCCCATATTAGTGCCTACTTCCTTGCTCAACTAGCATAAAAAATTCACAACCCCTTTTTTCCCATTTCAGATTCAAGTTTTTTTTCTTAAATTTAATGGTGAAATTTGATTTTAGCAAGCCCAAACACCCAATAATGGTCTCAGCTAGAATTTGGTATCCACATGCTTGATTTATGGCAACCTTAGTGAAGTTTATTTTTACCCATAAAAATAACAACAACAACCCACTCATGGTTTTCATCCTTTCCACTTGTGGGTACTTCCAAAATTCATGTACACTCTCTTGTTTCACCTTTGGTGTCTCTTGCACACTGCCAACACACTCAACAATGGTTCCCATGATCCCCATGTGCAGTCTATTACCCTTGCCCATGAAGACTCGTGATTTTCTAGCTTATGCCAAAGGAATTCATGGTTCAATTGGGAAAATCAAAGTGCTTAATTGGCTAACATTTTTAGCTTTCCTAGCCACCTCCCCCATACCTTCATAAATGTGGTTGGTTGGTTTCCCAACTATCCAACTCTCTTTCAATAACTATTTTTTAGGAAATGACCATAGAGAAGAATCTAAAATTTAAAATTTGTCAATTTGGTAATATGGTTTTTTTTTTTTTTTTTTATGAATGTCGTTTACTTGGTAGGTAAGGTAATTCCCCAACCGCCTTGCTATTTTTCACTCAGAATGTCATGGCCAATATCAGTGCTCCACCCTTTAGTCAGTTGTTCAACGGTTTTTTATTATTTAAGTGAAAAATATTTATGTCATTTATAATTTTTCCATTATAGTCTTAAAATTGACAGAACATCTTTGTTGCACCTCATGATCATACTGAGGCATAGTTATGGTTACATACTAGGGGAAAATGGGGTGCTGAAAGACAATCCACAAACTTTAGCATTTATCAAATGTTACAAATTTCTCTCATTTTCTAAAAGTTTAGAATGGATAGCCTCTTTTCATTAGTTCATTGGCCAGTTGGACATTGTTCATCACCTATTAAAGTTTACCCTCTAGTTGATATTTCTTTTTCTTTTCATGTTCCATTGAATATGTTTGCATCCACAATGTTCTAAACACTTATCATGGATCACCACTTACTTGTGATTCTAAAACTTCAATTCCTAATAAGAATACTTGCTAAGGTTTCACCACTAGGTCTTCACTCAATGAACTTGTGACTTAACATGCATGTTCGTGAGATATTAAAGAATACCCCATATTTCACTAGATATTGATAAATATCTCCCAAAATCGTTTTTTCAAACCACACTCCCAATACACCTTTCCTGTAACAACTCCACTTCCACAACAATTTTTTTTTCTATTTATAGTCTAAAGAGTAACTGTAGTCAACTTCATTACTAGACTTCATCGCTTTTCGACGTAATCGACTAGTAGTTTTATGTTTTCCTTACTATTGATGAATTTAAGTCCAACAATTGTCATCAATCAATCTTCTTGGAAGCCTGGCATTAACTACATCGCCTTATCCTATTATCTTAATAAAATGGAATTTTTGCTAATTATGATAATCTCTATCATAATATAATTCTTATATTATACCTTTCATAATCTAATTCCATTCTTATTGCAATTGCGAAATATATATTTCTTTCGTTTTCTATCTAGATTATCCTTTTTATAATTAAACCACTTTATTTTATATTATCAACTTCCTTTAGTTGATAATTATATCTTTGACTAAGATTATAGTTTGGACCTTAGCAAGGTGGTTACTATTCAAATTTACATACGTAAACATTTACTGGCCATAAGTAATAATGAATTCGACATTATTCCATCTTTATTAACCTTAACTATAGACTCCACGTTGTAATATATGAAATTGATGACCTTCTCAAATACACTTTGTATGTAAATCTCTTATTCGAATTTTAACACTATACATTAATTTCTTTTGTCCTATGTGGGATTATTGTCATAGTGTATCACCACTAATGTGGGTCACATGTACATCCATTATGGAGCTAACATGAACTTTCATGTCCCTCATAGCTTTGCCACGTAATTCACCTTACACTAAGTATTAATGTGGAACAGTTTCATATAACACTATACATTTATGAAATTTGGATTGAAATCACTACCCATAGGGTTTAAAGTCAGACGTTTTTATTATTGGTATCCTTTTGGGAATTCTCTAATTTATGAATAGTATTGTGTTCAATAAAACCATCACATGGCTATGGCCTGGCGACTTGACCTCTCGTCTACCTGGTTGATTTCCCTTTCTCGATTCTTTACACATGGACGATTATGAGTGCATCATGTAGTTGATTCGAGTTAACTCTTCATCTGCCCTAATTTTGGTCTGTTCATTATTTTTGGCACTGTCATTTTGGTGTTTCGGCTCTGATTCTTCCGCACACCCTCGTCCTAAAGGTTTCCAGACCTTTCATTATTTTTTTTATCATACACATGACGCAAAAGGTTCCTAGTTCTTTTTACGTCTTTAGGATGAATTGCTCGAATATTTCCTCAGGTAATAATTCCCTTTTGATGAAACGTTTGGCTATAAAGCCTTTGTTATGTATGGTATTGTTTAGTTAAAATTTTCTAAGCATTATACTCTGTCATCATTGCGTATCTACTCATTTTAATTGCAACTGCTCATTTTTCTTCGGGGATTTTACGTTTTTGAAGGGTATCATGGCCAATCACTTTCTAGGTACACGAAATCCGTAATGTAACCCTCCTGGATATATACGAAGTGAGAAATTCTTCCAGTTATTTCATATATTCGAATTCACTGAAATTTCGTATTAGGGTTCTTCTCATATAATTTCTACTCCACAATTTCGATGTATAACCATGATAATATTTTATCTCTATCCTTGGTTTATGGTTACTTACTGTAATTCATATTTTTACTCTCTGTATAATATCTACTAATTTTTGTTTTGGACGCAGGTTGGAGATTACCTTAGTCACCATGAATCCTTCACCTACAGCTCATCCGAGAGTAAGGAGGGATTTCCGCCCATGTGTATTCCTACCTATCTTTTTTCTTCTCAGCATCAGCATACCTTTCCAGGTATGAATATTGTTACCCAAAATGTTCTTTGAAATCCTTAAGATTGATATATATCGACGACATGTGTTAAATAATTTTATGGGTTCTTGTTAAATTATAGTTTCATTAATTTAATTGGCTTTCCTCTACTCTGAGAGCCAACGTAAATTGTTTACAGGCGTACCTTTGTTTAATAGACACAGGGTTGTCCAGTTAATGGAATTGTCATTTGTTTGGCATTTAAGTAATTGTAGGAATATATGAATGTAATTCCTCATTGGTTATTGACCCTGATATTATTTGATAGGTCCTTACAAAGCTAGAATGTTTGTTATATACTCAAATTAACGATTTAGGAGATAACTCAGAACTCCTATTAACATTTTTTTTAGTTTCGTAATTTCGATTTCTGGGTTGTTGTAACTCATTGTTTGATTATGACGATTTGAGAATATTGTTTATTCTAAAATTAATCAACCTTTCTCAGGGGTGGGAAATTCCACGCCTTTTTGTTTATTCAAACTGAATCTCACAATACATTATTAAATATTGATAGCCTGTAGCATTTCCATATATATAATTTAATAATTATACAGAATAGGGTCTGATTACATTTGTTTCTAATTTGTACAGGAGTACAATTTTCTTCCGCCGTCCCTCAGAGTATGTCCAGCCCTCTGCTGTAACAAATTCAGGTAATCATTCTTCCCTCTCTGTATAGTAATTCATTCTTACTATTTTATTCCTCTTCCTTCCAATTTAATTTGTTTCCAAATTCGTTTACATGCATAGTTGCTTTCCTACTCTATTCCAACTAGTAAGGAAATAATTGTATTTTAAATTACCAATATCACTTCTTTCAATATTTGGTGCTTTACTGCATTTAAGAACATTCCTTAATTTATCTTAATGATTTTATGTGCAGGTACCCGTTATACCTTCCTGCTCCATTATACAACAATGTTATAATTGTGTATGTCATATAGTGATAAAAACATTTGATTTCATTTGTACAGGTTGGTCCAGAATTCCTTAAGGACTTCCTCTATTTGAAATCTGAACAACTTTCGAAGTGATAATGTAGTTGAAATTCATGGGATTGAAACTCGTGCTTTGTATAAATTTTTTACAATATTCACTTTGACATGTATGCACCTATAAGTCTCCCAACCTATTTTGGTTCAGTACAATGCTGCATACTTTATTTCCAAAAGTTAAAATATGTTTCATGTTATGCATCTTTATATTCTATTTAACATTTTCTTCAATTTCTAAGATAATACTATGGTTCATGTAAAATCTACAATATTCTAGATATATTACAGTAGAAGATATGGTTTGAATTTTCTCATTTCATGTTTAGTAAAAGAACAAAATTTCCTCATTATGTATAAACTTTAAATGGTAGGTTATCATAGTTAATTTGATAATTTCCTTGTATCTACTCTCCTTCTCATGTATCTTTCTGTGTATATAACAAAATATTTAATACCTAACCTCAGATTTAAACCTATTTTAAAGGTTTAGATATTATGATAATTGGTATAATTCCTAAAATTATCTGTGTAACAACACAAGACTACACTATATTTATTATAGTAGGTTATGTTAAATGCACCAGACCCGATCATCTACAATAACAGAAAAATATAATATTACTTAAATACACAGAATATAATTGTTCACATATCTTGCTATCTAATTCATCACATCTATAAAAATCATCATAATAACACAATACTAAAACATAATTTAATAACTTGTACATACCACTTCTGGTAAGACTATTTTCCACTCAACCTTGAGCTTTATCTCCGTAGCTTCCCCTGAGAAGAGATCAATTCCTCAAAAGTGTAGACAACCTCTTGTCTACCCATGAATGACTTATTTAAGCCTAATTTCCCATCATCTTGTTTCCATAACTGCGTCCAGTTAATTAGGATGTTGTTTTCCTTTTTTGCCTAGGCTTTCCATTTGTTTTTTCCACAAAGGTACTTTAAACCTAGTTTTTTCCTCTTTCTAGTTTTATTACACCTCTTCCAACTAAATTTCCTCTTTACTGGGGTATCTTTTAGATTTTTATCTCTAGTCTAATATTTTCAATTTAATTTATTTTCTCCAGGGATTTTTGGAGAATCTAGGAAAGTCTTTGGAATCTTATCCATCCTCATGGACTTGAATTCCTGATCTCTATTTACTCTAGTCTTTGCACAATGATTAATTTTCAAATTTATTAAATTTAACTTTAATTTGTCCCCACATATAATTTTCCTATAGGTCCATTTGACCTTTTGAACTTTTAACTGCCTAAAATAAAAGAAGAAAAATAAGGATATTACATATTCCCCCTCTAAAATAGAACACCATCCTAGGTGTTGCAAAATACTTTTTTGATTTCTCAATTGGGGATGGATGTTCCTTCTTCATCTCATCCTCTTGCTCCTAGTAGTTTCCTCAGAGGTAAAGTGCTTCCACCACACTTTTACCCCGCCTACCAGTTATACTCTGGAGCTTGATTTTTTCCTACTTCAGTATAAGAATTATATCTCGAAAAAAATTTCATTCCTATTTCCCGAAATATGTAGGCTGGTCCCTGACATATTTCGAGCCTGGTCGTTTTCTGTCACTCAAATCACTTAATTGTTCTAAATTTTCCTATGTGAACCGTCTAGTGAGATTCCCCAACACCTCAACACTTTAATGGTTCTTTTGTTTCCTTGTTTTATCATCATTACCTCTATTCTTCAAGTATATAACTTGAACTTTGATGGAGAGTCTTCTCAATTAGTGGTCCTTCCATTCCACACTTGTATCACTCTAATTTATTCGTACCACAGTTAGCGTTACCCTGCCATTGGTAGATTTCAAATTTTTATTTTTTCACATTATTTTAGTAAACCCGAAGGTTTTTTTCTAAGTTCAGGAGACAAGATTCCTCATCCTTCTCCCTTTTATTTTTGGGATCATGTCTCACTGTTTTACCATCCTCAGACCCTTCTGAGTGGTTTCAACTTCTTTTTTCTTTCTTCCGATCTTCACTTTCGTGACTAGACCTTGAGGTTAATTCCTTACTCAACCTTCCTTAGACTTTGCTGACTTGTAGCAATCATTCATTACTGGTTCTAATATGAACCAATTCTTGTTGCATTTCCTGGAACTTATCCATCAACTAAACATTTTGATCTGGTGGATTTCCTACACCACCCAGATATACATACTGGTCATCTTCTTCGTTCATAGTTTCACCTGTACTTTTCTGTACTAATTCATTATATACAGAAATGAAATTAGTGTATAAATTTTCAATAAAAAAAAAAATTACAGGAGCATAATCTTGAAATTTTTAATTTCTAGTGTGAGGACACATATAGGCCGAGTGTTTCAACATGGGTTCTGATACCATTTGTAACAACTCCACTTCCACAACAATTTTTTTTTCTATTTATAGTCTGAAGAGTAGCTGTAGTCAACTGCATCACTGGACTTCATCGCTCTTCAACGTAATCGTCTAGCACTTTTATGTTTTCCTTATTATTGACGAATTTAAGTCCAACAATTGAATCCTCTTATCCTCTTATCTTAATAAAATGGAATTTCTGCTAATTATGATAACCTATATCATAATATAATTCTTATATTATACCTTTCATAATCTAATTCCATTCTTATTGCAATTGCGAAATACATATTTCTTTCGTTTTCCATCTAGATTATCCCTTTTATACTTAAACCACTCGACTTTATATTATCAACTTCCTTTAGTTGATAATTATATCGTTGATTAATATTATAGTTTGGACCTTAGCAAGGTGGTTGCGATTCAAATTTACATACGTAAAAATTTACTGGCCATAAGTAATCCATTCAGCCCTTAGAATGAATTTGACCTTATCCCACCTTTATTAGCCTTAATTATAGACTCCATGTTGTAATATATGAAATCAATGACCTTCTCAAATACACTTTGTATGTGAATCTCTTATTCGAATTTTAACACTATACACTAATTTATTTTGTCTTACGTGGGATTATTGTCATAGTGTATCACCACTAATTTGGGTCACGTGTACATCCATTCTGGAGTTAACATGAACTTTCATGTCCCTCATAACTTTTCCACGTAATTCACCTTACACTAAGTATTAACATGGCACAGTTTTAGATAACACTATGCATTTATGAAATTTGGATTGAAATCACTACCTGTAGGGTTTAAAGTAAGACATTTCTTTTATTGGTATCCTTTCGATATTTTTCTCATTTAGGAATAGTACTTTGTTCATTAAAACCATCACATGGCTATGGCCTAGCAACTTGACTTCTTGTCTACCCAGTTTATTTCCCTCGCTCGATTATTTACACGTGGACGGTTATGACTGCATCGTATAGTTGATTCGAGATAACTCTTCATCTGCCCTAATTTTGGTCCGTTCATTATTTTTGGCACTGTCATTTTGGTGTTTCGGCTCTGGTTCTTCCGCACACCCTCGTCCCGAAGGTTTCCAGGCCTTTTGTTATTTTATTTTATCATACCCATGATGCAGAAGGTTCATGGTTCTTTTTATGTCTTCAGGATGAATTTCTCGAACATTTCCTTAGGTAATAATTCCCTTCTGATGCAACATTTGGCTATAATGCCTCTGTTATGTATGGTATTTCTTAATTAAATTTTTTGAAGCATTATACTCTATCACCATTGCGTATCAACTTATTTTAGTTGCGACTACTCCTTTTGCTTCAGGGATTTTATGTTTTTGAAGGGTATCATGGCCAATCTCTTTCTAGGTACACAAAATCCGTAATGTAACAGTCCTGGATATATACTAAGTGAGAAATTCCCCCAGTTACTTCATATATTCGATTTCACTGAAATTTCGTATTAGGGTTCTTCTGGTATAATTTCTACTCCACAGTTTCGATGTATAACCATGATAATAGTTTATATCTATCCTTGGTTTATGGTTACTTACTGTAATTCATATTTTAACTCTCTGTATAATATCTACTTATTTTTGTTTTAGACGCAGGTTGGATATTACCTTAGTCACCATGAATCCTTCACCTACAACTCGGTTGAGAGTAAGGAGGAATTTCCCTCCATCCTTATTCCTACCTATCGTTTTCCTTCTCGGCATCAGCATGCCTTTCTAGGTATGAATCTTTTCACCCAAAATGTTCTATGCAATCCTTCAGATTAATATATATCGACGACCTGTGTTAAATAATTTTACGGGTTCTTGTTAAATTATAGTTTTGTTAATTTAATTGGCTTTCCTCTACTCTAAGAGCCAACGTAATTTTTTTACAGGCGTACCCTTGTTTAACAGACACAAGGTTGTCTAGTTAATGGAATTGTCATTCATTTGGAATTTAAGTAATTGTAGGAATATATGAATGTAATTCATCATTGGTCGTTGACCCCGATTTTATTTGATAGGTCCTTACAAAGCTAGGATGTTCACTATATAATCGAATTTATGATTTAGGAGATAACTCATAACTCCTATTAAAATTTGTTTTAGTTTCGTAATTTCGATTTCTGAGTTGCTATAACTCATCGTTTGATTATGAGGATTTGAGAATATTATTTATTCTAGATTTAATCAACCTTTCTTAGGGGTGGGAACTTCCACACCTTTTTTTTTATTCGAACTAAATCTCACAATACATTATTAAAGATTGATAGCCTATAGAATTTCCATATATCTAATTTAATAATTGTACAGAATAGGATCTGATTACATTTGTTTCTAATTTGTACAGGAGTACAATTTTTTTCCGCAGTCGCTCAGAGTATGTCTAGCCCTCTGCTGCAACAAATTCAGGTAATCATTCTTCCCTCTCTGTGTAGTAATTCCTTCTTACTATATTATTCCTCTTCCTTCCAATTTAATTTGTTTCCAACTTCGTTTACATGCAGAGTTACTTTCCTGCTATATTCCAACAAGTAAGGTAATAATTATATTTTAAATTAGCAATATCACTTCTTTAAATATATAGCGCTTTACTGCATTTAAGAACATTCCTTAATTTATCTTAATGTTTTTATGTGAAGGTACCCTTTCTACCTTTCTACCCTTTGTACAGGTTAGTCCAAAATTCCTTAAGGACTTCCTCTATTTGAAATTTGAACAATTTTCAAAGTGATAAGTAGTTTAAATTCATGGAATTGAATCCCAGACTCTGTATAAATTTTTGACAATATTCACTTTGAAATTTATGTACCTATAAGTCTCTCGAATTATTTTGGTTTAGTATAATACCGCATACTTTATTTCCAAAAGTTAAAATATATTTCATGTTTTGCATATTTATATTCTATTTAACTTTTGCTTCAATTTCTAAGATAATATTATGGTTCATGTAGAATCTACAATCTTCTAGATATATTACAGTAGAATATATGGTTTGAATTTTCTCATTTCATGTTTAGTAAAATAACATAATTTCCGCATTCTGTATAAACTTTAATTCGTAGGTTATCATAGTTAATTTGATAATTTCCTTATATCTACTCTCCTTCTCATGTATCCTTCTGTGTATATAACATAAGGTTTACTACCTAACCTCAGATTTAAACCTATTTTAAGGGTTTAGACATTCTGAGAGTTGGTATAATTCCTAAAATTGTCTGTGTAACAGCACATGACTACACTATATTTATTATAGTGGGTTCTGTTAAATGCACCAGACCTAATCATCTACACTAACATAAAAATATAATATTATTTAAATGCACAAAATATAATTGTTCACATATCTTTCTATCTAATTCATTACATCTATAAATTTCATCATAATAACACAATACTAAAACAAAATTTAATAACTTGTGCATACCACTTCTGGTAAGAATATTTTCCACCGAACCTTGAGTTTTATCTCCATAGCTCCCCCCAAGAAAAGATAAATTCCTCCAAGGTGTAGACAACTTCTTGTCTACCTAGGAATGATTTATTTAAGCCTGATTTCCCATCAACTTATTTCCAAAACTACGTCCAGTTAATCAGGATGTTGTTTTCCTTTTTTTCCTAGGCTTTCCTTTTGTTTTTTCCACAGAAGTACTTTAAAACTAGCTTTTTCCTCTTGCTAGTTTTATTCCACCTCTTCCCGGTAACTTTCCTCTTTACTCGGGTATCTTTTAGATTTTTATCTCTAATCTAATATTTTCAATTTAAGTTATTTTTTCCAATGATTTTTGAAGAATTTGGGAAAGTCTTTGGAATCTTATCCATCCTCATGGACTTGAATTACTGATCTCTATTTACTCTAGTCTTTGCACAATGATTAGTTTTCACATTTATTAAATTCAACTTTAATTTATGTCCACATGTAACTTTCCTATAGGTCCATTTGACCTTTTGAACTTTTAACTGCCTAAAACAAAAGAAGAAAAATAGGGATTTTACCTTTCCAATATAAAATTCCCTATTTTTACTGGATACTTTTTTTCATATCCCTAATACCTTGCATCCCCATGTGCGTCTCCATGCATCTCTGTAATATTCCTTCTTTTGTGTCACCTATGACAGGGTTAGGATGGACTTCCAACGTTAGGAACAGACAGGTCACAGATACAGGTTGGTGTCATTATTGGGCCCAGGGGATTTTTGGAGGAGTTTTGAGGACTTTCAATGAGTACTGGTGGCATTCTCTTGATATATTCCATCATCTGCACCATTTTCCTTTCGTACTGGTGCATTCCGAAAACTTTTTGAAAACTGATTTATTTTTGGGCTTAAGTCAATTAATTACGTTCAAGGTGGCATTCCAGGAGGAATACGTAATATAACACCTTAGTGTAATAGCTCGTTGGAACCAATACGAGAGTACCTACATGATGGGGTGGTGTGATATGAGTTTTAGTGACCCGAGGAGACATGGTAGCCGATTTACTCTTTTTGACATTAAAAGGGAACATTTTAATTCGAAAATAAGAGGGAAAAGTGCTCCGTGATTAAAATAATAATAAAATAATGCTCTAGAAGGATCCATGAGATCTATAAAAGAAGAGGAGGAAACCATTGGGGAATATCTTGGATTTGATATATTTTCTTGTATGTGAGGTTGAGAACCCAGTTCTCTTCTCCATTGGTAGCCCCAGGACGAAAACCCTCGGGTGTGTTGACGAGTGTTGGATGGAAACCCAACTCTCTTAAGGAGACTTCATTCAGGAGTTTCACGGAGATTCAACGATACTGGAGTGAGGTTCATTTAGATCCTCAATTGGTGCTTCATTTCTTCAATGATTCAGTGGCAGTTGTTGCTAGAGGGGGAGTGCAACAATTCAGTTTTGGGAGGCCAACGTAGTATTGTAGCAGACACTTGTGGCCTATTCTATTCCAGTTATCTCAGCTATTTCTCATTTTAGCATGTAACCCTAGTTATATTATAATAAAGCTAAGGTATGTCTTACATTGTGGTGTTATGGATTTGCATGTACTTGTATGTTTGATTTTACATGGAAATATTCTATTAAATGCATGATAATTTAATGGAGAAATTTTGGTTAAGTTAAATTCCAGCAAAATTCATAAAATATCCCATTTGGGATATTACAGTTGTATCAGAGCCTCGATCTTGGCTCAGCCTCTGTGTTTTCCATTTTCGGTTGCAGCGATTTTGGTTAGAAGGGCATATGCAGTCATTGGAGGAGGCTCATTTGTGGGAGCTGCATTGGTGGGATTTTCGGGCTGGGGTGTTGGGAGATTGATAGGAGATCCATTTGAGGAGGTTGGCTAAGATTTTGGAGAGCAGTGACTGACAGTAGCAGTTGCAGTGCCAGAAAATTAAATTAGAAGAAGGCCAAACTACAAAGGGCCATGTTTTGAAGGTTGGAATTAGAGGAAACCCTTTCTCGGTTTTGGACAAGGATCACCTTCCCAAATTCCTTGAATTTTATGAGCAGTTTTCAGTGGGTAAATCAGTGGCTAAAGTCAGGGAACAATGTAATCTTGGAGCAGTAGTGCAGTTTTTGGAGGAGCTTGCTATTGGGGCCAATCGTGATTTAGACAAACCATTTCTGGGTTTTTCTAGGTTTTTTGAAGGGAGTTTGTGGAATAATTTCAATTTTTTTCAGGCGATATTTGGGTCTAAAATATTCATTCTTATAGCAGGGTGAATTGCTGGTTTAGCTGGGATTTCACATTGTTTGAATATTTTTGGTCAATCATAATTAGCCCAAAAAAATTCTGGGTTTCGTTGGCCATGGGTCAAGGAGTTGGCTCCTAATTTTGTAGAATTTTTGGGGGTGTTTTGGTGCCCCAAACATACATAATTATTTGGCAGCTAGTGGGGAAGGAGTAAGCTTAAATTTTGGGTCCCGAGTGACCAGTCGAATTTGCTAAAATAATTTTTGGGTTTTCCTGGGTTTGTAGTGGAGAGCCCAAGATTAATTTGGCAAAATTTTCTGAGCACTTTTGGATGCTTAAACAAGGGTCCCTTCCAGCCAGAAGTTGTAGAATTTCCAAAGTCGATGCAAATATTGAAGAGAGATCATTTCCTTGCATCTGGGGTAACATTTTTCTCGCATGAGATTGCTTATCTTGCTTTGCTAGGATGAATTCATCTTGTTGAAATTATTTTGCTAGAGCCAAATTTATTTTCCAGAGCCTAAATGATTTTTCGGAACTAGATTTATCTGTTGGGATAGGGTATTGTAATGAGAAATGTATAATATGTAACAGCATGCCAATAATGCATTATTTCTGTTGCATTAGTTTCATTTTCGATTGATGGCTGGACAATGTATTAATGTATGTAGGGTGTTTTTGTGGTACCTTTCATGGTTATCATAACTTTGTATTTTTTCCATAAACATGGGGTTCTTAAAATACCTCCTAGACCCACATGCCAACACAATCGCTGAAGCCTTGAACTACAATGTTTCTATGGACCAAGAAACCAAGTAAAACAATATACCTTTCTCAAAGGGGGTCTTGCCATTCTTCAAAAGGGGCAATCCAGGGACCTACATAAAGAACCAGAAATAGGGCACAAAATCCTTGCACTTGGGACAGATTTGAAACACATGAAGATCATATGGAGAGTTCTTTCCAAACTCGAGGAACTTGATGAAATGCTTTCCAACGTAAGCCAGTCAGATGGGAGAAAATTAATTTGGGCCTTAAAACCATGTATTCCTGCTCTCATACAACTGAAGTTCTTGGAGGAAACTTGTGGAGGGGTCTCACTTTCAGTTGCGGCTTGTCTCAGCAACATCATGAGACTAACTGCCCCTACAACCCCTTACAATGATGACATTATGAGGAGAGTTTTCAGACTTATGGTAGGGACCTTTTAGGATTTGGAAAATAGTGCAAGCTCTACCTTTGGGCATAATCTTGTGGATTTAGAAGTCATGGCCATGACCAGGACTTGTGAGATCATCCTTGATCTTGAGTGTGATGGCTTGATTCTGCAGATGTTCCAATGCTTCTTTAGCATCAGGAGACATTATCCTGACATAGTCATAGCACACATTCAGTCCATTTTGTCATAATGTATGAGAGATACATTTGCAGGGAGTTGCGGGCTAGATTGTTGACCATTTGGAGGAGAGATCAGTTGGTCTCACCTGCTACTTATGAGCTAGCCCAAGGGCTGGTTGAGCAGAACATTGGGCTATTCAGGAGACGGATAACCAGGGAGGAGCTGCTCCAGTTTGGTGGATCAAGCAGCAAAAATGAGTTGAGGAGGAAGGGGCTTTGCTTAATTTGCTGGGAGTCGGGTCACTCATGCTTGAGAGATGTCAATGAGAGCGAAGATATAGAGCAAGAGGACATTCCGTATATATATCAGGAGGTGGAATCTTCTTTGGATGAGTCCATGGGGTCATATGAGGACACTACTAGGGAGCATGAGCAGTCATATGGAGTTTATGACAGTAGGCTGGATTTGTATTCTAGTATGTGTGATGAGCAGTGAGAGGAATCTATGGGAGATATTCAGGATGATGAGTCACTTTTGATGATTCAGTCAGAGCAGCATATGGTGGAGCATGAGTCATCTGAGGAGGTGTTATAGCATCACTCACGATTGCTTATGGCTAGGCACCCATTCTTTTGCATCTGACAAATTCAATTGAAAAATGTTGTTAGCCTCCCCATTGCGGCCCAGCCCATGCATCCCTTTCGCCCATATGTAAGTCCACATGTATTTGGACAGATGCCATTAAAATTACAAAAAATACAAAAACTTATTTTCAAGTACTGGCCGATGTATTACTGTTAAACGTGTTAATCGTTTCCAATCAGCAAACTTGAGGGAAAGCCTCATGTGCATGGCCTAAGGGGGAGAGAGAAATTATTGATATTATACTCTGTTGGTATTCCCTATCCAAGTCTGAATTCCCGTGCCTCCTGCACTTCCCAGTTCATTACAGGAAACCTTTGTTTCCTAGAGATGCTCATCTCTTTATATGTC
Organism: Pinus albicaulis; assembly: GCA_034641835.2. Taxonomy (NCBI): domain Eukaryota; kingdom Viridiplantae; phylum Streptophyta; class Pinopsida; order Pinales; family Pinaceae; genus Pinus; species Pinus albicaulis. The sequence continues at coordinate 401,841,444 of CM076579.1, forward strand.
ACCTCGTATGCACCAGTTCGGAAGGAATCGTAGCGAGGCAGTATGGGATCATCATGTCACAAGATCGTGGAAGGATTCAGTGATTTCCACTGCATGGCATTTATAATACAGAATTATCTTGTCTCGAAATATACGTGTTATGCACCGTTGTATATATGAGTACATTGTTATTTGGGTTATTCCATTATGGTTTATCTGGTTTCACGTGGATTCACTCATCATTTGTGAGTGGGAGTATATGCCGCATGGGCTGCGTTTGTTTCTCTGTTCTTTAGGTTACATGAAGAAGAGTTGCTTTAGGGTTTGGACCTTCATGATCCAAACCCCCAGCAACCCTTCTTCCTTCTTAACCTGAAAGACAAGAAGAAACAAGCACAAAGAACTGGTTGTAAAACATATATCTACTCTAAATGTTAGTGAAATCCACGTGAAACATTAGATAAACCATAATAAATGCTTAAATAACAATATTCTCACATATGCAAGCGGACACTAACACGTATATTTCGGGAACAAGATGGTTCTTATGTATTATAAATAGCATGTACAGAAATAACGAGTGGAGAGATCACCTGAATCCTTCCACGATCTTCGAGCAGACCGTCATCCGGATCCGTCCCACCCTTGCCTCACTAAGATTCCTTCCAAACTGGTGCATACGAGATGACATATAAAGAGATGAGCATCTCCAGGAAACAAGGGTTTCCTGTAATGAACTGGGAAGTGCAGGAGGCACGGGAATTCAGACTTGGATAGGGAATACCAACAGAGTATAATCTCAATAATTTCTCTCTCCCTTAGGCCATGCACATGAGGGGCTTTTATACTCCCTCAAAGTAGTTTCAACAGTTGGAAACAGTTGGCCACGTGCTGGGGTGGTTGAACTACCAGAGTAACCATCAACCCAGCCCGAAAATAGGGATTTTTATATATATTTTTAATGATTTTAATGGCATACGCGGGAAAGTACATGTGGACTCGCGTATACACGCGGAAAATTCTGGGCATAACCGCGTATGGGGAATTTAACACTGTTTTTTAGTGAATTTTGTCCAATTCTGTAGGAATGGGTTCCCAAAGCCATAAAAGCAATCATGAATCATATGAAGGTGAGAAATGATGCTATAACAGATGCCCCCTAATATATGAGGTCAGAAGGGGTACATGATGGCCGAAATGTATTACGCACATAGAAAGAACTCCGCAAGGACAAGAGAGGACTTCACCAGATTTCAGCCTGCCAAAAACCAATGAAAGAAAACAGAGAGTCAACTCATGCTGAGGCGGGCATACCCATGCTCAGTCAAAAATACATCATATAGAAAGTAATGAATAGATCCAACATGTATACAAGTATAACTGAACTGAAAGTGCATAATGAATCATCTGAGCATGGCCAGGAAGTATAAGTCTGAATCAATGTCCAAGTATCACATATATAGAAAGCTGATCAAGGATGGTGTAACTGGATGTCTGATGAAATAAGTAACTGAATCTCCAAGTACCGAATCATAAGAGGTGGAACAAACGGTACTATCACGCAACTCGGGAGCCAACATATAGGATGCTGCTGTACTGAACTGCAACATATAAGGGTGGACGGCATCACCGGAAGAAACTGAGTGGACTGTCAAAAGTGAACCGAAAAATGCTGAGGCAACCCGAGGTCTTCACCGATCACTATGGCACAATTCTACATAATGGGAATAAATGAGCTAAAGTCGACCATGTGAGAAATCGTTGGATTACCGGTCAATGATGTATACCGTTAACCAACGCGAGACAACCCACCAATAATGAAAATGAGTGTCAAGGTGCTCCAGTACAATCTGACAAGTGCGAATGAATGAGCTGAAGTCGAACACTTGAAAGAATCTACCAATCAGGAGGCAATGATGAATCCCCACTGTCGATAGCGAAGAGTCTGCCACTGATGACTGCAAACCCTAAGGTACTGACAAAAAGACTCTAGACCTTATTCCCAGAGCAATGAGTTGGAGTCGATGGGAAAAGATCTGCTGGAAGGAAGGAATTAAGGCATCCCACATCAGTCCAGCGCGAGTGTAACCCGCAGGCCAAGATTTGGAAGGAATCGGACGAAGTAGAGTGATGGAACCAAAACCGAAGTACGTTTCCGACATGCACAAGATGAAGCTAGCGTACGGAAGAAACCCTCTGAACCAACCAATAATGAAAGCTGACACAGAGGCGAGAAATCCACCGATAGGGTCAAATGGAAATCAAGGTACTGCACGAATCCCAAGTGTGATAATGTATGCTGACGTCGAACAAAGGGGAAACCACTCAGTCAAAGACCCATAATGATGATCAAATGCTGAGCACAAGGTCACCTATCAATGATGGAAATAGGGCCAGGGTGCGGCTCTAGGTTTTCTCTTAGAGCAATGTGTCGTAGTCGATAAGAGACAAACCCGCCAGCAAGAAGTCAATGGGGACCTTCTCAAACCAGCACGAGCAGAAAACCAAAACATCTGATGTGATAGAACAAGATACTGACAAGACCGGGAAGGCCGACTGAATAATGAGTCAAGAGACACCGCAGAATGGCCGACTCTAGCTAGACTTCCCTTGAACAAAAGCACGACTCTGATGACCATGGCAGTAAAAAGTGACACTGTATAAGTCTGTTATGCAGGAGGCAGAACAAACTCTCCATATGATTGGAAGAGATAACCAACCGGGGGAGGACTAACAAGTGAAACCAGGTAAAGGCTGATCCTAGGTCAAAAACTAAAACCATCCCAAATGTAGGAAATATATATAAGTATATGTGCTTTGTTCAAGGGAAACAAACTGACTCTGTACTGCCATTAAAACAACGAAGATACATCCCGTTCCCGCTCTTTTTGTTATATTTGATTTTTTTGTCTTTTTCATATAATAAGCCTGAAAAAGAATAAAAGAATGCTATGGTACAATGGATAGAATGAGTATCAAAAAATCAGATGCACTAGTTCCTGGGATTGGAACAATCCTATGCTCAATGCAAGGTGGCGGAAACTGGTAAGCGATACTCAAAGGAATGTTCCATCCATGGGTAAAAGGGTGTCAAGTCGCGATAGCTAAGTGCATGCAATGGTTAACTTGTACAAATAATCAAGGTCAAAAGTTGGCTTAAACACTGAGTCCAAATGAAGCCGGCTAAAGGCCAGGATAAACAAGTAGCCAATATGCAATGCAGTAATACAACTTAACGACACCAGGGAGCCTCTAGGGTAAAAGCCAGAAAAATGATAGTGAGGAAGGAGAAGAATGAAGCTTCAACACATAAGTCATGGCGGGACTAAAGAGGACTCCCGAGCCTACATAAAACACAGCATGGGCAACAAGTGATAGCGAGGAACTAACTAGGAAGCCCATGGAAAGGAAGGCTCTACCATCAAGTCATGATTAAATAATCGGCGAGTGAAATGGGTGTAATAGTCATGACCTGATGGGATCGACCCTATGGCAAGTGATCAGTATGAAGGCTAGTATGCAAGATGCAACGGAAAGTGATTTCCCTAACCTATATGCCAGTGAAGATCATATACCTGTCGTGACGAGTTGGTAATCATGGATAAAAAATGGGAAAAATCTCAAAATCGTCAAAATGTACCTGAAAACATACCAAACTGGGCACTTCCAAGCATCTGGGTTATGCAGCTTAAGATAGATCGAAGAAATAAGCATAACGAATTTTTGCGAAAATTTTCAACATTTTAGGCATAAATAGACAAATTACCTCATATTTGGTTTATTATTACATTGCTGATTTGGAAAAAAGTGCTCTGGAGCAAAAAACTTCTTTCGTTAAATCAGGAACAACCGACCGTCGAATCGCACTGAATTTGTCAGGTAAGCTCCTCAATCATCCTTGCAAATCATTTTGTCCATTTATAAATTAAAATTTAGTGATTTTCACCACAGAAACCCTTTCCAAAAAACACGGGTTTGCACATACGCGGGTTGGTAATAGGAAAGTCACGTATACACGCAACTGTGCATAAAGAAAGCCGCGTATGCGCAGGCCCAAATGAAAAAATGCGTGGCTAATCAAGGATTTGTTGAATTTTGACAGGATGACAATCTCATGGAGAGAGCGTGAACATAGTGCAATTGATCAATAGGTCATGCAAGATCGAGCATCGCAAAATATTCTTCGGAATTGCGGATTGTTCAAATTTTTCAAAATGCCAAATATGAAAAGCAATGTCCGGTTGCTAGAAATGCTCGTCAATTATTGGGAACCGGAAGAGGACTTCTTTATGATAGATCAGATGCCAGTACACATTGAATTGGAAGACATATATTTTATCACTGGACTCTCCCGGAGGGGGGAACCAGTAGACTTGCACGGGAAGCCCCTAGGAGGGCTAACCGTGGAAGATTATGTCCACGTGTATTGCGTAGAGGGTTCCAAGAAAGTTGGAACTCAGATTGCAATTAAAGATTTAAGGGATTTGCACATGAAAATCCTCCTTTTCACCATTGGCAGAGTGGCAGGATCTGCCTCCCTACATCAGGCGTCCAGGACGCAAATGAGCATAGCAGTGGAATGCTTGACTCATGTGTATGATTGGTGCACAACCCTTTTACTGAACATGAAGCAACAATTGACCTCAATCCGCCAAGCAAAGACCAAACACTTTGGATACGGTACTATTTTGATGACATTCTTCTTTGAGAAGATACCAGCATTGAGACCCAGAGTTATCTCTACCATCAGCAGCCCGAGAGACCCAAGAATTGCCCGTTGGGCGGACATGATGAAGAGATTAGGGGGAAGTGAAGTTCCCCAGACCACTTGGGATGATGAGTTCTTCCTTTGGTGGGGAGAACAAATCATCGTTGTGGACGACTATCCCTATGCCGGGATGGACTTTCGTGGAGATCCAGATCTTGTTCTTCCACCAGGCACAGCATGGGGCACAGTCGGTAAGTTTGCAAAATTTTTTGACTTATGTAATTTTTTTGGATTTTTTCAAATATGTATGAAAAAATGAAAATAAACATGTTTTTGATTGGATTCATAATGACTGACAATGTAAACATGATCATGATACAGATATTGGACCAGTTCAACCTGAGGGTTTCCCGCGCCACAAGCATCGCGGGGGTGAAGCTAATACAGTGGATTCAGACAGGACCCTCCAGGCTGTGCAGAGGAACTTGGAGGAGTTAACCCACAAAATACCTCTGGCTGTCGTGGAAGATCTTCCGGAAGCCATCCAGAGACGGGTGGTAGGAGTGCCCCGAGACTGGGTACGATTATTCCGCCGAGTTGCCACCGCGGTCACGTTCTATAGGAACACGACTTCTCGGCAGGGACCTCAGGAGTAGACAGATATTATGTATTAGATGATTGTATATTATTTTTTGAGACTGAACATGATCGGGCATAAGCCCAAATTTTGTATGACCTTATGGATCCAAATTTTGTAAAGTTTTTGAACACTCTGATGATATATATACAGCGATATTTGATGTGATGTGATAAATGTATCAAAATGTATGATGTTTTTGATGATTAAATTTGATTGTATGGAATGATTAATATGCCAATCAATTGCTTGATTAGCTAATGAGTCTGCTAACCAATTGTCAGCTCGAGGAATATGAATGAAAGTTAAAAAATGAAATGATCTTTATAACAAACGTACCCTCAAGAACAACCGTAATAAAAATGGGTCTCGAACCCGATAAGTATTGTTCAACTGCGACACCACCAGCTGAGAGTCCAAGAAAACTACCAACGAATCAACACCCAAAGATATTGCGTCCGAGAGTAGATAAACAAATGTAGTGTATTCTGCTATATTATTGGAAGCAGGACCAATGCAGACCCCTCTTGATACTAACAGCTGACCGGAAGGATAATGAAGCACCCAAGCCGCGGAAGCTAAGTTCCGGGTGTGTCTACTAGCACCATCGGTGAAACCACAATGACTCATGACATCCAACACAACCTGCCAAAGCAGATCAAAAACATCACCAACTCATCAAAGATCGAAAATCAACCATATATGTACAAAACAAAACTACTATACACAAAAGCAACATGCCAGGCCGAAGCCTAGGCATAATACTTCTTCAAATAGAGCCCATTTTGGGGCTCCGGCAACTCGTTCCCTTCAAAATCAACCAAGGTATACGCTCCTTTCTTAAGGACTTTTTTAACGATGAAGGGGCCATACCACATAGACTTAAACTTTCTTGCCCCCAGGGCATCTTTTTCTTGGGCATAGACCAAAACAAGGTCACCTTCCGAAAAAACCCTCGGTTTGACCGCCTTATCGTACTAAACTTTAACTCGGTTTTTATGCACTTCATTCATTGTGGCGGCATCCCGACGCTGCTCATCGAGATGTTCCAGATGAAGGAGCCATTCTTCAAGACTAGAAGTGTCAGGAAGAAGTTCAACAGCTAACTTAAGAGAAGGAATCTCGCATTCAATGGGAAATACGGATTCCACCCCATGTACTAGCTGAAACGGAGTAAAGCCAGTTGCAGTTTTCACCAACGTCCTGTATGCCCAAAGTGCAAGATATAACATAATATTCCAGTTGGATCTAGCCTTATCAATTGTCCTTTGAAGAATTGTCTTCAAGGATTTATTCATGGCTTCCACTTTCCCATTGGCTTGAGGATAATACGGAGATGAATGCTCCTGCCGGAAACCCAATTTGAGAGCCAACTCAGCCATCATACTATTCTGAAAATGACTGCCATGATCAGTGACAATCTCTCCAGGAATACCAAAATGAGCGATAATCTGGTTGAAAAGGAAAAGAGCTGTAGTCTCACCGTCATTCCCAAAAGTAAGCATAGCCTCGACCCACTTCGTAAAGTAGTCTACTGCTACAATAATGTACTTGTGACCTTTAGCCGAAGGCGGGTTACAAGTAGTATAATCAATACCCCACTTTGTAAAGGGACCGACAGTAATGACTGGAAAAAGCGGAGCTGGATGAGCCCGCATTTTTCAAGTATAAACTTGACACAGATGACACTTTTTGACCGATTCGATACAATCCTTGAAAATCGAGGGCCAAAAGTACCTAGCACGCAAGATTTTTTGGGCTGTAGCAAGCCCAGATAAATGACCCCCACAAGCTCCACTATGGGAATCATTTAGCACAGCCTCAGCTTCTTCGAGAGTTAAGCAGCGTCTTAGGATTGAATCAACCCCTCGATGATATAAAGCGTCACCAATAATCAAATAATTCTTGGCCAAGTGACGCAACTTACGTCGCTCATCTTTCGAAAAAGTAGAGGGAAACTTCACAGTCTGGAGATACACAATGATATCTCCATACCAAGGATCCTGTGAAGAGATAAGAAACAAATGTTCATCCGGAAAGGATTCATCATAGATCATCTCCTCCCCACAGGGCAACTCGGAGATCAATTCCGCGAAAACTAATGATTTCTTGGACTTGGCAGACATAAACTCAAGATCAAATTCCTGTAAAATCACAATCCATCTATTGTATTTGCACCCAATCACTCGCCTACTGAGGACAAACTGAAATGGATTGGCTGCTGCCAAAACATAAGTTTTGCGAAGAATAATGTAATGCCGGAGTCGCTGTATAGCGTGAACTGCTGCTAAAGCTAATTTTTCTATCGGAGTGTACCGGAGTTCAGGTCCTACCAAGCCTCGACTAAGGTAGTAAATAACATGCTCTGCAAGAGCATCAGCCTCCTGAACCAGAACCATACCAATGGTAGATTCTCCTGCTGCCAGATACAAAAGGAAATCCCTGCTATAATCAGGTGGACTCAATAAAGGAGTAGAGGTCAATGCTTTTTTCAAAGCATCGAATGAGCGTTGAGCGAATTCATCCCAAAGAAATGGAACTCCTTTCTTCAACAATCTCATAAATCCCTTTGTAACTTCAACATAATTTACGATAAATCTCTGAAGAAAATTAAACTTTCCTTGTATACTTTGAAGCTGACGAATAGAGGACGGGGGAGGCAACCGAAGTATTGCCTCAACCTTGAAGGGATCTACCCTAATCCCTTCCTTGGACACAATGAATCCCAATAACCGACCGGATGTAACCGCAAAAATGCACTTGTTCGGATTCAATCTAATCTTATAGAACCGACATCGTTCAAATATTTGCCAGAGGTGAGCAGGATGATCCATCCTCTTTCGGGAATGAGAAGCTAAATCATCCAAATACGCCTCGATAATCTTTTTGATGTCATGGAAGGCATATGACATGGCCCGCTGAAAGGTAGCCCCAGCATTTTTAAGACCAAAAGGCATCTTCATGTATGCAAATGTACCCCAGGGACAAATAAAGGCAGTCTTATGTTGATCTTCAGGACGGATAGTAATCTGACTATATCCGGAGAAACCGTCCATGAAGGAGAAAATCTCATTACCGGCACACTCGTCAATGATATGATCGATAAATGGTGTGGAGTAATTATATTTAGGACATGCTTTATTTAGGTCTCTGAAATCGATGAAAACTCGAATCGTTCCTTGCTTTTTATCTACGGGAACGGGATTTGAAACCCATTCAGTCAAAGGAACAGGGAAAATGAATCCCGCCTTAAGCAGCTTCTCAACTTCAGCTTTGATAGCTGCTGCCTTCCTAGGATTGATCAGACAAAGTTTTTGCCTCACCGGCTTAGCGTTTTCATACGTCTTGATCTCATGCTGGACAATAGATGGGTCTATACCAGGAATTTCCTCATAAGACCAAGAAAATACATCCCTATACTCTTTAAAGAGCTCGGTGTAAATTTGAACCTCTTCACGGGAACATTCAGCTCTGATGAAGACATTCTTGATAATATTGGGATCCCTGGAAATGTTCACCGAGATAGTAGGAGAAATCACAGCCATGTTACCTTCAGCATAAACCTCTGTTGGTGCTAAAGGGTTCAAGACTGGGTGAACAGGACCAAGAGACTGAGGACTTGGAAAGCTTGTTTCAACTTCGCTCAAGTCAGGTAAAAAGTAAGACCGATGATGCAAGTCATCCCACGGTCTATCTATACCAGTCATGGCTTCCAGGATGGCCTCTTCAGATGGAAGAGTGGTATCAAGGCAATCTTGGGCAGAAGAAGAACTAAGCGTCCAAGCCGGAGCCACATCTCCATCCAACTCTTCCGGTGACAGAGGAGCTGGGATGGATTCTGCAGAGTCAACAATAGACTGATAAGCAATCTCAGCTGCAGAAATAGGAAATGCCATTCCACCCACTTGACCTTCTGCTAATGTGGCAGTAGGGGAAGGTAAGGTCCAAGGGTCCGAAAAATAATGAGTTCTGAAGAACTCTCTTCGAAGAGGAGTCTTGGAGGATGAAATTGCATTAATATGAACCGTAGGAGGAGGAATATCGAAAGTACCCATCAAGGAAGAATACATTCCAACTCCTAAATTCTCAACATGCGCCTTAGAATTATCCAACTTAGGAACAGATGAGTCAGTAGACGCATTCGGGTCTACAGGAGGACAGTCCAGTTGATCCACTGTAACAATCCTCCCTTCGTGGGGGAAACATATAATGCGAAATAATGAGGATGCAATGACATCCATCTCATAAATCCAGTTTCTCCCCAACAGAAGGTTGTAGTCCAAGCTTGCGTCAACTACCTCAACCTCTATATTGACAGTTTTGCCCCCAACACAGATGGGCAAAGCTAGGAAAATACCATGGGGCCTGTGAGAATGACCATCGAACGCAGTCAGAAGAGTGGTAGATGGAACAGCTTTGGGAGATCCAAGTGTCTTCCAGCATGCGAGAGACATCACGCATGTGGAAGCACCCTCATCAACAACCGTCCGAAAGATGTTACACTTCCGATACGATGATTTAATATGAAAAGCCATGTGATGAGGAAGTCTCTTCTTAAAATTAGACATATCAAAAGTAATCAGAAGAGAATTTTTCAGATCAATAGCCCCAATGGCAGTGAGCAAAGCACTGCGCTGAGCCGGAAAAAACTGGAGTACCTCTAAAGCTGACATAGCACAAGGACTCTGCGCCAGATCTTCCACAATCGAGTAGTTCTGGGCAGCCCTAGCATTTGGATTAATCGTTGATCGCTTAGAAGATGCTTTGGGCATCCGAGGCATAGACTCAACAGTAGGCTTCGTAATGTGAAGCGGCTCAGTAGCATCAGGAATATCCTTAGCTTTCGAAGACTCTTCTCCACCATAATCACGGGATCTCGTAGCGATATCCGCGTGAGCACTCATCATGAAAATGTTCGATGGAATTTCCCCTTCCTGGGTGCCCCCAAAGGAAGCCCCAGGATTTTTATTTGCGCCAACAACTAATTGTTGCCCTTAGGGAAAAGGGTTTGTTAACACAGCCTGGGAACTAGAAGAACCCTGCTGGGCTAACAAGCGCTGTGCATCCTGAATTTTAGGGCAAAGGTGTGTAAGATGGTCTCCAGCACATAGTTTGCATGGAAACTTCACTTTCCTTTTCTTCTTTGGACCCTCACCAACATGCTCGTTGGTTTTATTTGCATTACCCTTCCCGTTCTTGCCCTTTTTCTTATTATTTCGTCCCTTCTTCTTCCCTTCATATTGTTGATTTCCTTTGGGATTGGAAGCTTGGACAACATTTATGGACAAAGACTGGGAAGGTGATGACTCAGCAGGCACAGCCTGACCAGAAGGAGCAGATTGCAAAGACAACTGCTGCAGTTGAGTAAGCAGGCTGGCTGCACCACTATTGATTGATCCAATCAGTCCGTCGCCATGAGGACCGAGCTTAGTTTTAGATAAATCTAATTTGGAGCGAGGAGCATTAGGCAAATACTTGTGAAGGACCCCAGACTGAGAATATATCAACTCTAGCTGCTGGGCCCTAAAAATGGCCTGCTCCTCAGAAAATACCCCAGAGAGGGATACATCTTTCGAAATATCTGACTGCAGGGATTTGAGAAACCATTCCAAAAGGAATTCACCTGGAATATGAGCTTTAATCAGCCTCTTCCTTCTCCTCCATTCCTGAATGTGATCAGAAATGTGGGTTGCGTCGTCCTGTTTAAAATTAGCTAGGAGTCCAGTCCCAGCGTCATATCGGACAGGCAACTGAAAATGGTTCAGAAATGTAACAGCCAGTTCTCCAAATGTAGCAAAACTGCCCCCAGTTAGCTCAATATACCATTTGGCAGCGTTTCCAGTTAGGGTACGTTGAAATAATCTCAACCTAATCGAATCATCGATCAGGGAGTTCGAAGAACACCATAAATGGAAAGTAGTAATGTGGTCAGCCGGATCTTCTCCATTCTTACCTTCAAACTTTGGAATATCTGAAGGAAGTTTGGTGGGAACCGGAGGCCACATCGGACTATAACGAATCAGATCATTAGTCAACTTCGACAGATCTGGCAAGTTTAACGTTGCCAGAAAATGTAAGCGAGGTGGAGCCTGAGGATTCCATCCTTGATGGGATGGATTCCCAACGTTCTGAAAAGAATACCCTGGATTTAATGAGGCACCAGGTTGCCAAAAAGGACTCGTAGAAAAAGGAGAAGAACCTCCTCCCAACGCAGAGTTACCAAAGCCCAGACCAGTTCCCCCCGCTGAAGTATGAAATGAAGAGGAAAGCCCCTGATAGGGGTTCCAGGCATTAGAAAGAGGAGAAAAGTTCTGATAAGCACTCGACGAAGGGAAAGAAGTATTCCCTTAGTGACCAGCGTAAAACTGATTCCCTGCCCCCGCTGTAGTGAACACAGGGTTCCACCCTGTAAAAGTAGTCGAACTTTGCCCCCCAGACCAAGGGTTGAAACTCTGGGTCTGAGAAGTAAACGGAAAGGACCCTAAAGAAGGATTCAAACTAGGAATGTGTCCAGTTCCGAAGGGGAACCCCTGAAAAGAAGCTGATCCACTAGCCATGGAATACATGGGTGTAGATCCAGCTGCAACAGCGGAAAAGGAAAAAGAAGGAATCCCACTAGTGGGCATTTTGAAACAGAAGGGACCAGAATGAGAAGCATGTGCTTGGGTGAAACCAGAGCCAAACACAGTAGCACTAGAAGCAATCGAAGATAAAGCAACAGTGCCCCCTCCTTCAACAGAAGCAAGAGTTTGAATGCCTGCAGCACTCACAGCAGAAGCCACGTTCCCAGTCGTGGCCATTGAAAGGTATGAATAATACGGAGGATCTTCTGGTCTCTTTGACTCAGGTCCGATGTATTGAACAACGAACGGATAATCAGGAGGAAGAGGAGATGGACCTGACCCAGGAGGTTTAGGTAATTCCTCGATTTGAAAATCTTCTTCTTGAGGAAATAAAACTCGCGAGGTGAGCAGAACGCTCCTCTCGGAACCGACACCAGAATAAGCTATGAAACCTTCAGACCCTTGTGGAGGATCTCTCTCCACTGCGTCAGATGTCACGGGGTGGTAACCACCTGCTAAATCACTCCTACGCCTTCTCGAAGAAGGCTCTGGACTCTCGGGAGATAACCCCCGGATTCTCCTCGATCGACGAGGCGCTTGATCAGCCACTTTTATAGATTTTAAATTAGACTCAAAAAAGTGAAAAGCTAGGCAAGCTAGGAGCAAAGAGCACTCACTATAAGAAAAATACCTGAGATACAATCAAGCAAACAACCTCCAAGTATTTCCGCTCCGGGTGATGAGGACTGGACACCAAAATACAAGAAAGCGAAATATAGGACCTCCCGAAAGCAGTCTGGGATAATTACGGCCTAGAAAAACTAGTGAAGGTATCAGAAACAGTTACGCCGACCTCCTAACGACAGCCTTTGCCGGTTCAAGCACCCAAGCTTCGCAAGGGCACCCCCCAGAAGTACTGTTGAAAGTGATGCGATGTTTGCCTCAGGTACCACGGGTATTCCACCCCGCAGTCACCTGTGTGGAACCTAGGAGTGGCAACTATGGGCACCAATCCGTGTCAGAAGCCGGGCGGAACGGTATTGAGGTCAGATTCAGCTAATCAGAAAGGGCGTATCCCTCTTCTCAGCCTTCACTTCCCCTCGCGCTTGACTCTCTGGAGGAGAGCTTTCCCAGTCCACCTAACGGAGTTAGATTTTACTCAATTAATCAACTTCTATGTTTTGTTTGAGTGGCCTTGGAGATTTAACTCTCCACTCACCTAATCCAAGGCCCTACAACCTAGCTAGTTGGTGTATGACACTTAGAAAACTTGCTAGTTGATTTTAAATATATATCGCTTATTTTAATGGGCTGTTATGTTAAGTCAAAGGGATGCGGAAATGAAACTTATGATGTTTTGACGCTGAAAGAAATTAATAAAAACCAAACTACATGCAAATGCAGTTATTGTCTTTCGATGAAAAGCAACTTCTACACGGGTTCTACGAGATTAAAAAATTGTATTTTTTCTTTTCAGATAGCAAACTCACACTCACAAAAACTATGAAGATGACTAAATGCTTAAGTGCACCTGATGCAAAATCTCCTAAAGCAGAGTGAAATTTCCCAAAAGTCCTTCAGTTTTATCTCTTTTTTGGTTGTCCAAAAAGCTAGTTCCCAAAATCAAGAACTCTTAATATGAAGACACCAAAAATGCTTAACAACAAGAGGAAGAAATCAATGACAACTCCTTTCCAGAATCAAGCCAAAATCCAAAGGCAAGAAACCTCAACAAAGCTTCAAAAGATACAAAGAAACGAAAACAAAAATGCAAAAACAAAAGCAAACAACAAAGCAAAATGTTTTTTGAGCTTTTGAGTTTTATAAAAGAGTTCGAAAAGACCAAGTGAAACTATAAAATCCCAAGCCAAACAACACTGAATTTCAAGCAAAAACTTCCAAAATGCTCCAAATCTTATAAGGCTAACTAGTAGCAAGATCAATATGAGCAAAAGAAGACAAGAAAACTTAGCCACTCAGCCTAGAAGAATAGTGCAACCTTGCCGCAAACAAAAAGTTCAAAGAACCAAGAAAGACTCTTCAAAAGTTGCAACAAGACCTAGCCAACTGAACTCAAGAAAACCAACCAAGAAATGGGCAAAAATCGTAGCGCAAAGCAAAACACAAAGATAGGAAAGAGTAAATGAGCATGAGCTCTCTATTCTGATGAAGCAGAACAGCCAAGAATCCCCAGAAAGAGATCTTGGTACTCAAACCAGAAATGCCAGCACAAGAAACGACACTTTGCCAAAAAGACTAGTTTTCAATCAAACAAAAGAGAGAAAAGACCAAAGACCACTTTCTTCACAATCCAGAGGGTACAAAGACACTGCAGGAACAGGTCTCCACAGACAGAAAGGACTAAAAAGCCAAGGAATCCAAAATTTCAAAATCTGCCTAGGTATACGCTACTTCACAGTTTAGCAACAAGCGTGCATACACGACTGTGCTAAAGGAAACACGCGTATACGCGACTCCCTTTAGACAAACTTGCGTGTATATGCGACTGTGTGCAGAAAAAAGCGCGTATATAAAGGTAAATAATGAAAAAACAAAAAGGATCAAGCCTAAATAAGAAACCAGAACTTCAGTCTGACTGAGAAAGAGTAAATTGGACTGGAAATAAAAGTAAAAACTGTTGGAAACCTACCAAACAGCTGAAACCACCCAACAGGGGAATCACAAGAATGCGATCCCCAACAGAGTCACCAGTTCTGTTTCGAGGAAAATCATCCTAGAGGTTTGTTGGGTTTAAACCTCCACAGAGCAGGGCATGCTACTTAAGAAGGACTCACACAACCATACATGTTCATGAAAAACTAAATAGAGTAGATCGAGGAAGTTACCCGTAGGTCCTACGGTTGAAGCAGATCCCGCGGGGTCGATACCCCCGGCAACCCTTCTTCCTTCTTAACCTGAAAGACAAGAAGAAACAAGCACGAAGAACTGGTTGTATAGCATATATCTACTCTAAATGTTAGTGAAATCCACATGAAACATTAGATAAACCATAATAAATGCTTAAATAACAATATTCTCATATATGCAAACAGACACTAACACGTATATTTCGGGAACAAGATGGTTCTTCTGTATTATAAATAGCATGTACAGAAATAACGAGTGGAGAGATCACCTGAATCCTTCCATGATCTTCGAGCAGACCGTCGTCCGGATCCGTCCCACCCTTGCCTCGCTAAGATTCCTTCCGAACTGGTGCATATGAGATGACATATAAGGAGATGAGCATCTCCAGGAAACAAGGGTTTCCTGTAATGAACTGGGAAGTACAAGAGGCACGGGAATTCAGACTTGGATAGGGAATACCAACAGAGTATAATATCAATAATTTCTCTCTCCCTTAGGCCATGCACATGAGGGGCTTTTATACTCCCTCAAAGTAGTTTCAACAGTTGGAAACAGTTGGCCACGTGCTGGGGTGGTTGAACTACTAGAGTAACCATCAACCCAGCCCGAAAATAGGGATTTTTTATATATTTTTTAATGATTTTAATGGCATACGCGGGAAAGTACATGTGGACTCGCGTATACATGCGGAAAAGTCTGGGCATAACTGCGTATGGGGAATTTAACACTGTTTTTTAGTGAATTTTGTCCATGTCTGTAGGAATGGGTGCCCAAAGCCATAAAAGCAATCATGAATCATATGAAGGTGAGAAATGATGCTATAACATGAGGGGGCTATGCACATCATGCATGATAGTCTTTGGGGGGAGAGCCAGATGGAGGCTCACATTGAGTCTATGATGGATATGCGACTAACCTTGGAGTCAACCATTGAGGAGGAGCAGACAGATGCACAAGAATCTAGTACAGTGACAATATTTGCAGATACTTATCCTTAGGAGATGTTGGAGGTTGATGGGATAATTTTGCGGGAGGCTAGTAGGCAACAAGAGTACGAAATTTCTGATTAGGAGAGGGAGGAGTTGTTGGAGATGGCAGTGCATCCATCTTTGGGCCAACCCATTGATGAGGTGTCAATAGATGCACATACAGTTAGCAGAACTGTAGTACTTTCAGGGAGAAACACTCTCCAGGTGTACATTGATGCAGCTTGCAGCATATCTTGCCCACATTGGTCGATTATAGAGAGAGGGTATTTCTTCTGCAAGCATATCTTGTCGGCAGACGGGAAGAGGCAACACGAGTTGAGTATGGGTTGTCTACCTCACACCAAACTTGTACTGCTGCATGTAGGTGTCACTGCATTTGTTTCTTCTTCCGGGATAGATTGGCGAGAGACCATGAGTTGGTTTCCTATTGATGGTACGGTCTTCTTAGTCAGGAGCATAGTGGAGCAGGTCCCATAGACATGATAGATACTATAGTTTATAGTTGGCAGTGGGACACATGTAGAAAGTTCTTCAGTATTCCATCTCGACTTAAAAAAAAAAGGGTTAGCATTGGATTGAGTCAAGGGTTGGATTGGAGAGAGGTGATGACTTGGTACACATTTGGTGGGGCAACTTGTACAGTCAGAGCTACAACACAACAGAAGCCGTGGGGCATTGATGCATGTTAGCGGTCTTCGCTTCACGGGGCAACAACTATAGCCAGAGGACTTGGGCGATGATTGGACATTATGGTGTTAGGATCCAAGAGGATTGATTGATGATATGTGTAGTGAGAGATCAGTTTGGGATCCCGACATTGAGGGTCTATTTCGGGTGACTCGACACAGGGCATAGCAGCACCCAGGGGTTTGTATGGGGTTCGAGCATTGGGTCTCAGTGGCATCGATCCAATAGGGTGGCTCACATATTTTGATTTCTTGAGAGCAAGAAATCTTGGGGTGGGAGGTCTGTAATATTATTTTTTTTGGTGTCACCTATGACAAGGCTAGGATGGACTTCCAAAGTTAGGAGCAGACAGGTCGCAGATACAAGTTGGTGTCATTAGTGGGCCCGGGGGATTTTGGAGGAGTTCTCAAGATTTTCTATGAGGAATGGTGGAATTTTCTTGATATATTCCATCATTCACACCATTTTCCTTTCGTTCCAGTGCATTCCGACAATTTTTGGAAAAATGAGTTATTTTTGGGCTTAACTCAATTAATTATGCTCAAGGTGACATTCCGAGAGGAATACGTGATAGAAAACCTTAGTGTAATAGCTCATTGGAACCAAGATGAGAATACCTAAAAGATGGGGTGGTTGGACATGAGTTTCAATGAACTGAGGAGACATGGTACTCGATTTACTCTTTTCGGCATTAAAAGGGAATATTTCAATTGGAAAATAAGAGGGAAAAATGCTCCATGATTAAAATAATAATAAAATAAGGCTCTAGAAGGATCCATGAGATCTATAAAATAAGAGGAGGAATCCATTGAGGAATATCTTGTATTTGATCTATTTTCTTGTATGTGAGGTTGAAAACCCAGCTTTCTTCTCCATTGGTAGCCCTAGGACGGAAATCCTCGGGTGTGTTGACGAGTGTTGGATAGAAACCCAACTCTCTTGAGGAGACTTCATTCAGGAGTTTCGTGGAGCTTCACAGATATTTGAGTGAGGGTCATTCAGATCCTCAATTAGTGCTTCATTCCCTTCAGTGATTCAGTGGCAACTGTTGCCAGAGGGGGAGTGCAAAAGTTCAGTTTTGGGAGGCCAGCGCAATATTGTAGCAGACCCTTTTGGTCAGTTCTATTTCAGTTATCTCAGCTATTTCTCATTTCAGCATGTAACCTGAGTTATATTATAATAAAGCTGAGTTATTTCCTGCATTGTTGTGTCATGTATTTGCATGTGCTTGTATGTTTTATTTTACATGGCAATCCTCTGTTAAATGCATGATAATTTAATGGAGAAATTTTGGTTGAATTAAATTTCGGCAAAATTCAAAAAATATCCTATTTGAGATATTATAGTCCCCCACCCCAATACCTACAATATATTAACATTATTTTTCACAATTTTAAACCTCCATTTATGAACGAATGAGATAAGATATTGGTCAATGAGGTGAAGCTCCCATGGATTTGACTACTTCGTAGCTTGTTGCTATACAAGGTTAATGTCCACCTCAAACTCATTTAATATTAACTACACCAACATTTTCCCTCTTTCTTGAATGCATTAGAGGCCAATACTTTTATTGTTGGAAGGAATGATATGGATGCTTAATTATTATATTTTCATTATTCTTTGTACGTGAAATTAACATAAGACATCATAGGTTGTCTTTTGTTTCATTGTTATTGTGGTTAGTTGAAATGTTAGTTTTAACAAATTTTATCATTACTATAACTTGATATTTTCTCTTCATGCTTGCTATGATACATGTTATAAAAGGCCTATTGATTTTAATGCAAAAACTATTTAAGTTTATGATTTTCCAATTCAAAATAATCAAAGATTTTATTTCCACTTTGACATAGAACTTTATTGTTAAGTGGGTTTGGTACATAGGAAAAAAGCTCAACAAAATAATCAAGATCCTAACCAATCCACTAACGGATACCTTTATTCAACCCTCCACCCTTCGTGTATGTAAGACAATTTTGTTTTGTTTATGTTGAATCATAAAAACACTTTACTAGATAAAAAAAAAAATCTACTATAAAAAAATTCTTTTAAGATGACTATGGCCATAAATATAGTGAATTAAATGAGTGGGGAATCAGAAAACCTTAGTAGAACTCTCTTTATTCAAAGTAACAATTTCATCCATTAAATACAAACATTGTGCACCTAATCAAGCTGTTGGAATATGTAATTCCTACTTGTCTTCAGTTGTGTTTCTCTCTATGTATAGAGTCTGTTCCTATTTGATAGTTTAGTTCCTATTTTGGTGTGAGGTTGAGATATTCTCTCAACCAAATTATTGTGCGTCTAAGATAGCTTCTCTATCTTGAGACAATCCTCATGTATATATGTAACTCTATTTGTTTGATTAATTAATAGAGCTTGTATGCTCAATTTCTAAGTTGGTATCGGAGCCTGTTTGGGCTTGGGCCTGGACCTCAGCCCCTCCTGGGCTGAGGGAAATAAAAGTGTGTTTGTTTTAGTTCTTGGTTGTCCATTCGTTTGATGAAAGTATATTGGAGAAGCTGTACACAGTGTTCTCTGTGCTTGTGAATCCCTGCTGCAATATTACACTGACAACGTAATATTTCTTCTACTAGGCGGACGGAGGCTGGCTGTTGGGCGACGCTGGGAGGATGTAGTGCTGCTAGAACGTTGTTGTGAGGAGAAGGCTACGAATCAGAGTGGCGCTGCGGATGGGGAAGAGAAAAAGGTGAAGCAAAAGAAGCCAAAGAAGCTAAAGGTTACTGTAGCTGAAGCTGCCGCAAAAATTGATCCTTCGAATCTGGTTGATTTTCTTGCAGAAATTACGACCTTGTATGAAAAGAAACCTGATGTTTAGTTGATGTGATTTGCATATTATTTTGCACGGGCATTCAGTTCAGTCAACTCTGCCCAATTCCCTCTGAACAACATACTATGGAGCCTACTGTGTGACTATTTTTTAAAATTGGATAATGGAATTCGTAAAGGATAGCAATCTTGCATCTGTTATGGATGTCGTATTTATTTATTTTTTGTGCGAGAGATTATTGAAACTAATCCTAAGCTCAAAATGTCCATAATTACATGGCTTTTGGGCTCTTTCTATGAGATCCGATATTCTCATGACTGTTCATGTGTTCTAGTCTTCTGCGCATATATTTTTGGAGAAGAATCGATGGTGTCTATGTAGCAGAAACTGGATGGGTCTGCCCATGCTAGGGTGCTCCATGGAGGACGTCTGGTGGACCTACACGTTCCCGTGCAAGCTTGGGCATGAGCAGTTCTCGTGCAAGATCACCGCAAAGCAGAAGCTGAAGAACAAACAGTTCCTGATAGATATATACTGCTGCTAATTTATACCTGGATTACGAGTTGAAGTGCAAGATTATTCATATCTTTCACAAATCGTGATGCATATTGAGGTGTGCCACCGGATAGCAAAATATTTCATAGCTAAGTGAGTGACCATCGTGAAATCAGTGTTCAATTGGGAAAACTTACAGCGCAGATAAATCCTATATCTAATTTCAGAACAATCGTGTTTGTTTTGCTCAAGATGCCACAACCGATCACATAGTCATAGTAAAGGCAGGGATCACAAAGATCGTGACTATGACATGCAGTCTGATTATAAGAAGCAACACCTTAGTGCAAGTCCTCAGAACCGTAAACGAGTATGTTGGAAGTTCCTTCCAAGATACTGAAACAACCAAGGCGACTTTTTTTTCAATTAACAGTGTTTTTCCTTGGGGTCATTAATCAGCAGAGAAGAACACATCCTTTATCGGATGGCTGTGTTAAATTGAAACAAGGTGTATAGTAGATTCAATGGGATCGTCGCAGGCCTTACTTGAAAAGTTCAGGAGCTCTGTTGGTTGGAACAACGAAAGCCCCAAAAGGAGCAAGATTCCATCTATGAGCAGTTCCTAAACATCCTCAATAATGGCGTTGCACTGGTGTAGCTGGTGTGAACCTGTTGAGATGCACAATGGATGGTTTGCCTGTGTTTTTTCTGCATATCAGTTCATTGATAATTTGAGTGCTCGGTGGTTGTATGGCGAGAAGGTGGACGAGGCCACTGAGAAAGGCTGAGTCCTCGAATGTTGTTTTTTGTTTTGGTTTCAATTCGTTTAATTTATCGTTGGAACCAATCGGTGGTGGCTTCACCCACATGTTCGAGTTTGAACAATGCAGCTTTCAGGTGTCAGAAGAGGTGCGGAAGCATGTGGAATTGTTGGGAGGCTTTCAGCTTCCTTTGTTTGGGTTCAACCTGGTTGAAGGTTGAACACATTTCTAGCATGGTCTCGTGGCGCAACAGTGAAGTGAGCCAAGGGCAGTGTGGTGAGCTGCCTTGATGTGATTATGTTTCTATATAGGTTGAAGATGAAATAAATTTTCTTCGTGAATTATTCTACTTTCATGTTGAGACCGGTCAACTTAACATGTAAATGCATTCATGTAAATCTGGTTAAAAGAATTAAATGTTGTATTTTTGTGACATTTAGTTTGGGCAACTATTGTCACGACTGTGAGTCTTTGTTAGAATTGCCCATTCCAACAATAGACAAATTTATTTGCAGGAATGATTTACTACCAGATGTGATGAAGACATGACAATGTAAATGGCATCAAAAGATAGTGTATGAAGGAACATCATAGATTGGAGGATGATCGAATTTGTGTGTACCGAGTGTGGTGGAAACATATCTGCACTATGTTAAATTGCGAG
Organism: Pinus albicaulis; assembly: GCA_034641835.2. Classification (NCBI taxonomy): domain Eukaryota; kingdom Viridiplantae; phylum Streptophyta; class Pinopsida; order Pinales; family Pinaceae; genus Pinus; species Pinus albicaulis. The sequence goes on from CM076579.1 coordinate 401,862,592, forward strand.
GAGATTAGCTCAACAATGGATCTTCGTTGCTGCAGCCTATCAATGAGCATGGGGAGACATGCTTGGAAGCAGTCACTAGCCTTGATATTGTGAACAGGGGAAGTGACATTACACTGTGATTCCAGGGGAATTGGATACTGAAATGAGAACTTTTTTTTTTGTATAAAATTGTTGAATTTATGCATGTTGGCAGTGAATTTGTGGACGACACAGGATTGGACCATGGAGTCATGGCTGTGGCGAGCCTTCGTGGCCATGTTAAGCCTTTGTGGCTGTGGTGAGCCTTCGTGGCCGTGTTAAGCCTTTGTGGCTGTGGTGAGCCTTCGTGACCGTGTTAAGCTTTTGTGGCTATGGTGAGCCTTCGTGGCCGTGTTAAGCCTTCGCGGCTGTGTTGAGCCTTCGTGGCTGAGTTGAGCCTTCACAACTGTGTTGAGCCTTCGTGGCTGTGTTGAGCCTTCGTGGCTGAGTTGAGCCTTCACAGCTGTGTTGAGCCTTCGTGGCTGAGTTGAGCCTTCGTGGCTGTGATAAGCCTTGGTGGCTAAGTTGAGCCTTGGTGGCTACATTGTATCTCCTCAAGGTTGAGCGCCTAAGCGGTGGAGGTGAATTACTGCTTGTCGAAATGTGAACTAGCAAGCAGGTGAAAGGGTGTTGCTCGTGCATGTTCATGAAGCAACGTGGAGCGATCAGTTATCAGTGATCTCATAGGGATCAGATCAAAGACAACGTGCAGTGTATGATCTTGGATCTGCTCTCAACAATAGTGTGGGTAGTGTTCTTGTGAACTGAGATTTAGGGTAGTTTGTCTGCAGCAGTGAATGGTGTGGCCATGTGTTGTATTACTGTCATGGTTATCTCTTGTGCTTATATTGTCATTTGGTATTGTTTTTTTTTGGTATGGGTAAATATGGATAAGTCTTGGAAATTTGTATAAATATTGAGATTTTCAACCTCAATATGATGTCATTTTGTTATAATTTGCAACTCTAGTTGATGACAGGTAAAACATGGAGACCAAGATCAGCTTGCCAAAGTAAAATGAAGATGCCGAAGACTCAAAAGTACAAAGACAAAGTAATGGTGTGTTCCAACATATGAATAGTGCGGTGTTCATGGAGGTGAATGGTATGGTGAGCGACAAAGGAGGATGGACAATCAAGTTTGTGAGAGTTTTTTTTGTGTGAGTTTCTTGGAATAGACTCATGACTATGGTAGAGTATGAGTCACAGTTTGTAATTAGAAGAAAATATACATGTCATTTTTTTTTTGTACGTGCTATAAGACCCAGAGAGGCATGCATACCCCTTTGTTATATGTTTCCTCTGTCAGAGAGTTTTAACACCCTGGAAGAGTGTGTCATGCGAGATGGATACACTTGGGTGGGCCGTATTGGTTTTAGACTCCATAAGGTGAACTTTTATATCAAGGGGGAGTTAATCGAGAGGTTGGATGAACCATGTATGTGAAGGAATTCCTAGTAGACTGGCAGTTGTAGCAGTTGGAACCCATGCATTTCGGTAGATGGTTGTTCCTTTATATGGACATCGACAACAGCATAAACATGATACAAAGTTTAATTACCAAACAAAACCACTGTAATTACCAAACAGGACTAGTTGTAGATTTTGCAGATAGATAATTGAGACAAGTAGTCATTAAGGGGGAGTGTTGGAATATGTAATTCCTACTTGTCTTCAGTCAATGTGTTTCTCTCTATGTATAGAGTCTATTCCTATTTGATAGGTTAGTTCCTAGTTTGGTGTGAGGTTGAGATATTCTCTCAACCAAATTATTGTGCGTCTAAGATAGCTTCTCTATCTAGAGACAATCCTCATGTATATATGTAACTCTATTTGTTTGATTAATTAATAGAGTCTGTTCCTATTTGATAGGTTAGTTCCTAGTTTGATGTGAGGTTGAGATATTCTCTCAACCAAATTATTGTGCATCTAAGATAGCTTCTCTATCTTGAGACAATCCTCATGTATATATGTAACTATATTTGTTAGATTAACTAATTAGCTAGTGGTAACTAGTGGAAACTCAGCAACCCTGAATTCTGGAAAGAAAAGAGAACTTAACTGGAGGTCCTGAGGTCTCAACCAGAATTATTGCTAAATAAGCCTTTACTCTGGTGTGGAGCAAGAGACAAGGACATAAGAGCCTCTCTCAGGGTAGGGAGGACATCATCATCAGTTTCAAAGTGAGATAAGTAACTAGTCTGCTTGAAAAGTAAGGACTAGGAAACTGTCTATAATTTGATGGTTAGACAAATAGATGATTTTCTAAATAATGAAAAGGAAATTAAATTCAGAATAAGTAAATGTGTTTATCGTATCCTTATCTTGTTATAAGAATTTGTATACAGGTAATAACATGAAACTATGACTGCTAATTTACATATTTATTTGGGATATGGAGAATGGAATGATTAGTAACATGTTGGTAAAGATTTAAATCTATACTTCATCCTCCAAAATAGGGTACATGTTTTTGTATAAGAGAAGATTGGTTATAGAATATAAATAGAGGAAAAACACACCGAAACAAGCTACAGAATCTGTATTAATGTAGAAACTGTTAGTTTAGTCCAGAGTAGATACTCTGGATAGAATAGGTCATTTTATTATGGTATTCTATGCTATACACGGACAAAGATTTACAGAAGTAACTCAAAAAACTTGATGGCTCGGACATAAACTTACATAATTAACTGGAGCATAGAAATTTCACCAACAGAAAAAGAATAAAGTAATCAATACCAATTTCTCATAACATTTACAATAATTCTGTCAAAATTATATATGACCCAAAACATTTGTAATTCTTATGTTCATGAGTACAAGCCACACAAGAACTAAACTCTGTACATAATTATATTATTGAAAAGAAGGAAAATCATACCACACAGGAAGGAGAAATTATAGAAAATTGTAGGTAACCATTAATAGACTAAAACTTTGTAAATGTATCGAGAAAACAAAAATGAGTATAAATGTCCATACAAAGGTTCAGATTTCCGAATACATATTTATATACAACCAAAAATAGAGAAGTTATATTAAAAACGACCGGGCTCTATGCCAAAAATAAATTAACAGGCTAATTTCTTAACAGGAAGAATATTGTGATATACAAAATAAAACTCTGTCAAGTCAATAAAATTCTTCTCAGAGTTTGACCTGAGATTCTTTTGAATATAACCAAAATAAATTCTGAAATGGGCAAGTTTTATAGCAATTAACATATCCCTTAAAAATAGGGCGAGGCCCAATGTAATTACACCAGAAGAGAAATTTAGAACAAAGCTATTAAATTATAAATGAATGCTAGTGTTTCGATTTCTCGAAAATTAAATCCAGAGAGCAGAAAAAGAGGGTTTTGCATCTAAAGTCAACAACCAGGCTCGAGGACCCCTACACTTGTGTCAACAATGATAACCAATGTTACGAAGACATAATAGACATTGATAAGTAAGATTTGTTATGGCAAGAACCGAAGCCATACCTGCAAGAGCACCATAAGTGAACTTAGGGTTTACACATAACAAAACCCCAACCCACAAATAACAAGAAAAGATTAACCGTTAAGTTAGGGCTTGATATATATTACCTTGGCCATGAAGTTAGAGGGGGTCCGACGTCGTAACCCTATGTGGTCTCACACAAAGCGAAAATACATATCAAACCACGGGGTTGACAGAGGAACAAGATAATACCTAATAGAACATGACAGAGTGTTAATTTAACTCACCTGGGGTTTGATGAAGCCGAGAAGTTAAGGAAGTCTCCAAGGAAAAAAAACTTGGAAGCCTCATCAACGACTTTACACCATAGTCCAACTACAAACATAGACACCTGAAAGTAATCCTTGAACCAACAACTCGGAGGGCATAATGGGAAGACAAAGATGAGAAATGAGCATAAAATGTTATAAATATAAGAAAACACAAAGTAAATCGGTATACGGACTACGCATTCACCTCCTAAATGTTACAAAACGAAGCATTCATCATATTACCTGGTCATATGTTGCAGAGAATACAATATTGTTGAAGACGCGAGTAAGAAACAAGGTAACAGTAGCAGTGGCGGCAAAGGATTTGCAAAGCAGGCACCTAACACCTCATGGGGACCAAATGAGCGAAATGGTTAGGGTTGAAAGGGTGGTCGATACCCTAACCCGGTACCAATCAACATCCACTGTAGATTTCACACCATAGATCCAATGGGCAAAGGGTTGACAGATGTCCGAAAAGTGTATTGTAAAATAGACAAGTGGAGTGGGAAAGATCTGTGTGGTACAACACATATTTTCCCAATCCAAAATCATTTAACACCTAAAAAAGTTAGGTAAATAATTTCAATCAAATCTCTAATCGAATGTACCGCAAAGTTCAGAGTATTAACTCGATAGAATAAGACTGACAAACCCACAGGCTTACACATAAAATGAATATGAGTTTAATCATAACATAGGTTAAATAGTTTATGTATCGACTGGCGAGCCTTGTAATATGTATGTTGTTAAACGTAGGGTTATAAAGATACATAAAAATTCTTTTATGAACATTCGAATTATGTCATTTAGGCACATAGTAATAAAGTTATAGTTACAATGTTTATGTTGGGGTTAAATACTTTAAAAATTATAAGATTACTAGGAATAATGGTAATAAGGGTTAATTTTATTATTATTATTATTAGTATTATTATGTATATAGTTGTTACAAGTGGTATCAGAGCGACGTTCATATGCTGGGACCCAAATGGGTCACTTAAATAATAATCGATGCATGTAAATTGTGCACAGAAAGTAGAAAAGACATAATGAGAAGGGGATCGACGCATCAAGTACCCCTGAATGCAGGGGAACCTACACCCCAAACCAATCTTGAAATGAATCTGGAAATGTGGATACAACTAAGTGTAGACCAACACCAAAAGACCAATATATTATTGGAGGAACAACAACATCAAACAAGTATACTGCTGAGTATAGTGCATAAGCTACAAGATGAAATGACCCAGGTAAGGAGCGACAATTAAATACTAATGTAATAATAGGAGAGGATACTCAAAAGCTCTTCTGGCAAGAAGAATCAAGGAATAGTACAACCCACTCCTAAAAGGGACACTCAGGGTGAAAATGAATGACAATGAAAAACTTATGACAAAAATAATGACATACTAGAAGGGAGTCATTCACAACGAAGCAATAAAAACAAAAATTATAATGAAGCTGAATCTGGTAATGTGTCCAATCAGCAAGACATAAAGAAATAAAAAGTGGAACTACAAGGTGAGTTACCAAAAATAAAACCACCTACTTTTTATGGGGAAGCCGAAGAAGTGGCTAAGGTTTGGTTAATTAATATGAACAAGTACTTTCAGGTCTATGAATATAGCAGTAACCTCAAAGCTCGTTTGGATATTTATTAGTTGAGGGAGAAAGCTACTTTATGGTGGGAGGAAGTCAAAAATGTTCGAAGTGTCGAAGACTAGAACGTGACATGGGACATATTCCAGCAATATTTCAAGGATGTGTATTTAACAAAAAATTTCTATGATGAAAAATCTCAGGAATTCCATGATTTAAGACTGGGACATATGACAATGGATGAATTCATAACTAAGTTCACATCCTTATTAGGATATGTGCCTTACCTGAGAGATGAGAAGGCTAAATTTCAACGGTTTTTGAGCAGTCTACCTGCTCACATGAAGGAAATAATTGAATTCGTGAATCCAAGGACAATGGACGAGGAAATTCGAAAAAAATGAATGTGCTACCAATAGTCCAAGGCAAAAGTAGAAATAGGCAGAAACTGGCTGCCAAAGAAAGGACAAAAAAATAATTCAAATTATAAAAATACCAAGTCTAGTAATTTTAAAAATTCCGCAAGGAAATCAATAAGTAAGTAGTTTGGAAGAAATCATCAGAGAAAAAAATGGCCTACAGAAGAATGACCCACAAAAGCTTCCAGTAAGCCAGAACATGGACAAGCCCATAAACCTCCCCTACAATGTTGGGGGTGTGGCGAGGCACATTATTACAAGAAATTCCCTCGGCGTGGAAGAAACAAAACAAAAAATAACCTGCAAGAAGCCTCTATGGTGGGGGATGTGGCTCGAAATATACCCAGAATTAATGCAGCTCTAGAAGACCAACAAGTAGACTGCTAGCTGACCATGATAGAACTAGAAGGTAAGTTATTTTCACGAACTATTTCTATTTTGGTTGACCTTGGTGCAAATTTAAGTTATGTAAACCCCCAAATAGTAGAAAATTGTAACTTACAAAGTCATTAATTCAAAAACCCCTTGCTGGTATAGCTAGCTACTGGGGCAAAGAGAAGAGTTTGTGCCAAGGTTTCAAATTGTTCTTTGGAAATTGAAAAACAATAGTTAAACGTAAAACTGAATATTCTACCTTTGGGATCCTATGACATACTACTGGGTATGGATTGGTTAGAAAGAAACTGGTCTCTGGTGGACTGTAAGGAAACGATTATATACTTCAAAGCGGAAGATGAGACATGCCAAGAATTACAAGGAATTAAGAAACCTTTACAATTACCTCCAATCATAGCATCTCAATTGAGTAAATGCATTAGAAAAGGATGTCATATTTATGCCATCTAAGTGGGATTTGCTAACTCTAAGGAAAAGACTCATATGATGGAAAATATACCAGTGGTACAGGATTTCATGGATGTATTTCCAGAAAATGTACCAGGCTTACCTCCAAAAAGAGACATTGATTTCACTATCGAATTAATGCCCGGTACAACACCAGTTTCAAGAGAACCATATCAGATGAGTGTAACTGAGTTAACAGAATTAAAAATGCAACTACAAGAAATATTGGATAAGGGGTATATTCGACCAAGTGTATCTCCTTGGGGAGCACCGGTGTTGTTCATAAAGAAGAAGGATGGAACCATACAAATGTGCATGGATTACAGGCAGCTCAATAAATTGACAGTCAAGAATAAATATCCACTACCATGTATAGATAATTTATTTGATCAAGTGAAGGGAGTGACTGTATTTTAAAAGATAGACTTAAGGTTTGGATATCACCAGATCCAAATCAAATATGATGAAATTTATAAAACAACCTTTCACACCCGATATGGGAATTATGAGTTCGTGGTATTACCGTTTGGCTTAACCAATGCGCCAACAACATTCATGAGTCTGATGCATTGTATATTTCACTCCTTCTTGGACAAGTTTGTTCTTATATTTGTTGACAAAATTTTGATCTATTCAAGAACCATGGAAGAGCACAAAGAGCACTTAAGGCAAGTGTTGGAGATGTTGAGGAGACATCAGCTGTACTCCAAGTTCAGAAAATGTGACTTTTTCAAAGAACAAATACAATACTTAGGCCTTGTCATTTTCGTTGAAGGTATAACTGCATATCTTGAGAAAATAAAGACTATCATGGAACGCGCGAGTACCCCAGAATGCAACAGATATCCATTCTTTTATGGGATTGGCTGGATAGTATAGATGTTTCATTGAAGGATTCTCAAAGATTGCCTTTCCTATTACATCCTTGTAGAGGAAGGGAAATTTTTTTAGATGGACCAGAGAATGTAAAACTAGTTTTTGAATTGTTAAAACACTTGCTGACTACTGCCCCAGTGTTGAGGGTAGCTGACCCCAACAAGGAATTTGAAGTATGCACCGACGCTTGTAAGGAAGGATTAGGAGCAATATTATCCCAAGAGGGAAGGGATGTTTCCTATGAGTCAAGAAAATTAAAGGAGCATGAACATCAATATTCAACTTATGATTTGGAGCTGACAGCGGTAGTGCACACACTCAGGGTGTGGAGACACTACTTATTGGGAAAGAGATTTGTGTTGAAGACAAATCACAATAGTTTAACCAACTATTTTAAGAAACCGATTTAAACGCTCACCATGCAAGGTGGAATGCGTTTTTAAGTGAATTTTATTTTTACATTCAACATGTTAAAGGCAAAGAAAATCGTGTGGCTAACGCCTTGAGCAGAAAACTGCATTGTGTGTTTGAATTCTACTTTAATCAAGTAGAATTTAAATTTTAGGATCAGATAAAAGAAGAAGTTGAGAAAGATGTTGAATACCAGTTCCTATGGCAGCAAGCAAAGGAAGCAGAAAAACAGGAAAAATCATCATATTATGGGATTAACAAGGACCGAATTTTATCTTTTAAAGGAAGACTATAATTCTGAATTGGATAAGTTTGAAAGAGCTGATATTGAATGAATATCACTGCAGTAATTATTTTGGACACCGGGATGCCAGAAAATGCCGACAACAATAAGGAAAGTTTAGTTTTGGCTCGGTATGCTAAGAATATTGCTGAATATTTAAAAAAATGTCTAGAATGTCAAAAAGTTAAGGTGGAGCATCAACATCCAGCAGGATTTTTGCAGCCTATACATGTACCTGAATGGAAATGGGAGGTTGTATCATTAGATTTTATTACCGGTATACCAAGATAAACATGTATAAATTATACAACAAGCATGTATATCGTGGATTCAATCAGATCTAACAATGTACTAAATTTAAATATTGAATCACTTCTACAAATCAATTGCGGAATTAAAAACACAATCGCCAATCACATGAAGCAAAGAAGAATCAATCAAACCACAACACAGATAATTTTCCAGGGAAAGCTTGCTGCTCAAAACCCCACTATATTCTATTGTATATTCAACATGGATACATGAAACAATTACATAAAACTCTTATCACAAGAGCCCTCCTGTACTTAGCTAATTGTCTCACACTCTCTCAGATAAAACTGACCAATACTTAGCCAATTTACTACCTCTAGACAGCCTACCTTGCTTGCGCAATTTGTGTGGAATGCAATCCCTATTCCATAGGAATTTTGGCCTTTCTAAACTGTGCAAGGATCATGGGAAATCCAATGGCTGTTTGGTTGCATGGGTGCAACCCAATAATCCTACAATTGATATTCAACTTCCCTTTCACCTAGATCTCAACTGGGTCTCCACTGGAACTGAAATGCATGCAACTAATAATAGTAAATCCTTAGTTGCATGTGAGATCACTGATTGTGAATTAAATAATATTTAATTCACTTGATCTCTCACTAGTATATCAAACAGTTACAACTAGCACAACTAAGTTTAACTCACTTAACTGAGTTAAACTGATTAAAACTTGCATTAACTAATGCACCACTACACTTCGAATTCTTTTACAACTATAATTACTCTGCATGCCTCACCAACTACCCTAAAATCGAAATTCATGAGCTAACTGAGTTTATCACACTCAGTTAACTATTACAAGTTATTTTGAGATTAGATTACATTTTATTGTCCATCTTGATTAAGGGATAACTAAAACAGACATGCACCAAATTTAGCCCACACCAGTGTAGGTGCGACTAAGACTTGTGGTCCCACACTAGTGTAGGTGCTGCTTGGACCTCCTAGTCCCACACTAGCGTGGGTGCTGAAATTTCTTGTTGAAATTCAACACAAAAATGCATAATTATTCCATAACGGTGGTGGTTGATAGGTTGCGTAAGGCAACCCACTTTATACTTGTGCAGACCACTTACAAAACGATGCAGATTGCGGATATTTTCATGAGATAAATTTTTAGGTTGCATGGCATCCCAAAAACAGTCATCTCGGATCGGAATGTGAAATTCAATTCAACCTTTTGGAAGGCACTATTTACTAGACTGGGAACACAAGTTAATTTCAACATTGCTTATCATCCACAGACGGATGGACAAACTGAGCGAGTAAATAAAATCTTGGAAGACATGTTGCGCTTGTATGTAATGCAACAACAAACAAAATGGGAAGATTATCGACAGCTGGTGGAACTCGTGTACAATAATTCTTACTAAGATTCTCTTGAAATTAGTCCATTCGAAGGCTTATATGGGAGACAATGTCGCACTCCCATTAACTGGAGCAGTCCTGAAACCAAATCAATGCTTGGCCCAAAAATGTTGGGTGAGATGGAATTGGAAGTAAGGAAGATTAGACAGAACCTGAAAGTTGCTCAAGATCGACAGAATGTTTATGCAGATAAAAAGAGAAACTACCGGGAATTTGAAGTGGGTGATCATGTCTATGTGAGAATGAAACCCAAGAAAAACACTCTAAGGTGGACTTCTTGTGCCAAATTGGCTCCTAGGTTCTGTGGACCTTTCCAAATTTTGGAAAGAATGGGATGTGTGGCCTATCGATTAGCATTACCCAGTCATATATGGGTGCACAATGTGTTTCATGTATCAATACTAAAACGATAGGTGCATGATCCGAGGCATGTAATACATTGGAAAAACATTCAGGTAGGATAAGATTGAATACCAAATCTCTAACAGGAAAGAGTTTTATGATTATTAACTTAAGTCCTTGCTGAATGCAGGTCGAACTGGAACACAAATTTCTGGTAGAGCCTCAGCGTATTCTCGATTAGGGAGAAATCACGCCCCGGAAGCGAGCCATCACCCAAGTTAAAGTGCAATGGAAGCACTTTGGCCTGGAGGAGGCTACCTGGGAAGACGAAGGATTTGTGTGTGGGGCATACCCAAAGATATTTGCTGATCTGGAATAGAACACCGAGGACGGTGTTTACTTCTAGAGGGGGAAGATGTGACAACTGGATTAGTTTCCAAACTATTTCTGTTAATTTTGTTTAAAAGAAGATTATACATTTTTTTAATGAGATTAAATGAATGAACATGGTTATTTTTTTTTTGAATAAATAAATTAATTATGGAATGTTTTCAATAAATATTGATGATAAAGTTTCCAAGATTTGAGAGTAGTTGTGAAAAATAAGTTAAAAACAATTACCTTTCCTTTGAGGATAAAAGGTACATCCTAGTGAGGAAAAGCGGTTTTGTGAGTTAAGGAAAAAAAAATCAGAAGGTGGAAGGAAGAGAGTCAATCCAGATTTGGTGGTAACCAGTGGAAACTCAAAAACTTTGAATTATGGAAAGAAAAGTGTACTGGACTGGAGGTCCTGAGGTCTCAACCATAATTACAACCAAATAAGCCCTTACTCTGGTGTAGAGCACGAGGGGAGACGAGGACGTAATAGCCTCTCTCATGGTAGAGAGGACATCATCAACAATTTCAAAGTGAGATAAGTAACCAATTTGCTTGAAAAGTAAGACTAGGAAACTATCTATGACTTTCTATTTAGACAAATAGATGACTTTGTAAATAATGAAAAGGAAATTAAGTTAAGAAGAAGTAAATGTGTATATCATATCCTTATCTTGTTATAAGAATTGGTATACAAGTAATAACAGGAAACTATGCCTGCTTATTTACATATTTATTTGATATATGGAAAATGGAATGATTAGTAGCCTGTTGCTAAAGATTTAAATCTATACTTCATCCTCCAAAATAGGGTGCACCCTTTTGTATAAGATAAGACTGGTTATAGAATATAAATAGAGGAAAAACACACCGAAACAAACTACATAATTTGTATTAATGTAGAAAATTTTAGTTTAGTCCAGAGTAGATACTCTAGACATAACAGGTCGTTTCATTACGCTATTCTATGCTATACAAAAACAAAGAGTTACAAAAGTAACTCATGAAACTTGATGGTCCGGACATCATCTTACATAATTAACTAGAGCATAGAAATTTCACCAATAGAAAAATAATAAAGTAATCAATACCAGTTTCTCATAGCATTTACAATAATTATGTCAGAACGATATATGACCCAAAACATTTGTAATTATTATGGTCATGAGTACAAGCCACAAAAGAACTAAAATATGTACATAATTATATTATTGAAAACACTACAAGGAAAATACCTTCTAGCGGATGTTTTTGAGGAACTCCTTATAAAAATACCCCATAAATCCATTTGTAGCGGAGGTTACTAGAGGAGGTTAGCGGGTGGAGGTTTTTGCAGATGTTTTTCGTCCAGTGCGCTTATCATCCTAGCCTGCATGAGTGCATTCAAACAGGAAAAGCACCGGTGCACAAAAAGCATTGGCACACCATACACCCTGCGCTCCGTACAAACCGCCACGGTGCATCCTAAAACCCCGTGCCAAAACTGAAACTGCCTGGTGCGGTCTTACGAAACCACAGTGGTGCGCCTATAAAACCCCGTGCACTGAAACAGGGTAAATAAAAAAAAATTACGGCCAAAATACCACATTTTCCACTTTTCAGTGCTCTAGAGCTCTCGAGCACTAGTGCAAGTTATCCTTGTCTGAGATGCCTTGACATCAGTGGTCTGATTACACCCATTGCACGCACTGCTGCTCTGCATTGTCCACTAATCTGCATTTTGAATTTTGCAAAACGATGGGAAAATTTACTTTTGCAAATTATACAGCCAATATGTCTCCTCAACGGCCAAATGTACAGGTATTTTTTTGTTTTTCCATAATTAAACCTTTTAGCAGATTAGAATTGTAAATTAACTTAAAATTAACTATTTAAAAAAAAAAATCTCGCGCGATGCGCTCGAGCCGTTCATCCCGCACCGGTACGTAGTGCTGCTTGTAAATTTACAAGTTGCATCGCAACCGGTGCTTACAGTATCTGCACCAGTTATGGGGCGGTAAAGCACCATGATATTTAAAAATTTGAAAAATTTGTGGTGCGGTTGGTTACCCAACTGCACCATTTACCCTGTGGAATAACGGCAATGTGGGGCGTTGACTTAAATCTCCACCCCGGGGCTGGTATTTTTGTCAGCGCACCACATTTTGGCATTTCGACACAGTCAACGATGTGACCTGGTAAAAGTCTGCACTGTTGAATATGTAATGATGTCAAGATGTCAGTGCGTTGACCAAACCATACGCCTCAGGGCATATAGTTTGGTCAACGCACTGGCCTCCTGAAATTGTACATAAGTCAACAGTGCAGTCTGTTATACCACCGCACCGTTGATTTATGAACAATGCCAGGAGGCCAGTGTGCTGTAAATTTTCATGTGCATCGCCTTCGGTGTGCTAGAAATTTGTTGGGGCACCGGCTCCGGTGCGCGACAAAAGAAGACGCACTATTACTGGTGCATGCCTGTTTTTTGTGGCGCACCGACTTTTTTTTTTTTGAAAAAAAATTATATATGTATATATTTCTAAATACATGTCTCATTTAATAAAAAGAAATTATTTAATATGTCAATAATTCGGAGACGTGAAAGGAGAGAACAGAGGGAACAACAACAACAACAGGTAGACCAGTATAACATGGTTCGCGAGTGGGAGGCACGAGAGAGGGAGAGAGATGCATTCCCTCGCCCTATTACAGCAGCTACCCAGGGGCTCCCAAGGCAGGTAGGCCTCCACAAGTTATATGAGGAGGCTACTTCCCTAAAGGGACATGGTGTGTTTTTGCGACATCTTATGCGCAGGTGGAATGCCCACCTATAGGGTTTCCAGGTTTGGTCCTAACTAGTTGTACACGCCCACTAAGGAGGACATCTATTTCAATACTGGGATATCGAGGAGAGCGGTGTATTTTCCCTCGTTCCCAGATGTTCCAATTTGCTATGCAGTAGGGAGTCAGTTGGCGTACTCCCAGAGGTATATTAGCGAGGATATACTGTCTCCTTCAGATTTTCAGGTCTCCAGAGGGCAGTTACATATTGCTGCATTTGGTAGTGAGGCAGTGAAGTGCCTCTCACTTCTGATTTAGACCATTTCACACAACACCAGCGACGGGCAACACATTAGTTGCCCAATCTATATTATGTTGATTCTTTAGTACAAGAGCCATGACTTGTCAGGTGGTTTGCCATTTTTTTGCAGCAATTTTGTACAACCTTAGATAGATGTCGTGCTCAGGCACAAGGGAGGGTCAACTTTCCTTTTGCTTCAGAGCTATTTTGTTTATTTTTTTAGAGGTTTCTAGAGACGAGGCCTACTTTTGTTTGACAACCTCATAGGCCGATGTTTCATGCACAGATGCACATGTGGGGACAGATGATGCCCAAGAGGGGCGAGACAAAGTTTTCTGCGAGGATATCACATGAGGCACTGGAGTTGCTAGCCAGTGTTGACGATCATCCCTTCGTTATGGTCCCAATCCTTATGCTGGTGTGGATTAGCGAGGGTGTGCCAACATTCTCTTCGCAAATGATGAGTCACTGGATGATAGAGGTAATATTACTGTTTTATTTAAATTTATTCTAACATGTTCTTTAACTTTTTTTAATTAAATTGTGTAATGAAATTGTCTAATTATTGTTGTTTACTTGTATATATTTTGTAGAAATTGGGTCTTTTGATGGTGAGGACATTCCAGTGCTACCAAATGATCTAGATGTGGATCCAGATGACGACCAGGATATGCCAGACGCTGAAGATCATGAGGCCGATGTAGAGATACCTACTCCTACTGGTGCACCGGTACCGCCTTTTTCTAGGCGCGGTAGGCTTGATAGCAGATTCAGGATGGAGTTGGGTGACCAACTCACTGCATTGATTGTTGAGGCAGGAGTCAGGCCCGCTACTATGAGAGACATACAGGCCGATGGTAGGTTGTTACATATGTGGAGAGGCATGTCGTGTGGCATGTAGAGCCTGATGCGGCATGTCATAGGAGCTACGACCTTAGTTAAGTGGTTGAGGAGGACCGTTGCACGTTATAGGGGTGGTCAAGATGCAACACGTGATCGAAATTCTATGAGCAGCGACGCATCATCTAATGATCTTTCATCTCGTGCCGCGCCAGATGAGAAGCCTCCACTAGCATCAAGTAGCAGTCATCATGGAGAGCAGGCTGGACCATTGGCCACATCCAGTCAGCACCGTGCACCATCTAGCAGTACTCATGATCATGATCATGCTGGACCATCGACCATGTCGAGTCATCACGATGAGCAACCGACAGTTGATCCTGATTAGCATGAGGCACCAGTACCATATCAACAGGCATGTGATGATCAACATGTATCTGAGCTTGTCGAGGCTGCACCATTGACTGAGCAGGCCTCGACTAGTACTACTATTGATGATGTACCACCAGCTAATCCATGAAATTTATATTACAGTTGTATATTTTTGACATTATTCAGTTATATATATATATATGTGTGTGTGGTCCATGTATTTTATGTTCATGTTGCAGTTGTAATTAATTTACATGTTGGTGATCATCATGATGTGTATATTGTTAGGTCATGTTAGATATGTTCATTTAATGTGCAGCTTGCAAATAGATGTGTATGTGATAGCAGTTATTTCACATGAGATTTATATTTGATGTTTGTGTTGTGATGATGTTATATAATGCTAATTGTGTTTTGTTAGATGATCATGATCACAATGACGTTAGCAAATTTGAATGTGTTTTTTAGTCAAATATGATGTTTGTACGATGGTTATCATGAACGTGATGTTTATTAATTAATTTAATATTAAATGATCATGATATTGTGAAATTGTAATATTTGTAATTCTAATTGTATGTAAAATTCTAAAATTGTAATTGTATTGCATTAATTGTAATTGTATGTAAAATATTTGTAAAATTTTAATTGTAATTGTAATATTCAATTTATTGTGAAGTGATTGTAGTTGTAATTTTAATTGTAATTGTATATATGTAAAATTCTAAAATTGTAATTGTAATGATATATATGTAAATTTGTAAAATTGTAATTGTAATTGTAAATTTTAAATTTGTAAAATTGTAATTGTATATATGTAAAATTCTAAAATTGTAATTGTAATTGTACGTGAAATTGTAAAATTATAATTCTAATTCTATGTAAAATATTTGTAAAATTTTAGTTGTATTACTTTGAATTGATTGTAATTGTATGTAAAATTAAAAAATTGTAATTGTAATTGTAATTGTATGTAAAATATTTGTAAAATTTTAATTGTATTAATGTGAAATGATTTGTTAAAATTTTTAAATTTGTAAATTTGTAAAATTTTAAATAGTTGTAAAATAATAAATCTAGAATAATATGAATTATTGTAACATAATAAAGTTTAGAAAATAATGCAAATACATTCATGTACTTTAGAATTATCATTATTTTATTATGATCTTACATTCAAAAAAAAAAAAAAACTTTATACAGTACGCATTGTTTTTGAGATCAACATAATTGCAAATTATCAAGTGAAATATTGATTTTAACATTAACACAATGCAAATTACCAATTAATTCAAAATACATATTATAATGTTTCGAAAAACCCATCTTAAAAAGTATAAATATTGATGAAATAACACATGTACCATATCACTCTAGATTCTCAAGATCACCCTCATTATCTTCCAACTCGCATGGCATGATAAAACTATTGCTCTCAAAAATATGTTTTGATCTAGGGTCATGTCTCAATACGAACCACCAATCCCTATCCAACACATCTGGGTAAAAAAACACCTGGTTGCAGTGTTTGGGTAAAACATAGGGCTCCTTAGCTTCATCCCACATCTTTATAGAGTTGATACATATCAACCTACTATCGTGATATTCCTTTACATTATTCCGATTAAAGGTGTCCCACCACTTGCACCTAAAAATAAAACATTGGAAAGAAGAGAAATCCACTTCAATGATCTCTTGTATCTTTCCGACGTAACCTAACGTCCCTCATACTAGGTTTTGATCACGGTGGCTAGATCGACTAGATTGATCGAACTCAACTTCCACTCCACAGTCTTGTGTGATGTTTCTAGCATCAGAATTTTCTGTGTGAAAATGGTGTCCATATGCCCACATAGATGGGAACAAATGCAACTATTATAAAAAAGTTAAAAAATCATAGTTTCATGTGTCTTATAATAACCCAACAATTAAAATATGAAATATAGATGTCTTATAAGATTCAAATTTAAATATAAATTAAATAGATTATTACCGAGTTGTTGCACCCAATCCCTACATTCAGTGCATCTTCTTCAGCACATGGGTAACGACCAGTTGCACCGTATTTCTCTCTGACTTGGTCAGCAACCCAACTGATGGGGCATATTTTTGGCATATTTTCTTTTAAATGATCGGGATAAGGCACACTTCTACCATTCAACCATCTGAATTCTTTTCTGTCACTATCCCATTTCATCCTCTTTTGTTCGTACAATGCGACCCATGGTTGTGTCGCTTCAGAATTGTAAAGAACGAATTTATTGGTTGCTTCAATTTCTGCATTCGCTGATAAAATTAACCTGACATTATATAGTACATAGAGATCAAAATATACATTATATCGAAGTTCAACATGAATATTTACTTTGTGTGAATTTGAAAAATTATAAGTCGCTTACTTTTTATCAAGCGCTTTTTTCCACTCATTTGTAGCAACTCCCCTTCTCTTTTGTCTTCATCCCTTTCATCGTCCCAAATCACCACACCTGGTCTGTTGTCGATCTGCTTGATGTACTCACTGGCATAATAGAAAGACTCATACGATATGTACCCCTCTACCATAGACCCCTTGGGTTTTGCCCTTTGTCGAACAAAACCTTTCAATTTCTTCATTTACCTCTCTAAGAAGAACATCCAACGACAAGAAACCACCCCAACTAATTCAACCTCATCTACTTGGTTGATTAGAAGATGAACCTGCAAGTCCATGAAAATCGCCGGCAGTTTCTTCTCAAACATATAAAAAATCTCAACTATCTCTTGATGCCACCATGGAATGATAGCCAAATGAATCTCCTTTGACGTGATCCAACGTAAAAATGAAGATAATTTAGATATGGCATGTCCTAGGTCTTAAGGGAATTCATGTTTCACACACCCACGCATGAACAAAGGATAATGACACTACAAAGTTATAAACATGTGCAATAATATACAAAATTAGTTATGTTTTATGATCCCTGCATGGGATAAAATTTATTAATATAACAAATAATAAAATCATGCTTTTGAAATTATACATATTCTTAGAAGGTTCAAATGGTCATGCGATTTCAACCTCGACAAATGGTCATCCACAGTCAAGTAGCGCCGTAGTGAAGACTTGTATGAAGTTGGCAACCTCACACCCATTATAACTTCCTTTGCCAAAGAAATATCATATTTTTTTAAAATCCATTGGACATCACCTTCTTTGAAATACCAAGAATTAGAGGGACCAACGCCTGCCTATGATCCTGTACTTTCTAATCATCTTGGCCAATGTTTCTTTTTAGTTTTTGAAGCAATAAGATCTTTCCTAACAGCCAATGTGTCACTTTGTTTCGATGATATGTGCCTCCATAAAGAAGATGAAACATTTTTAAATATATGCATGGGATCTAATAAGTGGGTAATATTAATATGCTCGCAATATGGGAGGTTATAAACGATA
This sequence comes from Pinus albicaulis, assembly GCA_034641835.2. Taxonomy (NCBI): domain Eukaryota; kingdom Viridiplantae; phylum Streptophyta; class Pinopsida; order Pinales; family Pinaceae; genus Pinus; species Pinus albicaulis. The sequence goes on from CM076579.1 coordinate 401,880,909, forward strand.
TATTTCCTTTTCATCCCAATGGGAAATTTCTCAACATAGGCGTCGAAGAATTCTGCATCATCGAACATAGGCTCCCCATTTGAATCAAAAATTTCTATGAACTCCTTCTCCTTCTCTCTCTCATATGCTCTAAGCCATTCAGCTGGTGTTGTTATTGGAGGCCTTTGGGTTCTCTCTCATTTACCATTGAAAGCAGATGCTGCTCTTCTGTGAGGGTGTTCTTCCTAGAGGAATACCCTGGAGAAATCATACACTGGCTTTCGTAGGTCCTTGGACCATCTAGCTTTCAGAGAAGGTCCACAAAATTTACATCGAAAATACCCTTTTGTTACAATACTTACGAGATTATTGTATACAATTAATATGCATGGAATGTTAAAGAATATCATGAAGATCATAACAATTACAACGAATTAAATAACCAATATGTCAAAGAATGTTTTTTACGTATACAAACAAATCAATAAATTAAACATGTAATTTACTAGAGCAAACTCCTAAGCCTGGATAATCATGTGTCGTGTAAGCACATATTCCATACAACGTAAAACTCCTCTTTGATGTGATGGGTCTTGATACATCGTATACATTTATCCCATCCCATAATTCCTTCAATTCATCTACTAGTGGTTGTGAGTAGACATCCAAATTCTTCACTTGTCTTCTACCAGGGACTATCAGAGCCAAAATAAGATGTTCATTCTTCACAGAAAACCATGGGGGGATATTGTTATTGATCAATACTATAGGCCAAATAGAATATTTGGTGTTTTGGAGGGAATATGGGTTGACGCCATCCATGGATATGTTGAGTCGTAGAACTCGTACTTCATCCTTGAAATTTTCAGGCCATGTATCCTCTATATGCTTCATGGCTATTGAATCAGTTGGGATTCACATAACTCCTAACTCACTTCTATGTGAGGCATGCCATCCCTACAACATAGCTAATTATTTGCAACGAAAGAACCTTTGAATCCTTGGGATTATAGGCATGTGCCTCTATATCTTAAAAGGAGGACCAATACATGATTTACCCTTATTTTTTATTTATCATACCTGTCATACCCATATTTCAGACATATCTCTTTGCCTGCATATTCTCCTCTATATAAAATACAATCATTTGGACATGCATGATATGATATGTACTCAACACCCAACATTTTCAACAATTTCTTTGCCTCTTCGCAGCTACCGGGCAAGACATTATCACTCAGAAGAACCTTATCTTTGAATAACTTGTAGTTGGTGATCATGGAAAAATATATTAATAAGTGTACATTAATTCCGATATAATTATTAACATTCATAAAATTTACCATTTGTAATGTTCATTGTGTACTGATTATATTTATCAAATTTATATAAGGGAGGAATTTATGGTAACTTGCGTCAAAAATTCCGAGAAACATGCATTCGAAAGGCCAAATTTTGCTTTCAAGTTTTACAGTAATATCGTTGTCCCCAACTGGGTAGACTTTGACTGACCACTAGGTCCAAAGAGAGGGGTGGTGGAAGAAAATTTAAGGCTTTCAAAAAAGGTGTCAGCGATAAGAGCATCATCCCCTAGTTGATCATAGTTTTGGAATGCATCTAACAACATTGTCTCCGTGGCAGCCGTATCCCTTAAGTAATCATCCATACCAACCTATATCTGATTGCCTCCATTCTTAACTCGTGAAGAACTACTATTGTTGTAGTCATTCCTAATTGGTGAATCTAGACGTAGCGGGAATTGAATCGGTGGTTGATTCAACGATTCTTAGTATCGTTCCTCTCCTATTTTTTCTATTAATTCAGTCTTCTCTTGATTTGACATTGTCGTGGGGTGCAACAGAAGATGGTAGGTAGGTCGCTCATCATTACTAGAATCCTAATAATTAAAAAAAAAATTGAATATGATTAGTACAAAATATATGATATAAATTAGTAACCACATTGAAAATATTGCATGATGAATTGGTTTGACATTGAAATAATTACATTAATCAATATACCAAAAAATTATAATTATTACCATCATTGTCCCAGGATTCTGGCTAGAAGATGCAATATTTTTACAATTGGCAGGGTGAAGTAGTTGTCCATTTTCAACTACCAAATGCACCTTGCGATATGTTGCTCCTGATAAGAGCTTCCAACGTTTTGGAGCTGTTTGAATATTTAGTGAATCATGTTGGAAATGTTGTCATTGATGGCAAAGGAGCACAAAGGAGCAGCACCTGAACTATCACTAAGACAAAGGAGCAGAGAGGAACCAACAATAAGGCAAAGGAGTAGATCAGGAAATAATGCAGTAAGAAAGCATAAAAGAGAGGAAGAGGAGCAGCAGAAAGGCAAGGAGTAGCATTAGACTATCATCAGAGGCAGCAAAGAAGCAAATGCAGCTAAGAAGCAAGGCCAACAAGGAGCAGAGGCAGCAAAGGTAACAACGAAGCAACAAAAGTAGAGAGGCAGTGAATGTATCTAAGAAGGCACCAAAGGCAACAAAGGATCAGAAAGGAGTTACACCAGAATTATCAAAGAGGCAAAGGGGCAGAGAGAAGCAGCAAAGAGGCATAGGAGCATGAAGGACACAGAGACTTCAGAGGAAACAAATGAAGTAGAGAAGGAAGAGAGGCAACAGATACCACAGAGGTATAAAATGCAACAGAGAAGCAGCAGAGATAGCAGAGGCAACGAATGAAGCAGAGATATCAGAGAGGAAGCAAAGAAGTCGAGAGCAGCAAGAACCGGTGTTGCAAAGCGGAAATAGTATAAATCTCAGGAGAGAATCACGTCGAAGAATACATAACAAGCTCAGAAGGAGTAGCGTGGAGGACCTGATGAACAAAAGCAGAAACATGAATCGATGGCTTGCTTGAACGTTTTACCAAATATGCAAAGAAGCGCATTGAAGAGTTGAAAGCGAAACCATGAGTCAACGACGAAGAGGGAACAGTGGAGCAGAATGAAATGAGAGCACAACAATCGTTGGATCTGAAGGATCAACGAACAAAATCGAAAGGCGAAATGTGGAATGTATGAAGAAACGAGTGTAGAAATGGTGAAAATCCGCATTTGAACGTGATTTAAAACAAAGTTTGAAGGACAAGCGGTTTTAGAGAAACCATACACCGTTGTCACGCCGCTTTTGGCATATGAGCGGTTTTATTCATTTCGAATGCGATCAAGTCATATTACGACACGTCACGGCACAATACCACCCATTTTGCGTTGCTTTTGGGTGATAAAGTTCTGGGATCTATTGAACGCATTGCCGTCCAATTAGATCTATGGGAGATCTGACGGTGTTCGTGTTGGTAATTGCACGAGGTTTAAAACATGGTATGGACTTGAAATTCTATACAGCAGAGTTTTATTAAGGTTTGGAATTCGGTTATATGAGGCCGAAAGGCTTTAAACATTGTTTAAAGCACAATATAATATTACATTGCCAAGGGTTTTAAATATTCATTTCTGAAGGTTTTAACGTTATTTCCGAAGGTCATTACATATTATAATGTGCATTATATTGTTTCCGAAGGTCTAAATATTCTGAAGGCTTTTTAATATTACCGAAGGTTTAATGATATTTCAATGGAGCTTTATTAAAGTGGTTGAACTTCGGAAATACACTGCCGAGGGGATTTTAACCTTTGTTTAAAAGGAAATTAAACATTTCTGAAGGTTCTGATATTCATTCCGAAAGAGTTTAAAACATTGGGTTAAAGTGAGTTAAATTGTTCCAAAGGTTAAAAAGGGGATTTTGCTTCCGAATATTATAAAAGTGGATTATAATGTTTTGAAAGGGAAAAGGGCGAAATGATCAAAGGTATGGGACCAGTGTAAACAAATGGATGAGATTAAAGGAGATGCGATGTGATGGATGCGATGCGATGTGATTGCATATTGCAATCGTGGCAAGAGAAAAATCGCACAAACACAGTGGTCACAGAAAATGCGAAGTGCGATATGATGACATGGCAAGTGATGTGGCAAGTGTCATGGAAAGTGACGTGGTAGCTGACGTGGATCTGACCCCAAAAATCGCAAATAAATCAAGATGACATGGTAGTGATGTGGCGATGACATGGAACGATGACATGGAGATGACGTGGACTTGGCCCACATATCGCAAATCGCAAGATCGGAGGGGTGAAGATCGTAAAAGAAAAGTTGTGATGCGATGCGAGTGATAGATGCGATGTGATTGCATATCGCATATCGCACATGATATGGGTACGCATGGTATGAAAAATGATATTGTGATAGCCGATATTATGATGCGATGGATAGATGCGATGCGAAGTAGCGATAAAGTCAAGTGGGACCCGATCGCATATCGCTCATCACAAGCTCAGGACAAAGCACGATAAAGGAGCCAGATGCGATGCAGCTCAAAACCATTATTTAAAGAGATTTCAAGTCTAGGTGTAAGTGATTTTCCTATGAAAATATTTTCGAAGAGAAAAAGGAGGATTATAACGTAAAAAAAAGAAAAAGTATGAACGCGAGTAGAAAGGCTCGAGTAAGGACCTGACACAGAGAAAAAGGCAGAACCGGAAGTTTAGAAGAGCCGTGAAGATTGAACACTATGGGCACGAGAAAAAGAGGCATGGTCAAGAAAAAGGAGATATGATGACACTGTTAGAAACACAATAGAATGGGTTAAGTCGGATAAAATGAGCAGTTGTGCAGCAGAACTAGAATATAACAGCAAAAACTGAAAAGACAGTGACAGCAGTAGAAAAGACAAATGTAGGGCGAACCAAGAGCTAAAAGGGCTGAGTGAAATGTATTATTGTATCTGTGAATGTAAATGATTTAATTATTTTTATTGTATGTGATGCAAAGGAAAGTCTCCACAGGCAAGGAAAAACTCCACTGTAATACATTCTGTTATATTTTTCTGAAAGCGCTAGACAAGAAAATGAGAAGGGGGAAGGCAAAGAGTCATACCTGTTCATTTCAAATTCCCTGTGGAATGCAAACAATTATGAGATGATCCCTATAAATAATGTTACCATCATATGCATACAGTGGTTGAGAGAATGAAGAAATGAGTGAGATAGTGTAAGAAGAAGAAGGAGCAGAAAGAGGAGTTGTGAAGATCCAGAGATGATATAAAGCAAATTTGAAGGCTGGAAGGATAACAGTAAAGAAGGAGAAAAACAAAGCTGATATCCAGGTAAATCAGCATATGATTTTATTGTACAGTGAGAAAGTTGGTGCTTCCATGTCAAGTTGTAGCTTGATAGAAGTGCAGTTGTAGCTGGTTGAGGTAGGAGTCTCCTGTAGGTTGTAGCCTGCAGAAAATAGATGGGAGTTGGAGCTTCCTTGCAAGTTGTAGCTTGCAGAATTAAGGTAGTAGTATCCTGTAGGTTGGAGCCTATAGAAAATCAGTGGTGAGAGGGAGTTGGAGCTTGCCTTTGCATCACAACAATAATAAGATGTGGTTTTCTCCCTTATGGGTTTCCACTTATATTTGTTGTCCATATGCATGATGATTATGTGTTAATGTTTTGTATTTAATCTGCTTAATACTTGTTTCTCACATATTAAGATTGATGTTTCATTATATAATAATTTGATCATGAAATGAAGGTGTAAATAAGTTTAAAGGAAAGTTTTAAAAGTCCATGAATGCATTAAACTGATTCACCCTCCCCCCCTCTCAGTTTAACTAAGGGTCCAAAAATTGGTATCAAAGCGGGTTCCTTTGGTGTAAGCCTTATAGCTTGAAGGAGATCTGGTTGAGTCATGGACTATCAAAATTTACTCATGCTAAATACAATGAACTTTCCTGAATGGAGAGATAAGGTTAAAACAGATTTGATGGCTTATGAACCTAAGGTATGGAAGCTTGTTTGTGATGATTATTACACAGACTCTACCTCTTTGCAAGAACAACAGTGGAATGCCAAGGAAAAATGTGTGATATATAACAGTATTCATAACAAGGATATTGATTTAATAATGGATCTAACCTCTGCAAAAGAAATCTGGAATAGATTGCATTTCATGCATGAAGTAGGCACTAGGGGTTGCATTGTCAAGAAGAAGAAGAGAATCAAGAAGAAGAAAAATTCATGTCAAAAGGAAAATGTTCAATCAAATGAGGTACCTGCTAGTGTGAATGGAAGTAAGTTCCATGAAGAAATTATATTGAAAGAACAAACCAAACTTGACATTGCCTTGACTGAAATAGGAATATTGAAGAATGAAAACAAAGACCCGAAGAAATTGGTGCAAATATGCGATGAGAAAGAATATGAAGATAAGAAAGAAATTGTTGGCCTGAAGACACAACTTGAATAAGAAAGGAAAGTAGAATACACTCTACTAAAGAAAATAAAGGATAAAATTGAGAAGCAAGAGAAACTGGAAGAAGAAGTAGTGTGTTTGAGAAAGAAATTAGAAAAAACCCAAAGAGAATTATTAATGAATACTCCTCAAATGACAAGCTCTGGACAGTTGGACAAGATTCTAAATGCTCAAAGGTCTCCTCTCATAAAGGCTAGGATAGGATATGAAGGAGAAAACAGTAAGTCCAAGGTAGAAGATAACAAGAATATCATTTTTGTAAAAGCTGTAAAAGAAAAAATTAACTCTAAGAAATCTGAGATTATTGCAGCTAGAAGACTGATAGAAGAAAGGAGCAGGGGGTGTAAGCAGCTTGGAGATGAGATTGCCTCCATGGAGACCTCAGAGAAGGCAGAAATTGAAAGGAATGATGAAGTAGCTCAAAAAAGGAATCACAGAAGCAGAAGCGAGCAAGAACTTGATGTGTTATCAAACAAACAGAAACAAGCAGCAACATCAAGAGACAAAGAATGAGAGGAAGAAGCAAGCAATTGCAAAAAGTTCAAATTTTCCTGAAGATCAATTGAACAAGTTTGGAAGACCTCAAAGGAGATTCTTTCCTCCTGTGAGAAATGTCACTTGTTTTTCCTGTCACAAACTAGCACATACTGCAGCATATTGTAAGACAAAGCAAATCCAGGCCAACCAACAAAGGATGCAGAAAATGAAAAGACTACCTCAAGAAAACAAATGGAGAGGAAAACCTTTCACCAGCTACACTAATCGATTCCAAGGCTATTGTTTTTCATACAATGAATTTGGACATAAATCTATTGAATGTAAATTGTGTTAAAAAAGGGGAACAAAATATTATACATCAGCTCAAACGTACCGTGGTAAAATAAGATGTTATGTATGCCTCAAGCTTGGTCACAAAGCAAAAGACTGTAAACTACCATATACATTAAAGAACTCTAGACAGATGATGGAATCCAATCCAATCCGACAAAACTGTGAATAAAAAAGAAGGGCAGACATTATGAAGAACCCTAATAAAGTTTGGAAGGAAAAGAGAAAGGGGGAGCTTGTTAACTCAATAACATAATGAATCCATCATAGTCTCAGGGGGAGCTGCTCTAAGAAGAAACATCCCAGGGGGAGAGCAATCCATAAATAGTCCCCATGAAAGTAGTCTAAGAAGAGCGCCTTGGAATAAGAACAGCTAAAATTTCAGGAAGGGAAAGGACAATTCCTCTAACAGAGAACTATAGAGGAAGAAGAATACCTGAAGCATTCAATAGCCAATTGGTTGATGGAAGGAGAAAAGGTAGCAAGCAACCATGGTGGTAGAGGGAACATCAGCCATGAACATGTAAGCTAAGAATACAATAACACACTAAGTGATGAATGATTAAAATCACAAAAATTATGCTTTAACCTATAGAACTGGAAAGTTCCATAGAGGATGATCACACTGTGCATCACACTACAAGCATTACCAATGAAACAAATTTAAGAAGGATGAGTAAGAGAAATGTTTATCATCATTATATCATTCCATCTTTCATCTATAGAAGGTCCCCTTGAAGGAAAGCTGTTAAATGAGTGATAAAACTATGAGTGGTCTGCCCTTGTAGATTCCAAGTAAAGAAATTGAAGATGCCTTCCCGAAGATCATTATGTTAGAACAGTTGAATTGTATATAGAGCAGCAATGATTCTGGAGCAATCCTAGAAAGGAATATGCAATGACATTCTTTTAAACCAGAATGATAGAATAAGCAAAAGGTTAATGATTCCAAGATCAGATTCAGTATATTGATGATTGTTGTTAAGAACAGTAGAGAGCTCAATAGTAGAAACTATGGAGGTTGTCTTAACTATGGGTGCATGTGCGAGCTGAAGTGAAATTACTGCATAGTTTATCAAATTAGTATCAATTGGTATTTGGATCAAGCAATGTTCCTATCAGCAGAATACCAAGTATTATCAATGAAACAGTGATATGGTATAGGTCCTCAGGATCAGAGTATTATTGCAGAAGTACATCAAGGTAGTATACCCAGCGTTATCTGCATTATTAAAACATAAAAAGGTCAATGAAAGTGCAAAAGGATCATTATCTTGTTTACACTTGAAGTAGTGTATTGAGCATTGAAGCAATATCTATTGCTAGATATAATTGCATGCCTTCCTCAAGTCAGTACAAATATATCTTCAATGCCTCTTTCTTAATATCATTCATAAAACTGTGTGAAGTCTATTTGATGAGATTTCAATTAAACAACTTGAAGATGTTTTGCTAAAGATCATCATGATAAAATAGTTAGAGTATCTGAAGTATGAAGGACGAGTTGTGTTAATCTTACAGTTGAAGCTCAAAAGTCTGTTATTGACTCATTAAAAGCATACTTCAGCAGAAAGGACTTGCTGGTATTTCACCATTAAAGAGTGGTTGATCATTGACATACAAGCCCCCTTATGTGATAAATAAAATTGTATAGTTGATAAGTGAGATTGACCAATACATTGAATGTATCTAGCCTCAAGGGTTTGTTTTTAAAGTACATTGTACAAGCAGTAAAGTCGTTTGGTCTCTTACATTGAAAGATATTGTCTAATCTCACAATAAGTTGTAAGCGTCGGTTTGATTCATTGTTCACATCAGTAAAAAGGACCTCTCATCTATTAAGTGTAATATCCCTGTCAGCAAACAAGCTCATATCACCACCAACAGGGAGTAAAGGTGAACCACAGCTATAAAAGAGATATTGGCATCGTCATGTTTGAATAGATGTGTAATACAAATATGTGTCTCAGATGAATTTCATAATATGGACTGAATTATATTTGGAGCAGACTTCATATGACGTATGGACCATTCTCAGTACTTTAGTATTATTCCAATGATGCATCTCTGATTATATAAGTCTGGTACAATGTGTTCTATGAAGTGTCCTTATCATCACATTCGGCTTTATACAAGTGCAATAATTTTGAGCTTTGGGATGATATCAACTTACTGTGTATATACATACAAGTTCAATGATTCTCAAAGTGTTCTCCCAACAACTCTTCTACACCAGATTGGAGCAGCATGGTAAAAAGTCAGAAGAAGAAGGCCTAAACACAACTCAGAGAGAGGAAATGAAAAGATAGAAAGTACATTGGGAAAGGTGCAACCCTTTTCCATTGATGTCAAAGGGGGAGGAAAAGAAAGTAGAAGAAGAAAGGCTCTTCTGAAAAGCAAGCAGAGGAAGACAAGACACTTCTCAGAATGAGAAGGGGGAGGAAGTCCTGGAAGAAGTATTGAAGTATTTCCATCAATGCCAAAGGGGGAGACTGTTGGAAATATTGTCATTGATGGCATAGGAGAAAAAAGGGGCAACACTTGAACTATCACTAAGACAGAGGAGCAGAGAAGAACCAGCAATAAGGCAAAGGAGTAGATCAGGCAATAATGTAGTAAGAAAGCATAAAAGAGAGGTAGAGGAGAAACAGAAAGGCAAGGAGCAACATTAGACTATCAGTAGAGGCAGCAAAGAAGCAAATGTAGCTAAGAAGCAAGGCCAACAAGGAGCAGATGCAACAAAGGTAATAGCGAAGCAACAAAAGAAGAGAGGCAGCGAATGCAGCTAAAAGGGCACCAAAGGCAACAAAGGATCAGAAAGGAGTTACACCAGAATTATCAAAGAGGCAAAGTGGCAAAGAGAACCAACAAAGAGGCATAGGATCATGAAGGACACAGAGACTTCAGAGGAAACAAATGAAGTAGAGAAGGAAGAGAGGCAACGGATACCGCAGAGGTAGCAAACACAACAGAGAAGCAGGAGAGATAGCAAAGGCAACGAATGAAGCAGAGATATCAGAGAGGAAGCAAAGAAGCCGAGAGCAGCAAGAACCGGTGTTGCAAAGTGGCAATAGTATAAAGCTCAAGAGAGAATCACTTCGAAGAATACAAAACAAGCTCAAAAGGAGTAGCGTGGAGGACTCGATGAATAGAAGCGGAAACATGAATCGATGGCTTGCTTGAACGTTTTACCAAATATGTAGAGAAGCACACTAAAGAGTTGAAAGCGGAACCATGAGTCAACGACGAAGAGGGAACAATGGAGCGGAATGAAATGAGAGCACAAAATTCGTTGGATCTAAAGGATCAACGAGCGAAATCGAAAGGCGAAATGTGGAATGTATGAAGAAACATGTGGAGAAATGGTGAAAATCCGCGTTTGAATGCGATTTAAAACAAAGTTTGAAGGACAAGCGGTTTAGAGAAACCATACACTGTTGTCACGTCGCTTTTGGTATATGAGAGGTTTTATTCATTTCGAACGTGATCAATTCATATTGCGACACGTCACGGCGCAATACCACCCATTTCACGTTGCTTTTGGGTGACAAAGTTATGGGGTTGATTAAACGTGATTGCCGTCCAATTAGATCTGTGGGAGATCTGACGGTGTTCGCGTCGGTAATTGCACGAGGTTTAAAACAAGGTATGGACCCAACATTCTATGTAGCAGAGTTTTATTAAGGTTTGGAATCCAGTTATATGAGGCCGAAAGGCTTTAAACACTGTTTAAAGCACAGTATAATATTACATTGCCGAGGGTTTTAAATATTCATTTCCGAAGGTTTTAACGTTATTTCTGAAGGTCATTACATATTATAATGTGCATTATATTTTTTCTGAAGGTCTAAAGATTTCAAAGGCTTTTTAATATTTCATAAGGTTTAATGATATTTCAATGGAGTTTTATTAAAGTGGTTGAAGTTCGAAAATACACTGTCGAGGGGATTTTAACCTTTGTTTAAAAGGAAATTAAACATTTCCGAAGGTTCTGATATTCATTCCGAAAGAGTTTAAAACATTGGGTTAAAGTGAGTTACATTGTTCCAAAGGTTAAAAAGGGGATTTTGCTTCCGAATATTATAAAAGTGTATTATAATGTTTTGAAAGGGAAAAGGGTAGAATGATCAAAGGTGTGGGACTGGCGTAAACAAACGAATGAGAGTAAAGGAGATGCGATGTGATGTGATGGCATATCACAATCTGGGCAGGAGAAAAATCGCACAAACACAGTGGTCACAGAAAATGCGAAGTGTGATATGATGACGTGGTAGGTGATGTGGCAGCTGACGTGGATTTGACCCCAAAATTCGCAAATAAATCAAGATGACGTGGCGATGACATGGTAAGGTGACATGGCATGATGAAATGGAGATGACATGGACCTGGTCCACATATAGCAAATCGCAAGATCGGAGGGGTGAAGATCGTAAGAGCAAAGTTGCGATGCGATGCGAGTGATGGATGCGATGCGATGGACAGTGGCGATGCGATGCAATCGCATATCGCACGTGATATGGGGACGCATGGTATGAAAAATGATACTGCGATAGTCGATATTGTGATGCGATGGATAGATGTGATGCGAAGTAGCGATAAAGTCAAGTGGGACCCGATCGCATATCGCTCATCACAAGCTCAGGCCAAAGCGCGATAAAGGAGCCGGATGCGATGCAGCTCAGAGCCATTATTTAAAGAGATTTCAAGTCTAGTTGTAAGTGATTTTCCTTTGAAAATCGTTTCGAAGAATAAAAGGAGGATTATAATGTAAAACAAAAATAAAGTATGAACGCGGGTAGAAAGGCTTGGGTAAGGACCCGACACAAAGAAAAAGGCAGAACCTGATGTTTAGAAGAGTCGTGAAGGTTGAACGCTATGGGCACGAGAAAAAGAGGCATGTTCGGGAAAAAGGAGATATGATGACACTATTAGAAAAGCAATAGAATGGTTCAAGTCGGACAAAATGAGCAGTTGTGCAGTAGAGCTAGACTATAACAGCAAAAACTGAAAAGACAGTGACAACAACAGAAAAGACAAATGTATGGCGAACCAAGAGCTGAAAGGGCTGAGTGAAATGCATTATTGTATCTGTAAATGTAAATGATTTAATTATTTTTATTGTATGTGATGCAAAGGAAAGTCTCCGTAGGCAAGGAAAAACTCCACTTTAATACATTCTATTTATATTATTCTGAAAGCGATAGACAAGAAAATGAGAAGGTGGAAGGCAAAGATTCATACCTATTCATTTCGAATTCCCTGTGGAATGCAAACAGTTATGAGATGATCCTTATAAATAATGTTACCAGCATATGCATACAGTAGTTGAGAGAATGAAGAAATTAGTGAGACAACGTAAGAAGAAGAAGAAGTAGAAAGAGGAGTTGTGAAGATCTAGAGATGATATAAAGCAAATTTGAAGGCTGGAAGGACAACAGTAAAGGAGAAAAACAGAGCTGATATCTAGGTAAATCAGCATATGATTTTATTGTACAGTGAGGAAGTTGGTGCTTCCATGTCAAGTTGTAGCTTGATAGAAGTCCAGTTGTAGCTGGCTGGGGTAGGAGCCTCCTGTAGATTGTAGCCTGTAGAAAATAGATGGGAGTTGGAGCTTCCTTGCAAGTTGTATCTTGCAGAATTGAGGTAGTAGCCTCCTGTAGGTTGGAGCCTACAGAAAATCAGTGGTGAGAGGGAGTTAGAGCTTGCCTTTGCATCACAACAATAATAAGATGTGGTTTTCTCACTTATGGGTTTCCACTTATATTTGTTGTCCATATGCATGATGGTTATGTGTTGATGTTCTGTATTTAATCTACTTAATACTTGTTTCTCACAAATTAAGATTGATGTTTCATTATATAATAAGTTTATCATAAAATGAAGGTGTAAATAAGTTTAAAGGAAAGTTTTAAAAGTCTATGACTGCATTAAACTGATTCACCCCCCCCCCCCCTCTCAGTTTAACTAAGGGTCCAACACATCTGAACTCGATTATGAATCTGCATGAACCTGCAAATTTGTATACATTATAAATTTAATTAAGCTGTGCATGATTGACATGGATACAAAACATAAATTCAATTAGATAATGAAAATATAAATAAAATCTAAAGTAAATATTACGTCTTGAGATGGATAGGGAGAAATCTGCGATGGACTTTGAGAAATATTATGGAACGAGTTGGATTTTGAAGAATTGTCCATTTGATATAATTATGACATTTTCTCCCTGCATTTGAGCAAAATCAACAATAAATTTTGGTGCACACACCTAAAAGTAATTTCGGTGGCTTAAAAATGGACTTCTTTTTATCGGTGTTAATGTACAGATCACCGCACCGATGTGTTTTTGTTACTGCGCACTGGTGTTGTTTTATAAACGGACGCACCAGTGTGGTGCTAGTAAGTGACGCACCGGTGATGAATAACCGCAAATAAAAACAAGTGAAACTCTATTTTCTTTAAGTGAAAAAAAGCGGTAAATTGGAAAATGGGTGGCAAAATATTTTCGAAAATCTAATTTCATAAAACAATTTAAATACTAAACACTTTTCATTATTTCACTATTTTTGCAAAAAAATTCAACCAGAGATTTGCAGGAGACATACCTGGAGCTACAGAGGACGAAAGCAATGTGGAGCAGCGAAATACGTTCGAACAAAAGTATTCAGACATTCAGAATTCCAAACCTCTGGTGATTCAATCCCTGTAGCATAGAATTTCAAACGATCTCGTGATTAAAGTTTATTGTTTTTTTTTAAATTTTTCTGCAATTTTTTTTTCACAGTAAGAAAAAAAATTTAATTTGTTTTTCATTTTCAGAAGCGAAATAAATAAATAAATAATTCATTTTTACCCTAAAACCGACATTATTTTTGTTTCTGCCCTTTCTTCTCCTTGTTTATGTGATTTCAGAATTAGGGATTTTCATTTTAGATTTATAGGGTTTGAATTTCTATATATAGGCCTAAGACATCCAACCCATGGGGCGATTGCATAGTCGGATCCCAATCCATGTCGACCCTTGTGTGAATTTAAAAAAAAAAAATTTATCGGTGTGCCCGACGTAACCTAGCGCACCGGTGCATTGGATTATCCTAGCGCACCACAGAAGTACTGTGTGATAAAAAATTTAAAAACAATTTTTTTTAATCAGTGTGCCATATGTAAAATAGGGCACCAATGCATTATTTCATAATGGCGCACCGCGCTCATGCCGTTTTGCAAAAAAAAAAATTATTGTGTTAATCGGTGCACCATGTAACATATAACACACCGCATCGGGTCTCCTAGTTTACAGAGAGGTGCAGGATGTTTATGCTACAAAAACTAACACTCGACGATTTTTATTATTTTTTCTCTGTAAATCGGTGCGGTGGTTAACATGTAACACACCAGTGCTCCTTGTTGACACAGAGCACCGTACGATGTGTTATACTGTTTTGGCGGTGTGTTTATAATACCACCACGCACCGACGTCGATGCGTACACCATGAATGGGGCACCGGTTTCTTGAGTTTTTTTTTTTTACCTGAAAAGTTTACAATTTATTTATAAAATATATTAATGAATGATATGGTACAGGTTTTATATTGATAAAGAAATAGCTTACAAGAGATCAAGTAACAAAAATACCGATAACGCATCAAGAAAAGAAAAAAAGGCAAGTTATTTGTGAATTCTTTACAAAAAATATCATTTTTTAACTATATGTGAGTTTAACTAATATTTAGTGTTTACTGTATATCATGCAGAGCCACAAAATGATGAATCTTGATAAGATTATTTCTGATCTAGGACCAAAAGAGTGTAAAAGCTTGATGAAAAACTTGCAAAAGGATGAATCAGGTGAATGAAAAAATACTATTGATCCAATATGAGTTTCTTTTTTTAATTTTCATTAATAATGTACTTAAAATTATTAGATAACATGTGTCAAATAATATATTAATTCACATCCGTTTAATGTTCTACAGGGACCAACAACTCAGAAAAGGAATGTTGTTCTAAGAAAAGAAAAAAATAGAACATACAAACGAAAATGAATTGCTCCTTAGCTCATCTAGAATGGTGCCGGAGGTTAATGAAAGGGGGAAAAGCTTTTACAAAATTTTGGGGGATCTAGTGGAATGAATTTATAGACGTTCTTTCCACTTACAATACAAAAATCAATCCAATGATTCCAACAACCAAATTTTATCTAAAATACAGGAAGAGTTTCCAGAGAATTGGTCAATGAGACACGTCAGAATTTTAATAGCAAAAATGTACAACAACAAAAAAGAAAGAATGAAAAAGTAATATTCCTTTAAATGTTTGTCTAGAATTATTTATAAATATCATTTATAAATATCACATTTGCTATATTTTCTTTTCATATATCAATATAAAAATTAAATAGTTTATTGTCATGTTACATTTTCAGGAAGATTATGAAAATCTCAAAATATGAACGAGCTAATATCAGAAATATGTCAGTAGGAATGTCCAAAAAGGTGTACAAGGAGATGGTCAAAGAAATGGACAAAATTGCATCGTAGGAGGAGCCATCTCAACAACAACGTGTTTCAAATGTAATATGTAATCATTGCATTTTTCGATCATTAGGTACAATAAATAAAAAATTTAGCATTAAATATTAATTTTCAAGTATTTTCTTGCAGAAAATAAAAGAAAATGGAATCCATTCAACACATAAAACAGGACGACAAGGAGGAAAATGATTGATATCTAAGTTTGTGAATAATTGTTACTTCTTTATAACAACTTAACTAGATTTCTTTTTTGTATTTTTTAAGTTGTTTTACAAAAAACATCATTGGATGTCTTCAAACAAGTGTTAACATACAAAGAAGAACCATCAGACGAATCAATTGACATTGGGTTAAATATGGGTTGTGAGTATATGTTGGCATATTAGAAATTAATTGTGGAATTTGTAAGCATCTATCGATATTGTTTTACTTAGCTCCGTCTATAATTAATAGAACAAAAAAATCTTTTATATTAAATATATGATTTGTTATGGGATATAAAACTTGCAGGAAACAAAGTATGGAACTATGCCAACAAATGAAATCTTGAAAGATGGCATACTACATGGTTTTGAAAGAATGTGTATAGTTCATGAGTTAATTGTTGCTATGGTACGCCATTTCTTTTCGATTTACATTGATGTATATTATTTAATATTTCAATTTTCATCATTCTCATCAATGTATATACACTCATTACAATTTATTTTATGTTTGTAGATGGAAGGTGAAGAAGAAAACAATCAACACCGTGAACAAAACATTCCTAAAAATAACCCAATTCATGGAAGTAGCTCTAGCAGTGACAATAGTTCAAGCGAAGAATGATGATCACTGTGTTTGGATATCAAAGCAAGGCGTTGTACTTTTTGAAATATTTGTCTGTGAAATCAGACATTTTGTTTAATGTAATGGACAGAGTGTTCCAATTGAAAAACAAAGGGATACCAATAACTGTCCCATTTTGTATGACAAAGATTGTCTTATTCACACACACACACACACACACACACACATATATATAATAAAATATGTTTTAATTTATTCTATTGTGTTCTCCATTTTCGATGTGAAATGTAACACCACTGATTAAATTTATGGATGATTAAATATTATAATGAAGAGATGTGAAATTTGTTGATATGATATAACAAATTAATCCAAAGATCACATTCAAATGCACTAATAAAAATTTAATTCATATGAATATTGTTATAAGACATGTGTTGTCTTTTGATGAATAATAAATTTTAAAAAATCACAATAATTATGATATGATATAAAAAATTAATCCAAATATCACATTCAAATGTATTAATAAAATTTAATTAATATGAATATTGTTATAAGATGTGTCGACTTTTGATGAATAATAAATTTTAAAAAATCACAATAGTTGCACTGTCAGAGGTTGATGTTTCTAAAAAATACAAAATGAATGCCGGTGCATGTCAATTACTGTACATCGGTGCGTTTGTATGATAAAGTGCATCGGTGCGTTTATTAGACCTATAGGAACCACACACATATGAATACCAATTATAAATCTCGGTGCATTTGTGGGATACTGCGCACCGGTGCGTTTATGTGTGTCTACACACCGGGGCATTTGTACAACCTATGGGCACCGCATAAATATCAATATGAATTAGAAAAAATGGTGCATTTTTCTGATACTGCGCACCGATTCATTTCTATAACTTGACATACTAGTGCGCTGAGACGACCTATGGGCACCACACAAATCCCAAGACCAATTAGAACAACCTCGTGCGTTGTATCACCAACACTGCGCCCCGGTGCGGTTTTATACCTTGACGGCCTGGTGCATGCACCTTCAACTGCCTCAGGCCACCTTCTAGATTACACGCATTGGTGCGTTGACACCTTAGTAGCGCACCGATGAAAAAAAACATCCGTAATAACCTCCGGTTGCCCAGGTTTTTTAGTTGTGTTGAAATTCCATTAAAAGCTCCGCCAAAACCTATGTAATGGTAAACAGATGTTGTAGAAAATGTGTTTTTGACAATTTTGGCCAATTTTATAACACTAAAAACCTCCTTTATAACCTCTGCTAGAGGGTATTTTCCTTGTAGTGAAAGAAGGAAAATCATACCATGCAGGAAGGAGAAATTATAGAAAATTGTAGATAACCATTAATAGACTAAAACTCTGTAAATGTACAAAGAAAATAGAAATGAGTATAAATTTCCATACAAAGATTCGAATTTCCAAATACATATAACCAAAAAGAGAGAAGTTATATTAAAAACGACCAGGCTCTGCGCCGAAAAGAAATTAATAGGCTAGCTTCTTAACAGGAAGAATATTGTGATATACAAAATAAAACTATGTCAAGTCAAGAAAATTCTTCTTGGAGTTTGACCCGAGAGTCTTTTGCATATAACCAAAAAAAATTCTGAAATGGGAAAGTTTATAACAATTAACATATCCCTTAAAAACAAGGCGAGGCCCAATGTAATTACACCAGAAGAGAAATTCAGAACATAGCTATTAAATTATAAACGAAAGCTGGTGCTGCAAATTCTTAGAAGTTAAATTGATAGAGCAGAAAACGAGGGGTTTGCATCTAAAGTCAACAACCAGGCTCAAGGATCCATGTACCTATGTCAACAGTGATAACCAGTGTTACGAAGACATAATAGTTACCAATAAGAAAGATTTCTTATGGCAAGAACCGAAGCCATATCTGCAAGAGCACCATAAGTGAACTTAGGGTTTACACTTAAAAAAACCCCGACCCACAAATAACAAGAAAATATTAACCATTCAGTCAGGGCTCGATATCTATTACCTCAGCCATGAAGTTAGAGGGGGTCCGACGTTGTAACCTGTGCGGTCTCACACAAAGCAAAAATACATATCAAACCACAGGGTTGACAAAGGAAAATGATAATACCTAATAAAACATGACAGAGTCTTAATTTAACTCACCTGGGGTTTGATGAAGCCGAGAAGTCGAGGAAGTCTCTTGCGAACGAAAACCTGGAAGCCTCATCAACGCCTTTACACTGTAGTTGGACTACAAACATAAACACTCGAAATTAATCCTTGAACCAACAACCTGGAGGGCATAATAGGAAGACAAAGATGAGAAATGAGCATAAAATATTATCGATACAAGAAAACGAAGATTAAATCAGTAGACAGACTGCGCATTGACCTCATAAATGTCACAAAACAAAGGATTCATCATATTACCTGGTCATATGTTGTAGAGAATACAAGATTGTTGAAGACGTGAGTAAGAAACAAGGTAACAATAGCAGTGGCGACAGAGGATTTGCAGAGCAGGCATCTACCGCCTCATGAGGACCGAATGAACAAAGCGGTTAGGGTTGGAAGGGTGGTCGATACCCTAACCCGGTACCAATAAACCTCCACCGTAGATTTCACACCATAGATCCAACAGGCGAAGGGTTGACAGATGTCTAAAAGGTGTATTGTAAACCAGACAAGTGGATCGGGAAAGATCCACGTGGTACAACACATATTTTCCCAATCCCAAATCATTTAATACCTCGCAAAGTTAGGTTAATAATTTCAATCAAATCTCTAATTGAATGTACCGCAAAGTTCAAAGTATTAACTCGATACAACAGGACTGAAAACCCGCGAGCTTACACATAAATGAATATGATTTTAATCATAGCACAGGTTAAATAGTTGATGTATCGACTGACGAGCCTTGCAATATGTACGCGGTTAAACATAGCGTTATAAAAATACATAAAAATTCTTTTATGAACATTCAAATTATGTCATTTAGGCATATAGTAATAAAGTTATAGTTACAATGTTTATGTTGGGGTTAAATACTTAACAAATTCTAAGATTACTAGGAATCATGGTAATAAGGGTTTATATATATATATATATATATATATATATATATATATATATATATATATATATATATATTTTGGAATCTAAGCTTCTGTGATCCATAATATAAATTAGTAGAAATTCTTTCGGTAATAATCACATGCAAAAGAACGAATTACCGAAAGAATTTCTACTAATTTATATATATATATATTTTAATGTATATAGTTGAGAGTCTCATTCTACAGCGCAACATGACTGCTATGTGTAAGTCTGTCCGTGGGTAATTGTTCTCTTAAAATAAAATAAATAAAATATGGGTTAAATAGAAAAATAATGTCCACTATAATAAAAACAAAAAATGAATAAGCTATATATGTTTAGTTAGTTGTCCATCATGTGATGTAATATAATTTCATTTAAAGTAATTAGAAAAAAAAATGTGAGTAAGATGTTTAAACCTTGTAATTTTCAAAAATATTTCAACACCAGATTTAAATAAACTATTTGAATTTCAACACTAGATTTAAATAAACTATTTAAATATCTATGTTAACTAATTTAACATATTAACATAATTTTTTTTTTTTCTATATAATCCACGTATTAACTTTTTCATGCAACTTATCAACTTTCCTAACAAAATTATATGTAAAAATACGTAGAATGCAAAAATTATTTTAATTATTTTATTTTATTTAAAGTAATAAAATTTTAAATTTTAAAATTTAAATTATATTATATTTTATGTATTTAAAAAAAAATATTAAAAAATATTTATTTTCTAAATATTAACTTTATTTATACATGAAAATATATTTTAAATAATTGAAAATCATAATCTCATTCCATTCGTAGCGGATGAGTAGAATGCCTTCTGTTTGACATGGGATGGTACATTAATCACGTGCTGGATGTCGATGCAATTTGTATCAGTTCGAGATGGCAACTAATAAATCATAAGCCATTGAAAATTAAATGTGGTGGGGCAATGTATGCTTATCATTAAATTTAAATTTATATAAATTTAATGGTGGATATACACTGCCCACCACATTCAATTTTTTATGGTTTACTATTTATGACTTTCGTTGAAGGCAATGTTTATTTTGTATGCTATCGGCCCATCGATGGCAACTAATAAATCATAAGCCATTGAAAATTAAATGTGGTGGGGCAATGTATGTTTATCATTAAATTTAAATTTATATAAATTTAATGGTGGATATACACTGCCCACCACATTCAATTCTTTATGGTTTACGATTTATGACTTTCGTTGAAGGCAATGTTTATTTTGTATGCTATCGGCCCATTAATGCGGTGGCAGACACACTGTCCACCGTTAGATTAAACAATTTTAAATCTAACGATGAACAGAGTATCTACCACCGCATCAATGAGCCTATAGCATACGAAATATTGGTTGGCTTCGTTGAAGATGGACTAAGATAGCATCTTTGTCATTTTCATAAAATAAAAATTGTGCCTGTCATTAGCATAATGGAAGGAAGTGGCTGGGACCATGGGGAGCATGCCAAACCAATTATGTTCCACTTCCACTTGCTCTTCATTTCATTATTATTGAGCTGGCTGGGCCCAGCCCTTGCCCACTGAGATGGTCCTCTTCCTCAACTAATAACTAATAATACATTTTCATTGCATGTGCGGAATTAGGGTTTGCACCACAGAGATCACATGCCCAGATCTGAGCAGTTTAAATACTTCTTCTCCTCTCTTTTGTGCAACCATTGCCTCACTTTCTTTTGCATTCCAATTATTCATTCTTTGTGAACTTCAGTGTCTGTAGCCTCCTTCCTTCACCGGGTAATTCATTGAGTTGAGTCTCATTGAGTTGAGTCCATAAAGCATTAAGAGCGAGCTATGCCTACTTCTACTTATTCGAGGAGGAACATCCCCAAAAGAGGGCAGGTGAAGGCAGCCATTGCCTCTTCCCTTGCCCACTCCATCATATCGCTGTTAAGACCCGCTAAATCCTTCAACTATTCTATGGCTTCCACTTCCTCTTCCTCTTCTCCAGCGACTGCAGAACATTTGGGTACAATGATTGGGTTGCAGATCAAAATCGACTTATCTCTAGAATGTTAATACAGAAGAAAGCTTCCTCCATTACCATTACCAGTGCAGTGATTCAGAAGCTAAGATCAGAATCGAATCCTTAGATCTGCAGTCTAAATCATTTGCTCACTTGCCTTACCCTGTTTCTCAGATTTGGAGCCGCCCAACACCAAGAGAGTTTGCTCTGTACAGATTAAGTCACTGCAGATGGTTTCTGGGTACAATGATTGAGGTTGCAGATCAAAATGGACTTATCTCTAGAATGTTAATACAGAAGAAAGCTTCCTCCATTACCATTACCAGTGCAGTGATTCAGAAGCTAAGATCAGAATCGAATCCTTAGATCTGAACTCCAAATCATTTGTTCCCTCCATTACCATTACCAGTGCAGTAATTCAGAAGCCAAGATCAGAATCGAATCCTTAGATCTGAACTCCAAATCATTTGTTCACTTGCCTTACCCTGTTTCTAGGATTTGGAGCCGTGCAACACCAATAGAGTTTGCTCTGTACAGATTAACTACATATGAAGAGGGGCATATTTTACTGCTATAGCTCTGGAACCAGTTGGCGCTGAAAAGCTGTAAATACAAAAGTTTGTTGATTTCAACTTTTGAATGGAAAGCAAGGGCATTTTGATATTAACCTCCTTGGCTTGTCTCTTTGAGAGATTTGTACATTTGATCATTTTGGAAATAAAAGGCATTTTTATATTAATCTTCTTCACTTTCACTTTTCTCTTTGAGGGATTTGGATTTGTACATTTGCCAATGATCTAATGATTTATTTGAATGTCAATGTTATTTATCAACCCTCCTTCACGTTTTGCTCTTTTTGAACTCTGTTCTGCTCACATCTTATTGCAAATGTAAATGTGCCCCTACAGTTTCATGATGCCATAGCAAGTCCAGCCCAACTCTGTAACGTTAATTTACACAAGTGATTTGTATGTATTCGTAGAACGTGCAAAGGTGATGTGAGAAGGATGTTGCGATTTTTTATAGAAGTTTGGTGACTGGAAATTTGTAAGTACGGTTGTCGGTTGTATCTATGAGTATTATTTTATCTCATTTGTGAGATGCATTTTTATTGAAGAGTTTGCGCTCTTGTACAATGAACTTACAAAAGGGCAAGGATCTCACAACCGTTGACAAATTGTGTATGGAAAAATGGATTTTCATTGTACTTTTATTAAGATTTAGAATTTACATTTCTTTATCCCATTTTGTAACCATTTGCTTTAGAGTGTTATAAATTGAACAAAAATTTAGTAATGGTTTAAAAATGTGTGTAATTAACTTTATCAAAATGTAAGTTGAAATAAATAAAGGAATAATAACTGCTTTGCATCAACTATCAAGAACATTTAATTCAATATAAAATGAGAATATTTAAAAATAACATAAATAAAAATAAATTAAATGATAATATTTCAAAATAATATAATTAAAGATGGATTGAATTCATCAGTTATTGTGAACGTACACCATACACAATAGCATGAGCATGATAAATTGGACACAGTAATTTTAAATTATAGTAACTAATTACATTTTCATATTTATAAATACATAAAATTTTATAGAATTAATTAGAAATAGTAATAATGATATAGCTAATGCGATGTTTTTGCATAATATTTTATTATATGTAAAAGCCCACAATGAAGACATATTAGGGATATGAAGAAATATAAAACGAAGATGGGATACATTATAAATAATGGATTTTCTTCATAATAATTTATTGATTTTTTCAACAATGTAAGCGAATTTACCATAAAGAAAGTATTTATGAGTAGCATGACAAAATCTAAACATTGCTCAACTTTTAGTTTAATCTGATTTCAATGTTGGAAAAAGTGAGTAAAATGTAAATGTATTTACAACACTATTGCATTGTCATTTCTAATCATGCTAAAATTGACCACTATATATGCATTTCACATTAATGTTTTTTCACACTACTAAACCTTATTCATAATGACAAAAAAAAGTGCTATTACTGAGAAAATATTTTACATTGAACTACTTTATAAAATAAGTCTTTAAGAATGAATTTAGTCAATTACCAACTTTTTATGAGATGACTAGTTGAGTTGTAGAATTGCTAGTGCAATTCATTCAATGATCATGTTATTAACACTACAATATATTTTATTGTTTTTTGCTTTATTAAATTATATCAATGTGGGAAGGAAAATGTGAGAAATTAGAAGGCTAAAAACATAACAAAATTTATATTGGATATTAGGACTATGCATATGGAATCTTGGTGCTTTAATGGTCAACATTGGAATACAAAAATTATCTGAAACTTTGCACTTGATCAAAACAACTAACTTACTAAAATCAATGACAATGTTACTTAAAAAATTTATGGGTCAAGTGCATGTATGAAACATTAATGAAACACATTTCACTTATTTTTAAGATGTGCATTGGCTATTTCAATATGTGTGCCAATATTCTAACAAGCAAAATCCAAGTGACCATATTGCACCACTTGCCAAATTGACTAGTTATGGCTTCAATACTAACAAGATATACTTATGTTTGACACTTAGTAGCTTTCAATGAACACTCAAAGATCAACCTTGGGAAATAAAAATAAAATTATCTTTGAAAAGATCACATAAAAATAATAAGAAATCAAATAATCTATAAAAAAGATAGTTAATTAAAAATCTATAAAGGTATGTTGATTTATACTTAAGTGGAGATTGCTTTTGTATAATGGTTCTTTATAGCTCTCATTTTCCACACTCCACCAGCTAAAATTGAGCTTTATATCACTTTAGCTTATTAGTATTTTCTTATTATGTTTTTAAATTATTCAATTAATTTTCACATGTAAATTTAAAATAATTTTATCAATATTTGATCAAGTTCAATATATATTTTTTATCATGTTTTTAAATTATTTAATCAATTTTTCACATGTAAATTTAAAATAAACTTATCAATATATGATCAAGTTGTATAAGACAAAGTTGTTGAGTTCAGAAGCTTATTTTACAATCCAATGTGAAGGTGATGTATAAGTATGTTTGTGCTTAATTTGGAGTTGATAGGTGTCTTTCTTAAAATAAAAATAAAATAATCTCTAAATAGAAAAGCAATATTGGCTATAACCAAAATAGATCAACGCACATTAAAATGATTTTTTGTTATTTAATATATTATTAAGTATACATCAATATTAATTCATATTAAAATAATTTATTCATAATTCACATTGGATATTTATTATATATAACGTTGAAATATTTTCTATATATATATTTAAAATTTTACCATTAGCAGTTTTTGGGTTCCGGGTTTTGACAACCCATGGTGTATATATATAAAGAAAATATTTTAGTATTGTATATAATAAAATATCCAATTTAGGTTATGAATAAAATATTCTAATATGAATTAATATTGAAGTATACGTAAAAATATATTAATAACAAATAAACCATTTTAATGTACATTAATAAAATGTTTCAATGCACATGTTATGTCAAATATTATACATATTATTTCAAAAAAGTATGTATATATCATATAAAGCTATGGAAAAAAATAAGTTTTTATGGTTAAAACGTTTCAAGTGGTCTTAGTACTTTATTGTTTTGTTGTTGTTGTTTGTTTTATTTTTTTCCAAAATCCAACAAAGATTTTTTGGACTTATAAGTTTAAGTTATGTAATATCTATAGCATTCAAAAATATAATTTACAATTTAATCCCCTTTTTGGTAGTTGTTTTGTTGTTATTGTTGTTTTTTAATTTATTTTTATTAGGAAATTCAACAAATATTTTTTGGACTTATAATTTAAATTTATGTAATCTCTATAGCATTCAAAAATAAAATTTAAACAATGAAAAAATATAAGTTGTCTTTTGCACTAAAAAAAGAGAATTTTCACTAAGAAATTTGAATCTCTCTGGGCAACTCATGTTAAATCTGTGCTTAAGATGAATCTTTATAAACAAGTAGATATATGGTGAATTATCAAAGCAAAACAAGTTAAATTATCATCCTTAATGAAAATTTCCATGTTAGCTCGACATATTTTGGCTCATTAATTCAAAATAAGAGTAGGTGAAATGTCAACCCTTATGAAGTCATCACTTCACTGTTTAAATCCACATTACCAATTCTTACCCATTTACCATCACACCTAATTGTCTTTTCATTATTGAGCCTTCTAAAAGTTTATGCTTACACTCATTGGCTTGCACTAAAATTATACATGTTTATACACAATGAAACACCTTGTGCCAATGCTTCATCTTATTCATCCTATACTAAATTGATATGGAGTAGTGTGGTCCAAATGAGGTACTTACCTCCCACAAAGAAATCCATGTATACTTTCAAGGTCTATATAATAACATAAAGATGTAGAAAAACATGACCAATGTTACTATCCATAGACCCTAAAGAGCCAAATCCCAATATAGTAGTGTACTTAAATGCCATGTTTTGACCTTAGATGTGTTAGTTAAAATAGTTAATGTCCATGTTGTAGTTTAATTTTTAATAATTCATGCCTTCATTAAATTCTTGTCTTCATTAATTGTTAATAGAAATGTAGAATTAGAATACTAACAAGTGAATGATAGCTCATGTTATTAGTAACTTTACCATAACAAGGTAACAACCACTTTTGTGAATCTTTAGGCCATATGCTCTTTCATATAATTTAATATGAACTAAGGCTTAAGGCATGGGGCTAAAAATAGGATACTTCATTTGATGTTCCTATTAATCTTTTGATGCCTTAAATTGATGCACCATAAAATATGAGAAAACTCAATCAAATTATTGAGATAATGTATACACTTTAGATTGCAAGTGTCCCTGAAGCATAAGTGTCTTCATTGGACCATAAAATATGAGAAAATGTGATAAAACTCAGTCAAATTATTGAGATAATGTATACACTTTAGATTGCAAGTGTATTGGACCATAAAATATGAGAAAACTCAATCAAATTATTGAGATAATGTATACTCTTTAGATTTCAAGTGTGATTGAGCTAGCCACAGTTCCCTTATTCCAGGGAGAAAATGAATTCTCTCATCATGGCATGTTCATGTATTTCAACAAATTTGAGAGATGTATATAAATTCCAAGACATGTGGGACAATATGAATACTCTCATCATGGCATCTTCATGTATTTCAACAAATTTTGAGACATGTCTATAAATGCCAAGACATGTGAGCCAATAGCCAAAGATGCACCATAAATGTTAGAATATTCTCATAAAATAATGGATGAGGCTTATTTATGTATCTTGGGATGTTATCAACATCCAACACATGAAACAACAAATGTGAATCTCATGGAAGCATCCTTCATCTATGCAAATTTAAATTTGATGATAAATACAATTTTATACATTTTTTGCAATGGAGTCACAATGTGAGCTATCAAATGCTTTCACAATGGTGCTTGTTTCACCTCACAAGAATCAATCCTTTAAAATATTCAAATAACAAGGATTTCGTTCTTCCAATAGAGTAGCATGAGTTGAAATATCTTCAAGATTGAACTTCACCCAATGTAATATTTTGAAAAATGGAATTCATCCATAGAAACTATGCCAAAATGTTAGAGCAAATTCTCACCCTTCTAGAGATAAAGTCATAATTCTCAAGTGTGAGACCTTAGTGTGCTTAAGAAGGTGACACTATCACCTCACCAACTCTCCTATATTTTATGGCTAACTCTCCTTCAACTAGGGAAAATTTGACGGATGGAAATTTATCTTAAATTTTAGAAATCTTTGTGATTTTTACTAGTCCCTAATATGCAATCTGTAAAATATTTTGAACATTTTTGTAAATATAATCAAATTTTAAATTATTTATACAGTATATATAAAATTTTGGCGATTTTAAAGATAAAATAATTTTTTACTATAAAATTTAAGTGAATCATTTTTAGGAAAATTGGAAATTGGTGAATCCTTTTTTGGGAAAAAGTAAGGAAAATTAGCCTAGTTGTGAATATTAGCCCCTAAAATTTTCCTTACCTTCAACTCATGGGAGGATTCTCCCTTGTAATCTTAAGGATTTAATGGCCCATTCAAACCAATTTAATGTCCCTTAAAGGATTCTACTTGTGTTAACACCAATAAAAGGATTGAACAATTAGGGTTTAAGGAGAAAGTTATGTTTGAAAGGGTTTTATAGGGTAAAGTCTAGATTTGAGCTCAAAGGAAATTATAATTGTGAGTTCTAAGTCATGCATCACATAATGCATTTCATGCTCTTTGAGATTCTTGGATTTGTACCTAAATATAAAACCATCTACATAAGGACTTTGTTGAGCACTTCCTTGCATGCACCTTTGCACACTATGAAGTCTTCATCTAAATTTGTAATCTGCAATACTAGTGCATTCGTAAGAAGATGCTTTTGTTATTGCAACTCTCCTCGTTCCTTTTACCATACAAACCTCACTCCTTTCTTCTACATTGAAGTGATTGGGTGGTCGATTTTGGAGAATCATTAGATGAAACTCTAATAATATCCTACCTTTATTATGTTCCTTGAAGCAGGCCAATCCATGATGAACTTTATCTTGTCTTGATCTACTATGATTTTTTGTTATGAGATCATGTAACCTAGATAGTGAATCTTATTATAGTAGAATTTACACTTACTAAATCATACATACAATTGATGTTCCATCAATACTTGCAACACTATTATAAGGTGTTCCTCATGTTATTCTTTGGTCTTTGAATAAATAATTTTTTCATCAATGAAGACTAAGATAAATTTATCCAATTATTTGCTAAGAGTGTTGTTCATCAATAAAATGAATGTAGTTGAGGAATTATTAAGCCCAAATAACACCACCACAAACTCATAGTTTCTATATTGGGTCTAGAATGTTGTCTTATATATGTCCTCATATTTTATTTTGACTAGGTGATATCTAGACATTAAATTTATGTTGAAGAATAATGTGAATCCTCTTAATTAATCAAACATATCATAGATCCATGGAAATGGATATTTGTTCTTGATGTTCACCTTTTTTAGTTGTCAATAGTCAGTACGTAATCTGAGAGTGTCATATTTATTCTTTACAAAAAAAGTCTATGCTCTGAGGGTGACACACTTGGCCTAATGTTTCCCTTATTTAACATTTTCTTGAGTTGTAGATTTAACTCCACCATCTCAAGGGTGCTCATACTCTAAGGTACTTGAGATAATACCACTATGCCTAACATGAGATATTTTGAGCAGTCAATATATCCCTTAAAGGGGAGTCCCAATATCTCATATGGAAATACATATTTGAAATCTTGAAGTATAGAGTAATCTTATATATTTGTTTCCTTGTTTTCTACCAATTCCAACACATGGATGGCATACAACTAATATAACTTGTGGTAACACTTCCTTGGCTAGGTTGATGACACATCTATTATTGTCATAGCCATTGATATATATATCTAATAGATATATGATTGAAATCATGATCCACACATTCTAAAGTCTTATTATAGTGATATAACTCAACCCTTATGCATTACTGATCAATCCTAATGAAGACATCACATGAAACCAAAGGAAATATGTTCAATGTTTCCTCTGTGTGTTTCCCATTCTTTCAAATGACCATGCTTCCACTAACTCTATTAATTTTCTTTTGGTGCTTGTGGATAGTTAAACCAACCATGATTTCTTGTGCTTACTTTTATAGTGCACATTATCATGAAGTACTTGAGGCACAATATAAATAAGGTTAGTTCTATGGTCAATCAAAATAGAATATTTCATTGAGAAACTATACCTTCCACTTCAACCATAAATGTCTATTAGTCTAGTTATTGGTTCTCCACATCCACATGAATTCCAGGAAGGGATTTTTCTACATCATTGAAAATAGTAGCTTCTTGCACTTGAAAGATCCTCTTGTTGTCATCCTACCTAGGGGGAAAATATCAAAGTATATTTTCCTTTCCTCGTCCACAAAAACTTAAGTGCCCATTTTTTTCTAATCCCTTGTCTTCCCTTCTCTTACCTCTAATGGCTTTTTGTAACTTTTGCATGACATACTTTTGTTTGAACTTGCTTTTGAATGGGTAACTTATCCTTGTACCCTTTCCAAGTTACTTGTGTTGCTACAAGTTAAATTTCTTCTTCTGTAAGTTGGTCTTGTCTTTCTTTTTCCAAGGAATATTTTGGAGTTCTGGCATGTTCTTTGATTTTTCATAAATCCACTTAGTTGTTATTACAATATTTTACAATATTGTCCAGGGTCCTAAGCTCATAAAAATCTATTCGTTCCTAATAGGACCAAGGGACTCTGTTGATAAAGTGTTGAATCTTCACTTTCTCATCCTTTATATATGATACATAGCACGACAACTCCATAAACCTCTTGACATAGTCACCCATAGCCAATTGTCATGGAATTCCCTATTCTTTCTATCGTAATGCCTTTTTAGTGTGTACTTATTCCTAGAGTATTTCTTAAATTGTTTCCCAGTATATTTTCATTGATTCCCTTGACATAATTGAGGTAATCCCATCATATGGAAACCTTTCCACTCATATCAAATATGGCCACTTGGGTTTTCATGTTCTCTTAGTAGTTATTTACTCAAAAGGACTTCTTTAGTCCAAATAACCATGCCTTTTCTTGTTCACGCTTCTTGATTTCATCATCAAATGTGATTGGCTTTTATTTCTTAAATTACTCATGTAGTATATTCCTAAGCTATTTCCTCCTTTTGTTTTGTCAAATAGACTTGGAACTATTACTTGATACCTCATATGAACTAGTTGTCCAGTCGCTAGAGGAATTAATGAATGATTCACCACTAGAAGTACTTGACTTCTTACTCTTGTTCCTTTTCCTATAATCAACCTTCCTTGAATTTATAGTCACCATCACATGTTTTTGAATCTCCAATGGGATCTACACCTCTCTTGAGGAATTTCTCTTTCCATTACTAGCATTTGATTTCTGCTACTAGTGTTTATGAATTTCAAATAGAATTTGCAACAAAATGGAATTCAATTCTACATTTTTTTTCCAATTCCTTGATGATTATTTTGTTATCTGCTCGACATCTCTAAAGACCTACCTTTATAATTCTCATAGTTTCTATTAGATATGGAGGTGTTTCTACAATCCTCCTTTCATCAAATTCCTCATTTACAAGGTGTGATATTTATTCTAAAGGAAACAACACCATCTTGTTTTTGTTGTAGATTTGTTTGTAATTTAGAACTTACTTGTATCTTATTTTCAATTCCATGAAAATAAATTCAATTGTTAGTGATAAGTGAACATCATAAATTATTAACATTTTAATCCTTTATGTTGAATTTTTCTTATAACAAGTCAATGTTGAAACTCTACTCTAATATCACTTATAAAGGCTAGCCCTTAAGTGCCTTTTTATTGGGGTATAAGGAATTTCCATTTCCAATCTCGATGTGACAATTATATCTTCTCAAATTAATTCTCATGCAATACTTGAATCTTGTTAATGTCATGGTACTAAGGTCTGAGATATAAGCCTTATTGTCCTTGCTTCTCTCATAGAGCACTTGTTGACATATAACACTTCATAGGTTATGCAAGACAACGTTGGGCCCTCTTCTAGTTCTCAATGAAGTGGTCAATTCTCTAGTGATTACATACATATATTTATATTCAACTAGTAAAAATTCTTGCAATTTCCATAACAAGATTTACAAATCCAGGCTTGAGGAAATGGGATCATCCCAAGAACATATTATTCACGGATGCAAATCACCCCATCTTAAGGGATGTTATCCATCACACCAAAAATATCATCCTTCAATAATATTAGGCATGTGTCAGTCCAAAAATTAATGCATCTACAATACATGAAGCGTATTACTCTAGGAATTCAAATTTTTTGCTATGATAAGGAAATGTGTGTTTCCCATATTATCACATCCTTTGCAACATAGGGTCACATATCGTGTGATATCATTATTTTCTACTGATAAAAGGAGTTGTATCACTAATTATGTATATTTTTTTACCAAATAGAATACACATTGCATGATATGTGTATTTCTTAGTAATATAGGGAAATTAAGTCTTTGCTTGTTGCATAGGAATTTGCTTCACTTCATGATATAGGTTCACCCACCACATAAAATGTCACTATCTCAATCAAATAGGATTGAAGTTAGTAGCTTGGACTTGGTATATCACCCATTGATGTAATATGCTTTAAATTAGCTGAGTCTAGGTTAAATTAGGTTAATATACACATGTGGGGTTGGATCTAACTTTTTCCAAATAAAGCATGACCTGCTCAGATGCAAATCCATTTGATTTGGGTTGATTTAGCCTAAAATCATTTAGGACGATCACACTCTAGCTCCATAGACCCTAATTCATGGTATGGAAATTTTAAAACCCATCATCCCATTTATTTATAGCTGAAATATCCTAATTAGTAGCATATTTTCTTGGGAAGGTCTATATGCATACCTAATTTTCAAGGGAAACCATCTTCCTCTCCAATATAGGGCTATGCTATTTATATACATAATTATCAACTCTTATGCCTACAGATCTTTGTGATGTAGAGAAACATCACCATACCCTTCATTACATGCCATCATAAGAGTTCTCTCAACAAGTTTGCATTCCTCTTTCCCATGGGAACATCATTCCCACCATAATTTAGTATCCAAACTTCAATTTTAAATCCCATTGGTAGCATAGTTTGACTTCTAAGTTTAAGTGGTTACATGGCCTACCACATATACAATACCAAATACCCTCAGAAGGATTGAAATTTTCTATTAAATATATATTTAAACCTAAATTGTAACAATGTAATTAGTTTCAAAGGATTAACATAACTACAAAATATGGATTATAGTAGAGTCGAAGTGTTGGAAGCCTAATCCACTAAGGGTTATGGTGTGGAAGTTAAAAAATCAAAAGGATTCCAAGAGGCATTGGAAGATGAATCCAAAAGTCACAAGAATTTATTATAAATGTACATCATTGTTAATAGTATAAGAAATTCACGGCTTTATCATTCATGTAAGTTCACATTCCATGTGTGTGTAACATGATATCAGAGCCGACGAATTCCTTCCCTTCCCAAATTTGAGCCACTGGTTTTGTGGCATTTGAAGTGTGTGACCACTAGTTTTGTGGTTTTTCATTGGCGTGGGTTCTCTTCCTCAAACAATTGAGTAATTATTCAATTCTTTGTGCATGTCTCATGTATCTATCGCATGCTGCCATTCTACAGTTACATGTTTAACCTAACAATTTCCCTCACAAGGGCGCTATATGTTTCAATGGTAACGCTTTCTGAGTACCTAATGCTCTTTATGCTCACAAAAATTAATTTACATAAAATGTGTTTAGCTATCATGTTAGGTCAACGCTCTGTAGTTTCTCCTAGCCTCTCCACTTATCAATTTTTCCTCTCTTACCTTAACAAAATTCTAGTGCCTATTTTTGTTGAAGCAATCTCCTGTTGCGTTATTCTTCAGAACAAAAGACACAATTGAAGGTGACCATGTTGTGATCCAAAGTTTTGTTTTGTTGTGGCCAAAATTTTTTAATGCCCACCGAGTAGTGAGAACAATTTGACTTCTCACCCAAATATCTTTTCATTTTTCTAGTTTGTAATGCTGCTCATAGGATTAATTACATTCAACAACTTGCCAAAGGAATCTAAGATAGAGACATCCATTCAATGGAACAAATTTTGTCAGATTTTTCAATGACGCCCTTCTGTGGCCAACTCCATTTTTTGTTCCAATTATGGGTTTTGTTCTCCATGGTCTAAAGTTCTGAAAAATATTAACATATGCCCCTTCATTTTAATCACTGATATGTTCTTTAAATTATCATTTGGAGAACTCAAAGTTACTGTAGGACCTCTTCTCTTTCTCAAAAGTGTTGGTATCGACGTTTTTCTCTGTCATTTTAAGAAAACGATTGTTCTATATCATTTTAAGAAAGAGATTCAAAATTTTAGATATATATTCAGAGATCGTTTAACACCATACGCTTTTTGGACCATGATACTGGGCCTGCAAGAGAAGTGCATAGGGTTCCATGGTAAAATTGATTAAAGTTTTTTAATGCATACATCGTTGAATAAGGAATTAGTGGTATAACTTCCACCTCCAACTCCACCTCAACTCATTTAAAACACCATCGTGGGTTGGTAGAGTATGTTTCAAAAGCTTCTTTATTGGCAGTTCTCCATTGTGTGAACTGGGCATAAAGATAACCTATTTTCTGTGTGAGACACTTGTAAAAGGGTAAATTAATTCTTTAGGATGCCGCTGCTGCCGCTACCTCCAGAAGACCACAAATTCAAAGACATGAGCAGTCATGGTGTTTAGATATCACGATTATTATCCTATTCTAAGTTGGCAATAATTAATATTATTTGTATATTAATGGAGAAATGGTTACATTGTTGTAACGTAGCTCCTTAAGATAGGATTAGTTCCTAGGATATAGGATTTTGGTACAACTTCTGACTTCTTTGTGATGTACTTATAGTTGTACCATTTGATTAATGAATGTAGAGTGTACTCTCCATTTGTGTGCAGTCTCCAAGTGAAATACTCACCTATGAGCTGCAGTTTCTATCCAATCCAGTTTTTATCTTGGTATCAGAGCTCAGACCGGGTGAGCTTGATTTGTTTTGAGAGCCTTAGTGGCTACAGAGCCTTAGTGGCGACAGAGCCTTAGTGACTACGGTGTACATAGGAGCTTCATTGCTCATAGGAGCAGATGGTCTGCAACAAACACCTGACTCGCAGGTCTCAGATGTTTTTTTGGAATCTCTGAGCACAGGAGGGTTGGCGCGGTTTTTCTGCTGACAGTCGTGCCAAAAAGTGTAATTGGCGTGACTTCCAGGGCCATACCTGCGCCAATTTTGGCACTCACATGAATTTTAATTTGGCGTGGATATTTGTCTCAGAAAAGTGCCAATCTCTCTCTTTGGCAGTTTTGCACTTGGGATTTGCTCGGTGGTGGTAGATTTGAGTCGCATTTGTTACTGTCGGTTCTACACATGGGATTTTTCTGGTGGTGGTAGATCTGAGTCACAGACACAGTAAATATCAGATCAGTGGAGGATCTGAGTTTCAGTCACAAGATCGGGCCAGATTGGAGCCAGATCGGTGATCAGGATTTGGTATGTATTGAATTTTTGTTAGTGTAGCTTGTAATTATTCAACTGGTTAGAATCATCGAAGGATCTGGAATCAGATTAGTCCAGTATGAATAATACCATAGAAACATATCTCAACGAGTCTAGCAAACTCGATGGGTCCAATTTCACCAATTGGAAATTCAAGCTACAGACATTGCTTGAGGGAGAAAATGCGTGGTCGATTGTCACAGGAGATGAGCAGAAACCAAATATTGTAATAAGAACAACCGCACTTATACAAGACTGGGATAAAATGGAGAACAAAGAAAAATTCATACTGAAGATGTCCGTCAAGGATAATGTTATCCCATAAATTAGAGATGGCAAATCGTCTACTGAGATCTAGATGATGCTCAAGAATCTATACCAGACACAAAATACAAATCGCATATTGTCACTCAAAGGCAATTTTTTTGCGATGAGGATGGAGGAAAATGAATCTGCTGCTGGATTCATTGCAAGGGTTAAAGACCTGAAGGACAGATTGGGAGACATCGGAGAAAAGGTGTCTGATTCCGATCTAGTCACAATTACATTGAATGGAATGAAGGATGAATATCAGATGTTCATCACAGGATTGGAAGTGAGGGATAAAGACCCTGAATTTGAAGAATTGACAGGAATTCTGCTACAAGAAGAAGAGCAGCGGCAGAATTTAAGACCGCAGAGTGATGATATTTCTCTGATGGTGAAGAGGCGACAGTTTAGAGGGAAGCAACCACAATAGCAGTGGCAGCCACAAAAACAACAGAGAGGAGGTAGCACGTTTCAAAAGATACCATTTAGAGGTATGTCTGCAAAAAAAATTTCAAGCAAGAAATGTTTTTATTGTGGAAAAGTTGGCCACAAAATTAGGGATTGTTTTAAGAGGCAGACAGAAGAAGCAAGGAATAATCAGAGTAATCAGAGTAGGCATAAAGGAAATTTTGTTAATGAAGATGAAGATTATAGTCATGAAACTTGACTATTTTTAGCTAATTGTGCGCTTTCAGCTTCTAAGGAAGATGAGGACGACATATGGTATGTCGATTCTGGTGCATCCTCACATATGACAGGTAAGAAAGAATGGTTTGAATTTCTTGAAGAAACTTCATGTGAATCTAAAAATTTTCTAGGAGATGACAAAGGATATGAGATAAAAGGGTATGGTGATATTCCAGTAAGATTGCCTAATGGTGACATTAGACATCCTAAGAATGTACTGTATGTGCCTGAGATTAGGAAAAACTTGATCTCTGTATCTATGATAATAGATCAAGATCTTCTAGTTGAATTCTTCAAGACATGATGTGTCATAAAGGATAGCAAGATGGAAATAGTTGCATCAGGAGTGTGTGTGGGGATCCTGTACAGACTAAATGTCAAAATCATGCCACAACAAGCCATGGTCGCAACAGGATTGACAACCGAAAACATCTGGCACCAAAGATTCGGTCACCTTAACTTACAAGACCTCATGTTACTTCAAAGAAAAGGTATGGTCGATGGACTCCCTATTTTTCATAGTGTTCAGTTGGATTGTGATGGATGTGCATTAGGGAAAATGCATAGAGAGGAATTTCCTTTGCATATTGATAGAAAGAGAAGAGATATTCTAGAGTTGGTGCATACAGACATATGCAGACCTATGCAGACCAGGTCACTAGGTGGTGCATATTATTTTCTTCTGTTTACTGATGATTGCACTAGATTCTCTTGGATATATTTTTTAAGTAAAAAGAGTTAGACCTTTCAGTATTTTAAAGAATTTAAAACTTTGGTAGAAAAGCATACAAGAAAATGTATAAAAATTCTCCGCTCAGATCAAGGGGGAGAATACAGGTCGGGAGAGTTCATGAATTTTTGCAGAAATCATGGGATTGTTCAACAGTTTACAGTGCCTCATACACCACAGCAAAATGGAGTGGCAAAACGAAAGAACAGAACTCTTGTGGAGTGCGCAAGGAGTATGCTTCAAGGTAAGGGTATATCAAATGGTTTCTGGGCTAAATCCATCAACACTGCTGTTTATTTAAAGAATATGAGTCCTACTAAATGTCTTGGCTTCAAAACTCCCTTTGAAGCATTATATGGATTCAAACCAGCAGTGAGTCATTTAAGAGTATTTGGGTCAAAAGCCTTTGTCCATATACCCAAGGTGGATAGAAAGAAGTTAGATCCTAAAGCCATGAAATGTATCTTTGTAGGATATGGCACTGATTTTAAAGCATATAAGCTATTTAATCTTGTGAATCATAAAATATTTGCAAGTCGAGATGTGATATTTCATTAACAGGTTGAGGAAGGAAAGGATGACAGTAATAATGAATGGCACATTCCATTATTTTTGGAAGAAAACAGCGGGGATAATCAGCAGCAGGAGCAGGAAGAAGAAGAAACAGGTGATGTAGTCAATAAGGCAAGCTCGTAAAAGTCTGAAGCAGACAGATTTGAGGTAAGTCCCCTACCAAGGAGATTAGGTAGGCAAACACAATTACTAGCCAGATTGAAAGACTATGCTTTTATGACAAGTATTTTAAACATTGTAGAACCCACAAACTATAAAGAAGCAAGTCAATCTGATGAATGGAGGGCTGCGATGAATGAAGAAATTGAATCAATTACTAAAAACCATACTTGGGATCTAGTTGAACTACCTGAAGGAAAAACACCCATAGGATGTAAGTGGTTGTACAAACCTAAAGTGAATGCAGATGGGAGTATAGAAAATTTTAAAGCTAGACTGGTAGCAAAGGGTTATTCACAATAAGAGGGAATTGATTTTGATGAAACCTTTGCCCCTATAGCGAAATTAAATACCATTAGAATGCTAATTTCTCTAGCAACAAAATATAAGTGGAAGCTACACCAGTTAGATGTTAAGTCTACATTTCTGAATGGTGATTTGAAAGAAGAGATTTATCTAGTTCAACCTAAAGGGTTTGTTAAAAAGGGGCAGGAACATCTAGTTTGTAGATTGAACAAGGCATTATATGGTTTAAAACAAGCACCCAGGTCGTGGTATGAGAAGATCGACTCATTCTTCTTACAACATGGTTTTCATAGGAGCATGAATGATCCAAATCTGTATACCAAGTATAATAAACAAAGGCAAATTATTTTGATTTATTTGTATGTGGATGATATGATTATAACAGGTAATGCAGATGCTCTGATCAAAGAAATCAAACGAAAGATGTCACAAGTATTTGAAATGAAAGATCTCGGAGATCTCCATTATTGCTTAGGTATGGAAGTATGGAGAGATTCTGGACATAATTTTCTTACTCAAGGGAAGTATGCCAGAAGTCTGCTAGAAATATTTAGGATGGAACAGTGTAAGTCAGCAGCAACACCATTGCAGCAGAATCTAAAGTTGTGCAGTGACAATGGCACTAAGGAGGTGGATTCCACTATGTATAGACAACTATTTGGGAGTCTGATTTATCTTACTACAACTAGAACATACTTGGCATACTCTGTTAGTGTGCTGAGCCAGTTCATGTCTAGACCTCTCGAAAGCCATTTGGTTGCAGCAAAGAGTGTGTTGAGGTACCTTTGTGGTACTAGTGATTATGGTATTTTATACACTAACACGTCTGATGTTACTCTAGCAGGTTTTTCAAATTTTGATTGGGCAGGCAACCTGGATGATCAAAGATCCATCACAGGTTATGTATTCAGCATTTGATCCGGGGTCATAGCATGGAGCAGCAAAAAGAAAAGTACTGTAGCTTTATCTTTAGCTGAAGCTGAGTGCCAATCATTGTGTGCAGCCACATGTGAAGCTATCTGGTTGAGAAGACTTCTCAATGATGCAGGAGAAGAACAGAAAGAAGCAACTATCATTAAAAGTGACAACCAGAGTACCATCAAGCTAGCATACAATCTTGTATTTCACAAAAACACCAAACACATCGATACTCAGTTCCATTTTTTTCGAGAAAAACTTCAGCCAAAGGAAATAATTGTTGAATATTGCAAATCTTGTGACAATATGGCAGACATTTTTACTAAGCCTCTTGGGAAAATAAAGTTTGAATTGTTTAGAGGGATGTTAGGAATTCAGGGTAATCCTTTCTCCATTAAGGGGGAGAGTTGGAAATAATTAATATTATTTGTATATTAATGGAGAAATGGTTACATTGTTCTAATGTAGCTCCTTAAGATAGGATTAGTTCCTAGGATATAGGAGTTTGTTTACAACTTCCTACTTCTTTGTGATGTACTTATAGTTTTATCATTTGATTAATGAATGTAGAGTGTACTCTCCATTTGTGTGCAGTATCCAGGTGCAGTACTCACCTGTGAGCTGCAATTTCTATCCAATCCAGTTTTTATCTTTCTACGTATTTGCAGTCATGGGTTTTCGAGTGCCATTCGATCAAATTGATAATCAGATTACAGGGGGTTATTCAAGATTTTATTACACTGAAAGAAGAGACTGAATTTTTAATAATTTATTGTCTCTCTCAGGCCGAGTTCAGTTGATCATATTTACAGAAGGATGACTTCTCAATTTACCAGAAATCAGAATTTTCCATCTGTGGGACGAGTTGCCAATTTTCCTATAGCTTGAGATATTTTCCATATATTTTCTTCTGAAGATTTTGTGATATCGATTGGTACTCTGCAAAAAGGGAACAAATTTATCTATCACTGTGGATTGAAATCTTGGTATTATTTAGGGGTTCGGTGGCAATTGTTTGAAGGTCGAGTTCCCTTCTTCATTAAGGCTAAGACTATCCTTTGTGGATCGAATTGCTGTATTTTATTAGAGGTAGTTCATACCAGAGATTTTTATTGAACTAGATTGAAGGTGTTCTTTCTAGGAAAATTTCTTGTGGATTGAAGATTGGTACTGGAACATGTCTTTTTGAGGCCTGGATTGACTTGTTTCCTTTTTGGACGCTAAATTCTCAAGTGAATTGGAGCAAATTCATTTTTACAGGAGGAGTCTATTTCCTTAGGGATGCCAAATTGTTCTGGAAATTTGCATTCCTTTAGGAGGCCAAGTTCAGGTTAAGCGTGTCGAATAATTCTCACTATGTTTAATAGGGGATCCTTTTTATTGTGGGTTGAATTGTCACTCCAACAAGTCGAGTTGGTTTGACGGTGAATTTTCTCCATAATGCAAGCTGAATTATGAAGTTCAAATTGTCCCTCAGTAAGGCTGTATTCGTCTAGTAGAGGTGAAGGCGATGCTTTTACTTTACATTATTCTCTAGTAATTATCCTTTTCAAGAAGCTTCTTTCTTTGCTCATTAGCTATTCGATATTAGGAAAAGAAAAACTTCAATAGAAGACAACATCTAATTCACCGAGTCTATATTATTGCGACTATGGTCAAGATTTATGAAGTATTAGAGTTTTTGAAAATTTTGATAGATTATACTACTAATGACACAATAAAAGTAAAAAAATTCTCTCTTGATGACATTATAATGTGTTTACAAAATGAACAAGAAAACAATGAATTTTTGCAGTTGGAGTCTCAACTACAACATGATGAGTTAGAACAAAAAAGACATAATTCTGAACTTGTTCTTGTTCATAATAGTCCCCATTTTTAGTGTGAAGTTGTCTTCCATCCACTATCAGCAAGTGATAAAATTAGTGACATTGAGGTTGAATCCCATCATGTGCCCATTTTAGAAGCATATTTTCATGCAAGTGTGTAAATTCAACTTGCACTTCCCAAGTCAATCATCAGACCTTGGGAAGATATTGTCCATAACAAGCACAAAACTAGTCTTGGATATGCGAAGGGTGTGTCCTTTCATATTCCATATTACTCAAAGGCCATTCAATTTCAGAGTGCTAGATTTCTTCATAACAATTCACCTTCAGATGTTCCAGTTTATGCTCCTTTTCCACATCAACAACAACATAATGTTAAATGCCAACATTATGACCAAGTTGGCCATATAAAAGATCACTATTTTGATCTTCATCCACATGCACATTGTTATAAAACCACTCATTCTTCAAACAGATGCTTCAAAAACAAACCTCTTGCAAAACCAAAGATTCACCTTGGATGGATCATTTCTTGGCAATGGATTGCAACAGCCAAGAAGATATTTTAGTGATATGAAAAAAAATGTTCTAGAGTATTGAACAATCTTGTATTTGATTTTCTCCATCTTCTCACATTGTATCTAACAGGGGGTGAAATGATGGTCATATATAAGTTTAAAAGCCACATCAAGCGAGCTTGAGCCACAACCTACCATACCAGATTCAAAGTTGTAGCCAGAGAGATAGATGCACCTGAGGATGATTTTCGTTGGTGGTCAGCCTTAAACTATCTATGCGGGGTTGAGGCCTCCCCTTTCATGTTGAGATTCTCCCTCTTAAAATAATTAGGGACGCTTCCTCTGGGAAAATACTTCATCTCCTTTCTAGTTTTGGAAGAGTTCCAGGAATTTCATTAAGCATTCCAGAGTTGGTGGTCATCCTTAAACCACTGCAGGTTGAGACCTCCCTTTTTAGGTTGAGGTTCTCCCTTTTTTATGTAGGTTTCAGAGCTCCCTTTTCCAGGTTGACCTCTTCCAAGCACTAGGATCACTTCCTCTAGCATAATACTTCATCTTTGTGCCAAATTTGGAAGAGTTCCGAGAATTGCACTAAGCAATCCAGTGTTGGTGGTCATCCTTAAGCCACCTCCTTATTCCAACATTTCATAGAGCACATTTAAACCACTACTGGCGTGCATATTTTTCACATTTTTTATTACATCTCTCTTCTTGGAATATTTCACACCCCTTTGAATTAAGGGGGGGAATGTTGGACACCTAATCCACTAAGGGTTATGGTGTGGAAGTTAAACAGTCAAAATGAGTCCAAGATATGTTGGAAGATAAATCCAATATTCAGAAGAATGTATTATAAATGTACATTAATGTTAATAGTATAATAAATTCAATGTTTTATCATTCATGTTTGTTCACATTCCATGTGTGCCTAACACGAAATATGTCCCACTCATAAATGTCACAAGGAAGACCAAATATTTTTCAAGCTAACTCATTTTATCAAGAGAATAAATCACTTGAATCTAATGTTTTCATGAAGATATGCACCAACCCATCAGAGCTATTGGTTATTACAATTATGTCCTCTCTCCTTAGTAGAATCAAGACAAATTATTTGAACAAACTAGTGATGTAGAGTGTTAATCAAGAGGCTCACAACCTACCTTCCCTCCTGAAAAATTGAGTCTTTTATAAGTTATATCTCTAAGAGATTAAGAAAGTTGTTCGTAAGGATATTATAATATTCCTTTTCTTGATCTGTTCAAAGTGGACGGAATTAGTCCATGGTATTACCGTGGTATTTTCCCATGGTATCGGCCCATGGTATTTCTTGTTGGTTTTCAAGGAAAATAATGAAATAAGGTCCATCAAGCCTATAAAAAGGGATAGAGGCTAGGAATTTAGGATCATTCAGGTTTATCTATCTTATTGGGTTTTGGTTGAGAACTTGGCATGACCAATTCTAGCATTGATCCTGGGACGAAAACCCTGTGGTGAGATTTGTGTGGTGGATCCATCCAGGGTTCACATTTGTACTTCAAATTTATTTTTTCTCTTTAATGAGCAGTCGAGCATGCCACTGCAAAGGCTCAGATATTTTTTGTGTGGGCATGTATCTTTGTTTTCAGTTAATAATATAAATAAAAGGGATAGAAGCTACTTGAAGCCTTTGCAGTGGCATGCTCGGTTGCTCATTAAAATAGAAAACCAATACTGAATAAAAATCGTGGACCTTGGATGGATCCACCAGATAAATTCACCATGCGGTTTTCGTCCT
This sequence comes from Pinus albicaulis, assembly GCA_034641835.2. Lineage (NCBI taxonomy): Eukaryota > Viridiplantae > Streptophyta > Pinopsida > Pinales > Pinaceae > Pinus > Pinus albicaulis. Next base: position 401,923,506 of record CM076579.1, read on the forward strand.
CAGATCAATGCTAGAATTGGCTAGGCCAAGTTCTCAACCCAAACACAATAAGATAGATAATACCAAAATGATCCTAAATTCCTAGCTTCTATCCCTTTTTATAGGCTTGATGGACCTTATTTCATTATTTTCCTCGAAAACCAACAACAAATACCATGGGACGATACCATGGGAAAATACCACGGTAATACCATGGACCAATTCCGTCCACTTTGACTGGATCAAGAAAAGGAATATTACAATAGGCTTGATGGATCTTATTTCATTATTTTCCTCGAAAACCAACAACAAATACCATGGGCTGATACCATGGGAAAAATACCACGGTAATACCATGGACCAATTCTGTCCACTTTGACCAGATCAAGAAAAGGAATATTACAGCTATAGTAAGCTCACCGAAGCACACTAAATGAATGGTAGAATACTTAAGATTCAAAGCATGGAAGCCTTAGAAGAAGGTTTCTCCATGTTTTCTACATCTCCTTTTCTTTACCATCTCACTAAATGTTATCATGACCTTGCATGGTTTGTAGGTAATCCCAAAGAGGAGGACTTATATCCAAGCTTATATATCATTTTATAATTATGGTCGTAACACATTTAATACAAGGCTTCCCTAGCCTTGAACTTATCATAACTCATAAAAAACTATATATATATATATATATATATATATATATATATATATATATATATATATATATATACATATATATACAGAGAGAGAGAGAGAATAATGCATTTGGACCATTACAGGGTCAAAAAAGTGCTTAATAGCCATTATAAGAGAGAGACTCAACTAATGCATATGGACCATAGCAGGGTCAAAAAAAAATTTATTAGCCATCATTTTCCTATACAAAGTGTCATGGTTTGATTAAGGAAAGCAACCATGATTTTCAATTCCTATTTATTCCTCCTTTTTCATTTGATCATGCTATGAGGTCATCAAAGATATGTAAATGTATTCCATGAGGATATGCCTAGAGGATATCATCCATGTATACAAATTCCATCATACTATTCTATCATAGCTTGTCACTTAAGAAAGTAGTGATAAAATAAAACTGCATATAAAGAAATCAAATATTTTAAGATGTATTACCATGGATAGCTAGGAGCATGCAACCTACACTAGAAGCTCCTTAAGTATGAAGTGGATTAGAGACATTAATACATTAAAAAAAACTCGGCAATGTAGCCTTCATGAGGTGGATGTCAATGCATTCGCTATTCCCACCAATCCCAGCTTAATACTATGGTCATTTAACCCATATTTGTAATTAACTATAGAATGAGGTTTGTGTGAATTTTCACAGCAATCTTTGGGTGAGCCTATGAAGTAGTTTGAGTTCTTACAATGCTCAAGAATCCAATCCAATTCCCATATTCTAATTGCAAGGGTCATAAGACACATAGGTGAACATTTTAAAGCTTAGCTTTAAATATTTTATGAAGCCTAAAATTTCCCAAGTCTTCTTACAAAAACTTAATGTTTCACTCATGAAACCTATCATTAGAGAAGGTGTCCAATTTTCCATTGGTAGTCAGAAACATTTTTTTTTAGCCCAATATGTTTAGCTATGATATTAAAATCACTATTTCATAAAATTACCTAGCATGTAAATTCCATTCAAAAAGGAAATAACAAGTAATTTACAGTTGATAACATCAATTTAAAATAAGCCCAAATACTTATCTGAAATCAATTTCTCGCAACTAAAAAAGGAATGTTATTTTAGGACCCATTGTTCCTATCTTTATTTGTAGTTGGCCACCCCATGTTCATAACACACCCCCATTAGCACCCTAACCCAAATGAGGCGGTTATTGTGCTAACCAAACTCCCAATGTTTTATTATGGAAATGGGGCATAAAAAGTTTGACCTTTTTTTAACTCTTCAAAACCCAAATTAGATGACACCATCATGTTCGTCTCATCGTACCATTTCGGTGATATAAAATTTTATCTCAATTGGGTTTTGGAATCAAAAGTTATGGCTTCCTAAAGTTTCAATTAATAAACCTTAAAGCCTTCACTTTCCACATGGCACCCATGTAGCCCCCACATGGTGTCAATATAATATAGCATTCGAACCCACTTCCATGTCATTGCAATGGCATTAAATTACAACATTGTGACATATCAACATGACATGCCATATCACCCCCTTTGCATGTGGTTTGTACCATGACTCAACATTAGTATATATGTAATCACATCATGGCATGCCACCTCACACTCAACCTACAAGTCATGCACACGAGATGTGCCAGTATGGGCTGGAATCTTGTGTTGGTATATCCATAGGTTGACAAGCATATATATATATATATATATATATATATATATATATATATATAGAGAGAGAGAGAGAGAGAGAGAGAGAGAAGGGAATTCGAGGGTCCCTACCACATCATGGCACTAATATTAACGATGATGACCACCTCGTCAACCAATGGTGGAGATCAAATGCACACCCCCATAAAAATATTGATTTGATGGGTGAGATTTATTCAAAATACTATTTAAACTAGGGCCTATCTCAATCAATCCGACAACGACAATGGGCTTGACAGATCAATGAACGATATGAAATGCAAACCTCCACTTGGAAAAATGGCCTGATCTCCTGACCTAGATGCCCCACTCGATCATACTGCTAGGATCGACCTACCCACTTTCTTGGCTACCCGAGCTTGCGAACTCACCGACCAACGACCTTACCTGCTCATGTTAATGGACCAAATCGTTCACTAGGCTCGACTCCGACCTAGTTAATCGAAATTTCCCTAACTACAAGACAGTTCAGACTTGCTTCTAGGCTCCAATCCTACTCGACCTGGCTGACTACCCTGACTCCCGACCTAGCAGGTCTCACCGTCATTTTTTGTCTATTTCGCAAGCCTTCTACACTTGGAATTTTTTATTTTATTTCGTTGCATAGTAACCCAAGTCCAAAGCCTTTATGACTCTACTTCCTAGTTAAAATTTAAATTCATGATATCAAGGATAAAGACCCAAGATCTTTCACTTCTCTTCTAGTGCATCATGATCATGGATACCATGGATCAACACATTCAAAACATGAGTTGAACTTCACTGAAATACACAAGCCGTTATATTTCCCAGTAATATACGCAAAGAACATGCATCTAATTTCACCTATCTAAATTATAGGGAATTCAATCCATTTTCCCAACCCCAACATAGTCAATCAAATTCCTTCCATTAAACACAACTCACATACACAATGAAAATAATGGAATTCATAACAATGCATGCTAGAAAACCATATGTTATTTTGACAATAATGAAATAAAAACATAGATCCACTATCTCGTTAGTAATGAAATTCATTGAGATTCAACTCACAAACATATACAAGAATTCAATCATTCCTCATAAATTTATGTAGGGAATCAACATCCCTCTTTCACACTAAAATTCACATTCCTCATTAATAGCATATTTTTTTAATCAATACATTAAATATGTACATATAATTCAAGTAACAGAAATATCAGTAAATACTTATCTTATGTAGCAAAGATAAACTGAAATTTGAGATAGGGACTTTTACTCTCTTGCCAGCCTTAGATAGGTTGCAACCAATCTTTCTTGCATTTTTCACCCCCAAGCCAGATTCCATAGCTTAAGGTAGAGTGATTTTATAGGAATCTTAAAGTTCTATTATTAGCTAAAACAAGGTTTATTGAGGTTGTGTCACTCCCACCCATTAGCTACACATGATCACATATAAGGCAGGAAAACATCTACATTTACACAGAGATCTTACAATAAAACATCCAACATCTTTAGGTATTTAAACAATAAGAGTCTTAATTCATACTTTGTGAGGGAGATATAGATAATGATAAAGAGGTTTGATAAACTATGTTACCTCTCAAGGAATGTGTGCACTATTTTAAATCTTCTTAGTGAAACTTCCACCTGTGTTCTCAGCCCAAACCCATGGAACTACCATTATTTGTTGTTAGCCCACTAGCCTTGGGTGGCTCCACCTCTCAGAAGATGTCAACCAACACATTGTCTAATGCATTTATTAATTCTCTAAGGCACATCCACCACTCAATGACTACCAACCAACAACCCTCATGGTTTCTTAGCTATACTATCATCTGATCTTACTCTATGATTATCGGCCAACAAGCCTTATGGGCTTCTAAGTTGTGATATCATCATAGATTCTCTTCTCTACTTAATTATCTTAATCCTGGATGCCTTCTTTTCTACTCCTCCCTCCGCTCCACCTAAACGAATAAATAATGTATATCTCCATATATCTCCCCTGTCCTCCCCTTCTTGTGGTCATTCTAACTTCCTCAAGGAGTGTCTCCTCATCATTTTGCATATACCAACATTATATCCCTTTGCATGGTCTATGTGGACCAACCCCCTCGACAATGCAAACCTTACTCTCATTTAATTTTTCATTTTCTTTGCTTGTATTATTTTCTCAACGAGAACATGGGCATGCCCTTGTTTTCAACTAAATTAATAACATAGTCAACTCTATTAAAATCACTCAGTCAACCCATGAATGATATTTAAAATGACCAATTATTCATGCAATATCCCTCCTCAAGCACTAGAATATGTGTATCTTTATGTCAACCATTTTAATTTATGGTTACATAATTACAAGAAATTATTTACAACGTTTACGAGGGGAATTAACCCACAGGGGATGTCACAAACCTCACCCCCTTGGAGGAACATCTTCCCCTATGTTCTATAACCGAACACATCTACAGTAATGATTTAAACCATCCACAAAACAAAAACATGCTTGACCCAAGCATAATCACACTGAGATTTATATACATAGCTCTATACAATCAATTTTACGTATACACAATTTCTTACCCAACAACTGAATGGATCTTAAATCCATTTAATCAACCATCTCTTAGTGGCTCCTTTGCAGTTGGTGCTTCTGTTGCACACACTTATATCTTCATGATGTTGTTGTTCCTTCTTTCAGTTATCTTCCTTCACCCAAATTGGAAGTCCAATGCTTTCCTACATCATAGTATGCAATCTCTCATGAGATTCACTGTAGAGAAAATTGAAATGAAATCAAAACATACACTCATGAGTAGACTTATCCATCACAAAAATCCATGCAATATGACTTAGAAACATGATAAAAAATTCTTTCACAAGAATAGCCCTTATAATGACCTATCAATCACAACACCATTTCATACAATTATTTATTCATTAGTATGTTCATGCACTCAACACATACTTACATATATCCATGGAGTCAAGGTTGAGAGAACCTATTGTAGCCACATAAGGCCTGCATTGTATTAGGATCAATGGTACCAATTTTTCCAAGGAATTTTTTAATTAATTCCTTTATCCCTCCTTGTTGCAAACCTTACTATCATGATGTTTCTAAACCGATAGCCTATCATGCCATACAAAATCTCCATTCCTTCATTACATCATGATACAAGGATGCATTTTGTTATTGTATATATTGGTCATGTAGTTTGAAGGTTTAGGGAAACCTCCCTTTTTATGTCATTCCCATGGCTACTCAGTCACTATACATTTTTTTTCATGGACCAAACTAGCCCATTTTAATTTCATACTCTTGCTTCCTTCCTTCAACTTCCCTTCATTCATACACAAAGATTCATTTGGGTCTACTTTCCTTGCTGGATTATACTCATTTCTTCTCCAGAGCTCCGTTATATTTCCTCCACACCCAAAAAGCTTCCCAAGACCTAAGTGTTGGACTGTATTAATCACTATTAAATGACTAAGACAGTACACATAAATTATCAATCCAAGGACGTATTTTATTTTAGTGATAGTTTCATTGTCTGTGTCGATACATCAAACTAGAAGCAAAATCAAAATAAAGAGGAATCATTGCTAAAACAATTGATGGAACTTAACACTCGTGTAGGAATAAAAACAATCTAGGTGAATGTAATCATGCCTCAATTCAACGGTACCTAGTGCGCCACACACTAATTACACCAGCTGGTATTTCTAATCACATCCATGTAACAACATAATAGTATCAAAACTGAAGTAGATCTACTTATATCCATAACAACAACAACAAAACTCCACCAATACACAAAGCAAATAATAAGTATAGTACAACTACTTTACCACTGCAGTCCCTGCTAAAGAGGAGGGTGGCGACCCCTTCCTCCCTATCAGGGCACAGTAAGAGATAGAAACTAAATGGAAACTAAACCAGACAACATATGTAACATCAAAAACGTGATATCTCTATATTATGGTGACCAAAACTACAGCGAAAAAAAATAATATTTTTCTCCGTTAACCCCCTGACCTCAAGGGTCAAGAGTTATATAATAGTTACATGTTCAGAAAAACAAGGAATGGATGAGTCATGAGAATATTACGATTCTCATGTTGATCAAAATAAGATACATACAGTTACAACCAATTCCCTAATAAAAAGTTTGACTGGGAGAATAGTGATTACAATCAAAACTTCCTAAAAGATGTCAATCTAAAATATAATATGTAATGAATCCTACAACTGTCGTGGAAAGTGACAATTGTAGCTTAACAACACTTTAAGACAGGTCGACATCTGGAAGTTGACGATATCCAATCAACAATATGACTATAATAGCAGTTTGCAATAGCAGGTCTGTAACAACACCGTGATGTAACAACACCATAGTGTAACAACCCATTATAACAACACACTTTCAACTGATTCTGTATGCCTCATGTTCTAGGTCTCTTGTGCTAAGAATAACATCTAGAAGGACAAAAAAAGACCAAATAACTTTCTCCAACATTCATCCCAATTAGCCACAAAAAGGAAATGCTACATCATAATAATTAACGAAATGGAAAGATAATGAAATAAGACAAAACAACACTGTTTAAGATAGAAAAGAAGGGAAAAAGGCAAAGGTAGTCCCAAGGTTTGAGGTCACAAGGTAAGAATGAGTGAAACAAATGTAGGAAATAATTACAAAAATGGAACCCAACATCTCCCCCTAGCTGAATCACTTGCATGTCCTCATGCAAAAATCTCATCTCCCTTGATAATTTCTCCTGTGCAGGTCAGTGAAGTCATATACGCCGACTGTGTCTTCATCTGGAAACCTGTACCCTTGAGTAGCCATTAGCTGTCCTGTCCAAGACTCTTCTTCATACTTGCTCAGTTCATAACGAACCTGGTATTCCTCTATTGGTAGCCATATCAAAGGGAATTTAAATCTTAGTCCAATCCAGGAAGTGCCAAAGGCCTTTATTACCTGGGCATATTCTGTTACATGTGTAACAACTACTACCAAGTTCTAAAATTCAAACATGTCCCCTTCCAATAGCTCAACACTACTGGCTTCTGTATGTTTTGGACACCCAGTCAGGGCTCGACTCTTCATTTGTGAAAACTGATTAAGGTAAAAATCCACGATCCTTCTTCTGTAGGCAGCAGCAAGTTCCCTTACCCCAAGAGTGCTTAGAATATTTCTACATTCCCACCTTAATTCGGCCAGTCGACCTGGTTCTGCTCGGATCCATAATGTTGTCTTTTCTTCATTGGCATCCATAGATTTTGTGGATAGATGTCACTCAATCTGATTCCTCATAAATGACACGAAGGCTCGTAACTGCAAATCCCCCATGTAGAAGAATATAATTACTACCATCTGCATACTAGCGTGCTCACAAATGATATTGTACAAAAGTAACTTGCACAACAATCTTTGTTCATCAAAATCAGAAGCATGAAAGACATCTAAAAAGGTGCGGGTAGAAGAACCCATATAGGGCCTGTTTTCCATAATGGCTTTTAATTGAAACATATAATAGCGTTCCAATAGGAAAATGGGGTAGGATGGGGAAGGTCGCCTGTACCCCAACAAATTGAGGGCAAGCTCATGGAGATTTTTCTCATCCACAGTCAGATCCTGAACCTGTTACTGTAACAACAACAACTATTCCTTCTGCTTCTTTACGACTTTCTTCTGCTTCCACTCTCCCCAGCCTTTCTTCAGTTCTTCCTTCATTGATTTATCCTATAAGGCACTTATTTCCTTCTGTTGTTATTTTAGTGAGATCACCCCCTCCCGAAGGGAGATTTCCTCTTGTTTCCATTTATGCAATTCTAAAATCAATAAAATTTCTCAGAACTCCATCTCGCGGCGGGACCTGATGTTCCTCTACATTCAACATAAATGGTGGGTGTAAAAACCTCTCTTAGATGGGTCTTCTCCACCTATACTACTGGTTCTTGTGTAAGATCATCGTCATCAGTGGGTTCTTGTGTATCAGGCCCTTTATTTTCACTTAGGCTAGCCTCTGTGCCCACTGCTAGTTCTTCTGTAACAGTAGTGGCCTCCACAGGTTCTTGTGTATCGGCTTCCAAGTTGATTACTATGGGAGGCTCTGCTTTAACTGTTGGTTCTTGTGTAATAGAAGTATCCTTAGCAGGTTCTTATGGGATAGCCTCCCGAAGTTTTTTTTGTGTTTTTTCCTTCTTCTTGTGATCCTTTTGCTTCTTTCTGCTTCTTGTTAGGTAAGGAAAAAACTCATTTTCTTTCTGCTTCAGAAGGATCACAAGAGTTTCGTCCTTCTTCTTGTGATCCTTCTGCTTATTTTTGCTTCTTAGCTATGGGCGATGGTTCCATTGGAAAGCTAACGGGCCGGGTCTAGGCTTGGCTTTTCAATGGGTTATTTTCCAATTCTGACCCTGACGGGCTGGGTCTAGGCTTCAGCTTCTACATGACTTCCTTCGGAAGTCCCAGCCTATTTCCTACGGCTTGTCCTAGGCCTTTTCCATTTAAATTCTCCCCATCTCCTTCCTTTCTGGCTTAGGGCATCCAACACAATCAATTTGATAAGTCCATGGTTGGTCACATAGGCTTCAGGATGTGTTGTTGTCTTAACCGCCGCAGCCATATGCTTAATGTTTTCCAATAGGAACTATGGGAGGTTGATCTTCTACTGGTGCTAGAGATGATTTAGTAAAGGGAAGTGGTAATTTAAGACGATTGTGGATCTTCTCTCGCAAGTAATGTACTTTATCAGACCCAGGGCGACATCTTCCCATGGTTGGGGGAGTAATAATCTATCAACCCCTCTACCCTTCTTTTCTAGCCTTTCCTCTCCTTCAAGAAAATATTCCTTCAAATAAGGGTCATTAAATTTCCTGTTGAACCATCTTCGTCCTTCAGCTAGCAATGTGGTCACTTGGGAAACCACTTCTTCTATTACTTCGATTTGCAGACCCCTGACTCAGGTCCGGGGGTCGTTCAAATTTTTAGCGAATTCAATTGGAATTGCCTCATCCGAGCCTTCCAACCTCTGAAAATATTCAAGCCACTTGGCGTCCCTAATGTAGGTTCTAACCCTATACAGAAAATATCTGCAAGCGAATCTTAAAAACAAAAAACAAATAATAGCAAGAGCATAAAACATAAAACAAATATACACAGAGATTTTCCCCTGGATCCCAAATCGAGACAACCAACTTGATTTTTCATTATATTCCTTTTAGTGTTACAACACATATATATACATTCCGAAGCATAAATAAACCCCAATGCATTAACCCTGGATTAGAACATAACCGTAGTTCCCTTGACCGGATCTACAAAATACCAGAGTCCGAAAACCATCATGCCCCAAAGCCATGTGCAAACCCATGCACAAAACCATAGGCAGGTCCGCCCACCGAAAAATAAGGACCAATTTTTTTTTTTCCCGGGGTGCTGCCGCCCCCCCCTATGACCCCCCTACTGCACCCAACACAATGTACAGGGGGGGCTATCACCCCCTATAACCCCCCCGTGTGTGACTAGTCGTGGAAAGAATATAACACATACCCAACATTCTCCCACTTGTTTCTTTCTTTCCGCAGGGGGCCACAGGAGAGCTTAGTCATCAGCCTAGCTCTACAACACCCATTATTTCTCTACACCAAGAGAAATTCTGAGTGCTCATAGACTTCTTCAATGCATCTGCAACATTCTTCAAGGTGTCCACCTTTACCAGCAACACCCTTTTAGCCTCAGCCATATCTCTCACAAAGTGATATTGAACATCAATGTGCTTTGTCTTTGAATGATAAACAAGGTTCTTAGCCAAGAAAATTGCACTTTGGCTATCACAGTCTATCCTTATAGCTTGCTGCACCAACCCCATACTTGAACACAATCTCTGCAACCAAACCGTTTATTTGCTTGCATGAGTGGCTACTATGTATTCTGCCTTTGTAGTTGAAAGAGCCACTACAGACTGTATTTTACTCATCCAACTCACTGCACCTCCAAATAGGCTAAACACATACCCACTTTTAGATCTTCTTTGTTCCAGGTCTCTAGCCCAGTCCGCATCAACAAAACCACGAATGTCCAACACTCTTTCCAATCCTGGTCTTCCTTGGTAGCACAAGCCATAATCACTAGTGCCACGCAAATATCTGAAAAACAGCTTCACTGCTGTCCAGTGCTCCTTTCCTAAGTTTGACATAAACCTGCTCAATACTCCCACCACATGTGCAATGTCTGGTCTAGTACAAAACATTTCATACATCAGGCTACCCACTGCACTTGCATATGGAACATGGGACATATCCTCCTCTTCTTCTCATGTCTTGGGACACTGCTCAGCAAATAGATTTGTACCTACAGGAATCAGAACATTCACCGGTTTACTATCTTGCATATTTAACCTCTGCAATATAGTCTTGACATAATTCCTCTAGTTTAACCAGAGCTTCCTCTTTTCCCGATCTCTCTTAATTTCCATGCCCAAAATATAGTCTGCAACACCAAGATACTTCATGTCGAATTTGGAGAATAGTTGGGTCTTCAAATCTTGGATAATTTCTTTGTCATTTCCAATCAACAACATATCATCCACATACAAGACCAAATAATAACACGGTCAACAATTAATTTAAAATAAACACAGTGATCCTTGCTTCTGGTGAAGCCAAGTCCCTGTATATAAGTATCGAATTTATGATACCACATCCTTGGTGACTGTTTTAACCCATACAGAGACTTCTTTAACCTGCATACCAGTTCTTTCTTCCCATTCACCATAAAGCCTTTAGGTTGTTTCATGTAGATCTTCTCTTCCAGATCCCTGTGAAGAAATTTTGTCTTCACATCCATCTTTTCTACCTCAAATTCAAATGCGGCAGCAATAGATAAAAGTAATATAATAGAAAAAACATTGGCAACAGGAGAAAAAATATCACCAAAATAAATTCCCTGCACCTGGGAATAACCTTTTGCTACCAACCTAGCTTTGTATTTCTTCACCTTGCCTTCTACATTCATCTTCTTCTTAAACACCCATTTGCTCCCGATGGGCTTCCTTCTAGTTTTCAACTCCACTAGATCCCATGCCTCATTTTTATGCAAGGATGCCATTTCATCAACCATGGCCTCCTTCCATAGTTTTCCATCCTCTGTACATATGGCCTCCCTGACGGTTCTGGGATCATCATCAGTTATAGTTAAAGAAAAAGTTGAACAGAAAGAAGATGGACTATACCTTTCTGGTTGTCTTCTTTCCCGAATTGGTCTTCTCACAACTGGAGTTTGTGGCTCTTCCTCTTCTGAGTCTTCTTCTGTTGTAGAGTCTGACTCATCCTCCTTTAGCTCAAACTCTATATTTTCAGGTTCCTTTGGTAGGAATTCATGTTTAACAACATCTTTCACCTCTCTAAACACCACATCTCGACTGTACACAACCTTCCTTGTTTCCGAGTTCCAAAGCTTGTAACCCTTTAAACCATCCTTATACCCAATAAAGATGCACCTTTCAGATTTATTATCCAACTTGGTCCTTTTCTCCTTTGGAACATTTACATATGCATCACATCCAAATACCCTCAGATGTGAAAGAGAGGGTTTCTTACCAGTCCATACCTCATGTGGGGTCTTATCCAACGCCGATGAAGGTGATCTGTTAACCAAGTAACATGCAGTCTCCACTGCCTCTGCCCAGAATTCTTGTCCTAACCCTGTACCATTGAGCATGCTTCTTGCCCTTTCCATCAGCGTTCTGTTCATTATTTTTGCAACTCCATTTTGCTGAGGTGTGTATGGAGTAGTCTTCCTCCATGCTATACCACACTTCTTACAGAACTCTTCAAATTCCTTCTTGCAGAACTCCCCACCATTATCTGTCCTCAACACCTTTATCTTCTTCTCTGTCCGGTTTTCCACCAGAGCCTTAAATTCTTTAAATCTGTCAAAGACTTCAAATTTATTCCTCGTGAAATATATCCATGTATTCCTTGAGAAGTCATCTATGAATGAAACATAGTACACAGACTTACCCAGTGATGGAACCGACACAGGTCCAAACACATCACTGTGCACAAGCTCTAATATCTTGTTCGCCCTCTTAGCACCAGAAGGAAAACTCACTCGATTTTGCTTCCCATATACACAATGTTCACAGAAATCGAAATCCAAAGAGGTATTAGACATACCTTCTACCATACCATTTCCATGCAGTATCTGAAGGCCCTTCTCTCCAATATGTCCAAGCCTTTGATGCCATAACATGGTCTTTTCTCCAGATACTGCTAGGCTTTCCACTCCACTTTCGGGAACCACAAAACTGTTGCACCCATCAATAAAAGTGTTACCCTGAAACTTGTACAGAGTTCCAATCCGAACTCCCCGCATTAATACCAGTGCTCCCTGAACCATCTTACAGGTATCTTTCTCAAACATTGTTTTTACACTTGCATCATCCATCTTGCTTACATAAATCAGATTTCTGGCCAATGCAGGAATGTTCAGAACACCATGAAGTGTTCTAATCCTTCCACCTTGCAGCTTCAGCTTAAATTTTCCACATCCGACGATTCTGGCCTTCCTAGCATCACCTAAGAAGACATCACTAGCATCATATTTCTCATACTCGCAGAATCACTCCCTATTGGGAGTGAAGTGAAAGGATGCACCTGAGTCAATCAACCATGACTCATGATCTACATGTGTATTTGAAGAAGAAGCCAAATACACATCCCCACCTTCATCCGAGGTGGTTTTTACCTCTGCATAAGGAGCATCATCAGATCCCTTTCCTTTCTCAAGAGATTTAGATCTGTAGTCCTTTTTGTAGTGCCCTTCCTTTCCGCATTTCCAGCACACCTTTACAAAATTTCTAGGAGATTTAGATCTCCCACTCAAAACCTTATTCTTGTTTTTGTTCTGGGACATTCCTTGTACAGATAAGGCATCTCCATTCTAACCCTCCATATTTATCCGTCTCATTTCCTCCGACAACAAGGCTGAGACAATGTCATCAAAATTCAAGGTAGTTGTATTGCTACCTATTGCAATAACCAGACTGTCCCACGTGTCTGGTAGAGAACACAACAAACTAATGCACTTATCTTCATCTGAGATTTCAATATCAACAAATGAAAATATACTTACCATAGTATTGAAGGCGTTCAGATGCTCTGTCACCGAGTCTCCATCCTTCATCGTCAGGTTATACAGATTTTTCTGCAGGAACAATTTATTCACCAGAGACTTAGATTGGTACAAAGTCCCTAGCTTGTCCCACAAGGTCTTCGCCATAGCTTCCCCAGATACATTCAAAATACTGAATCTGAGACACACAACTGTATTGTGCTCTTTGCCTTCCGATCCAGCTTCTTCCAATATTCATCTGACATTTTCGTTGGTTTAGTACCTGGATCTACCACAATCCATCGATCCTTATCCACTAGTAGATCCTCCATCTTGAGCTTCCACAACTCAAAACTCTGATTATTAAATTTCTCGATCTCGATCTTCCCGCTGCTCGCCATCTTCTTTCACCACAAGAATTGATCCCATAGATCTCCCACTGAATAGGGTCTACCTCAGGCCCAAGAAAAAAACCCCTCAACAGCAAAGGCATCCCCTTGAAGCCAAAACAACTCTGATACCAAATGTAGGTTTTAACCCTGTACAGAAATTATCTGCAAGAAAATCTTAAAAACAGAAAATAAATAATAGTGAGAGCATAAAACATAAAACAGATATACACAGAGATTTTCCCCTGGATCCCAAATCAAGACAACCAGCTTGATTTTTCATTATATTCCTTTTATTGTTACAACACATATATATACATGCCGAAGCATACACAAACCCCAATCCATTAACCCTGGATTAGAACATAACCATAGTTCCATTGACCAGATCTACAAAATACCAGGGGCCAAAAACCATCATGCCCCAAAACCATGTGCAAACCCATGCACAAAACCATGGGCGAGTCCACCCACCAAAAAATAAGGACCAAAAAAAATTTCCCGTGGCGCTGCCCCGAACCCCGAACAAGGGGGCTTGCTGCCCCTTCTATGACCCCCCCGTGCGTGACTAGTCGTGGAAATAATATAACACATACCCAACACCTAAATACCTGATAAGCTTCCAGACAGTCTTGCAAAGATTCAATAGAGTCTGGATCATGTCTTACCGCTGCTCCTCCCGTCTTGATGTTACTCTGAATCACTGCTTAAGCTTGACCAATAGTAATATCACCGCAGTACTTGTTCTCTCCCAACACCCTTCTCTTCTTATCCTAGATTGAGTATTTTGGCCGAGGATGAAAGACTTTAGCTAAGGGAGGTGATGAAAGGTGACAATATTTTCAAATTACTAATTCGTACTTTTCACATTCCTACATTAACGTCTAATTATGGAAAAATACGGGTTTTAAGTACAAATGCCTTTTCCAGCTGGATTTGATCATAATTGGTTATCATGCTATTTAAATTGATGCATGTGGGATTAATGATAGTTTCAAGACTATGGATTGCTTGCAATGATTACGAGATTTATCCCCCCGCAACTTTAATGGTAACGGTTGCCCACGACCGTCACAGGAATGTCATAACTTGCCATTAATCATCAAATTATTAAATGATGATGTTACCTTTTTAAATGACGTACCTGAGACGATGTGAAGGAGGAATTTAATTTGATGGCATAACTGCTTCCAATGATCGTGGTGGTCATGCTTGAATGTTGTAAATATTGTTGCATGTCAGGATGGCAATGAGATGAGAAACATTGTTCATGGCTATCGGCTGTTACATATGTAATAGCCAAGACAACCACTATGTTATCCTTCAGAAAACATCATAATTAGGAAAAATGGATACAAGAAAAAAACGGGTACCATCATCCTATAAAATATGTCGGGAAGGAAAGATGACATTTTGAAAAAGGGGAGAAAAAATTAAAAAAACTGGGTGTAACAACCGCCACAAAAGTGGTTTTTAACTCTTAAAAATTATCTGACTGCGCCCCAAAAATAGGTTTTCACAATCATATTATTATTATTATTATTATTTATTTATTTTTAAATAAGTGTAATAGATGCCACAAAAGTGGTTTTCAGCTGTTACACTTATTGGAATTTCAAATTTAAGGCTGCATAGGGGAGAATTCCCCTGCTACTGTAACATAAATATCAGAGTCTGTGACAATGTTAACAAATGACTCCTTTGAAGCAGGTTTATGATATAACCTCAGACGGTGCCCATTAACCCGTAACGGTGTCTTAGCACTATCCATGGTAACCAATTGTACAGTCCCATTGTCAAAGACCATGTCTACTTCGTAAGGACCTAGCCATCTGGTGCAGAGCTTGCCTTTGAAATACTTGAATCTTGAATCGTACAAGAGAGCCCAATCTCCTTTCTGAAATTTCTTCTTCTTAATGAAACTGTCATGCCATCTAGCTATTTGTTGGTGAATGATCTCTGTCTGTTGAATGGCAGCCAACCATTTCTCTTCCAACTCATTGAGCTGGTTCAATCTTTGTCTTTACGCTATGCTTGATTCCAGATTGACCTGTAATTATGTTCTCAATGTTTTTATTTCGAACTCTACGGGGAATAAAGAATTCTTACCATACACCAATTCGTATGGTGAGAAGGATGTAGTATTCCTCCATGTTGTTCTATAAGCCCACAGTACCTCTGGAAGTTTTTCGGCCCAGTTTCCTCGGTTGATGGATACCGCCTTTGTTAAAATTCGCTCAATAAATTTGTTGGTGCTCTCCACTTGACCATTTTATTGTGGGTGATAGGGTGAAGTGATCCTGTGATGAATTCCATATTTCTCAACCAGTTTCTAGATGAAATGAGATGTAAATTGAGGCCCCCCATCCATCACTATCTCCTTGGGTATTCTGAAACGAACAAAAACGTCTTTGAATAGGAAGTCTGAAACAGCTTGCTCTGTAGCTCTAGTTTGTGCCTTCACTTTGACCCACTTTTTGACGTAGTTAGTACAAGCCAATATGGATGATCTTTACTGTGATGAAGGATTAATTGGTCCTACAAAATCCAGGACCCATTTCTCAAATGGCTCTATCACTATCAGAGACTCTAACGACATTTCATTTGATTTCATTCCAAAGTCGGATGCACTTTCCTTAGCTTCTGTTGGAAAGGTTTGATGCCTTGCTTAATTGGTATCACATGCTGGATAATTCACATGTCATAAGTTCCTAGTTCATTGTATGTCCAAGCGAAAACATCTTGGTACTTCTTAAATAATTCACTAAAGGATTGCCGCTCCTAGGGGGTGCACTTGGTACCGAGATTAACGAACTTCGGGTCTGCTTCTGTCCCGAGGTTCACTTGTTGGTGCAATAGGGTGGAATTTTGCACCTTTGTATTAGTATGCCCTCAAAATAGATTATGTAAATCAAATAACTTCTTGAGGGAGACGACCCATTTGGGTATTGGGTTCCCCTTGTGTTCTTCCCTTTCCTTTTGTAAAGCCAAATCATGCTCCTTTTCCTCAATCACTGTATCCTTGAATACATCTGTGTTTAACATGAAATATAATAGCTATTGATCATCATTAAAAACATGGAAATTAGTCACAGTATCCAACACTGCATGTTTATATACAATTTCAATAGAAAAAACATCCCTTAATGGGGTAAAACTAGCAGCAGCGTTTGCTAATGTATCGGCTGCTGCATTATGCATTCTAAGTACTAACTTAATATCAAAAGCATCAAAATGGAATTAAAATGCCATACCTCCTACTGATATCCTTTCAAATGGTGGGATGGGTAGTGAATAGTGTTGTGTACCTGCTGGGTGATGATTTCAGAGTCGTTGATTAACTTCAAGCAACCGAATTTGAGGTCGACTGCTTTCTTTAGGCCTAGGAGTAGTGCTTCGTATTCAGCCGTATTATTGGTGCATTGGAATTCTAACCTGCAAGAGATCAGGAATTTTTTTTTTGGGGATATATCAATATATAGCCGACACTGGCCCCTTCATGGGTCTTGGAACCATTGTAATATAGGGTACAGATTATGTTCTCAGGTGTTTCTAAATCGTATGTGTTTAAAAACGATATACTCGGGGCAGAGTCATCGCGTGGACCTTCTGATATGGCAGGGTGGGGCACAGTAAAAGGGAGAAATTCTAACTAGGTGTCTAGGGAGACTAGGGCCTAAGTGGCTTGGTAGCACCCAAAAGCAGCCTCTAAGAAACACATGCCTAGATATTCTTGTGCAAAGTTGATGGGTTTATTGGTTACTTCAAGGTCGGTAACCATATGTTTCATATAATGTTTTCTTTCGACTCGGATCTGATTATTCCTACCTTTTTACGGGAGCCACAAATGGGACCATTCGGTGGCGAAGTATCCCTATAGTTTGCTTAACCAATCCTAACTTAGTAGCATACCGTAGGCTTCCAGAATATCCATGAAAACTATGTCGATGCACTGATGGACTTGGGAGTTTGAGGAGATACGTATTAGGACGTTATTAAATTCTCCCAAGGTGGGAACCAGGGACCTTTCAAGCTGAATGATCCTGGTATTGGTTTTCTTAGGGCGTGTATTGAATTTTTTGCATACAGATAGGGGCATGACATTGGTAGATGCACTAGAATCGAAGAGGCAGTTATGGATATTCGAATTGAAGATCTCAAAAGGTAAGAGAAATGGGGGTGTGGACCCTCGCGAGTTGGCATTGATGGCATTGACAATGGACTAGAGGTTCACTAAGGCTTGGGAGGGTGTGGAGCTTACGGTTCTTGATGCCGAGGTAGGCCTGCTTGTCGAGGATGGGCTGGCGAACGCTTTGAGAATGTGATCACATTGGTTGGCTATTTGAGCGAGTTCGTAAATGGATATATTGGCTCATGTTTTCTTCATGTCTTTGATGATATTGTACCCACAATCTGGGTGCGAAAGTGTCTTGATAGGTGTGCTGGGTGAATTTGACGATGGTCTGGCCTTAGGGGTGCCTCGGGCAGTGGTGAGGCTAGAATTTTTTATGGTCGGGGTTGTGGTTTGATTTTATCTGTTTGGTTGCAGCATTTTTCTCAAGAAAGACCATGCCCCAAGCCTCTATTTCCTCGACCTCTTCCGGCCCCTCCCCAGGTGGCTCATTAGCTTAGGTGTTGCCATTCAAAGTCTGATTGGGCTACGGACCGGTGTTTGGTTGGGGTCTAGTAACTTTAGGGCCTCCTTCATCGACGCTTCAGGGGCTGTCGGAGGTTCATCGGAGAGCTGGTCGACCGCATCTGCGTATTCCTTGAGCATTAGGCTTATGGGTTGAGGCATGAAGTTGACTAGGACACCCTGGCAAGTGTGATACGTTCCAGGGGTTCACAGATTGTCTAGGGAACCAATGGCGAGGATGTTTTTAAGACCTCTAATGATATCGCGGGCGAGCGAGCATAAAGCTCTTAGTTGGTCTAGCTTGACCTCATAGAAAGGTGGTTCCTCCTTGGGGGGGGGTATTCTCTGGAGGTGGAGGACTAGTGTTTTCAAACCCGATCTCTCCCTGTTCTGGGTCGAAGAAGGATTTTTGTGGAGTGTGCACAGGGATGTTACTTTTGTGGTGGGAGCCTTCCATTAGGCCCTCCTTCTAGTGCCAAATCTGTTGACAAGAAAAAATGCCTTGCCAACAGTAAGGGGATCTCCCCGGTATAAAGTACCAACTAGACTCTAAATCGTTTGTGATAGGGATCTCGTTCAGTATCTACACCTGGCTACCATTAAACTGATAAGATGTATGCCCTTTCTCAGATAGAGGTATATTTCGAGATCATGAGAATATACGGATACTCAAATGATACAAGATGAATGGTCGACAAGTTCTCCTGAAAATGAAACATTATGAATAGAAAAGAGAGATTTAAAGCATGCCGCTAAAAGAAGTATTGTTAGCAAAACATCATTAGGTCCATGCTCATATAGAGGCTTGTTTGAACATAAGAGAAACAATTCACTAAGAGAAACAATTGTTTGAACACCCTTCAATTTCTTAAGCGTGTTTCCGAAAGGTTAAGGAAATATCAATAACTAATTCATTAACATATCCCTATGCTAAACTTCCACGTACCATTCATATACCCAAAGAGCTTAAATATATAAATGATGCATGAAAAAAAAAACAGATTAATCGATTTCAAATGATACAAACATATCAGAACATAATATTCATAATGTCAACACACATAAGTTTCCATCAGATCCAATAGTGGAGTCAAAAACATTCATTTGTATTCATTCCCGGAATCATACATTCAATGTTGTACAATTATCTCTCTTGTAAATTCAAAAGTGTCCTCAGACACATAACTTTATTGATCACGAAAAAAGATTACATAACAGATTATAGGAGTTTACAAACGTAAACTCTCACTCCCACATTACTAAATGAAATTAGGAAACTAACCTATTTATAAGCTCTATGTTCTAACTTAATCTAGTTATGGATCACTTGGAAAACCAACAAGTGTCCATTTACAATAAATGACCTTCTAACTATTCTACTAACTTTATTCCTATTTTAGAGCCTAGGAAACGACTCTATTCTAGAGTCCTATTTTTACTAACAAAATACTATTTCTAAGTATCTCTAATATTTATTAAATATTCTAATTTAATAAATATATTTATCCTAACTTTACATTATTTAAGTTATGTATTTTTGGATTTATAATTGTCTTTATGAAAGAGGCTAACATCTCTCTCATTTTGGAGTCCGAAAAAAGGTCCTTACATTATCTCCCGAGGGAGTACATATAGAATAAAAAATGACCTTTAGGCTACCCTGCCCTTTCATCTTCCCAACTGTTGGTATGGTCTGCAGCCTGGGAGAATTTGTGACTTGTGACCTGAGTGAGGTTGCGACCTCCGACTAGGAAAAATTATCATCCTGCGACCTGCCCATGCCTGCGACTTGTTAACCCATTCTTTTCAAGGAAGAAACTTTGTGATGGAGAGGAAGGGGTTTCTACCTATTGTTGTTCTTTAAGATAGGTCTGCCAGGTTAGGTAGTCGGTGACCACTAGAGTGATTTGGGGCATGTCCTCTCCCAGTCTGTGAAAACATTCAAGAGCATCTAGAAATAATGTACATCTCTTTGTGTTGACCTGGTTGGATAGAGAGGCCAACTTGGTGTAGATTCAGACTTGTGTAACAATGTACTGGGTGATGTTTTCCTTGGAGGCTGGGAGATCCTGAGAGGTGGTTGTCTGTTTGATGGGTCATAAGAATTATTGGATATCCTACATTACCTATTCCCTCGTCCTCTACCTGGCCAGTGTACCTAATGAAGGGATGTGGTGCACTTCCTCCATCGAATCTATGCCATTGATGAGATGGTCATAAGCAGACATTATCTTCTCTACATCTTTTGTGAGCTTGTCTATGGATTGTGGCTTCAGCCGTATCTATACCTTATCATTCTGAGTGTGGATCTAGTCCTTATTTGGCAAGGTGTCAGGGGCTTGTGGGTACCTTTCAGACCATTCGAGTATCATGTATAGTGATGTGTAGACTTCCTTTAGTTGCACAACCTTTTTCCTTGTTTTTGCTTGGGCCCCTACCAAAGGAGCGATTTTTTGTTTTATAGTTATCATCTCCTCGTATACCTGCATCATGGTGCTTCCTAAGATATCCAAATCCCCTTGAATGGAAGCTTGCAGTCTGCTAGCCTAAGTGAGTGCAAGTTGGAGCCTTTTATTTTCAGTTTCTAGGGCCTTCTTTTCCTCCTCTACTTGAGCGTCCCTCTGCTCGAACACATGGAGTCTGCTCTGTAGAAACAAGATTTATCTACTCATCCTGCTGACATTCACTTTGGTGGCAGCTACAAAAGAATTTCTGGCCAACGCTATCATTATGGGGTTAGTCCTGGTGTCCAGGACTATGTCTTTCTCCATGGTCACTACGAGAGGCTCGGTTAGATTCAGTGCAAGGCATTTTCTCTTTTCTTGCCTAATATTATGAGTGTAATAATCGTAAGATAATCTTCTTAGATCCATTACACCATCCTCATGTTCCTCAAGGATGCCGATTTTTGAGAGTGGAATGTGTCCTCCTGTCATGGGAGTTTCCGGGGGAATGTCAATATGTGGCAGGTCTGTTTGCTTCCCGATTTTCGAGGGTTGTGACCCGCTTCCCTCTGCCTCCTTGAATGTATCTATATGTAGCTTCTAAGATTCTTCCTCCTTTCTCTTCTTTTCTTCTTATTATTTATCCTGGTCCTATTTCAACATGTTCTCAGCTTCCCTTTTCTGCCGTTCTTCTTCTTCGTTCTTCTTTCGGGCCTCTACTTCTTGCTTATTTTTGCGTTCCTCTTTCTGTCGTTTCTTCTATTGCTCTTAGGCCTGTTTCCTTCGTTTCTCTTCTTCCTATTGTTGTGCCAAGGCATATTGGGCTTTCTTGAGTTCTTTCTCTCTTCTCTTATGCTCGGTCTCTAGTTGTGCCTCGGCCTCTTTGCCCCCTCCTTCCTATTGACCCTTAGGAGGATCACTGCTTGTAGAATTTTTCATCCTTTTGGATTGGGAAGTCGATGCTCCTCCTGAGGGGTACTTTCGCTTCAAACCGTCTACTCTATCTTGAAGAGTTTGATTGTCCTAGAAATGACTCTCTCGATCTCCATCCAAGTTGGATTTTCCTTCGGGAGCTAATTCCCTGTTTGCATTATACTAGTATTTCACTTGCTCTTCCACAGGGTATTCTATGTGCTGGTAGGTCCATTTAAATTTGGTCTGCTTTTAGTGTGCGAGGATGATCCTTTCAGGGTCATAAGACCCGTGAGCTAAGTTTATGAAGTGAAATCCCTTGATTTCTTCTTCTTCAGCTTCCACTTCGTCGAAATATTTGACTGTATAGGCACCAATTGTAAGCAGGAGGGTAGGCCACAGTTTCTTCTTTCCCTTACTTAGCATCTTAGTGAACCCACTCGTCATTTGATAGCACACCTCTTGCAATAGCAGTTTATCATTGACAAACTTGGGCAGTGCGTGAGGTGCCTTGAATGATCAAAAAATTCTGATGAAGGTGCCTTTTGTGATGGGAAACTGATGGGCTACCTTGATCACCATCTCCATGGCCCTTTTGGACATGCAGGGAGGATCTTCATTGAAAAGGTGTTGGTAGAGCATAGTGATAAACTTGTTCGAGATGGAATCAAAGTCTTGCTTGTACCTTGTAGCCCAGAACACGTTTAGATCATTATGGATAGGCCCACCATGTGCCGCATCCCAGTTGTGTGGCTATCCATAAAAATTGCACTGTCACGCACACTGCATCTAAGAGGTAGGAAGGCATGTAAAATTCTGATGCACATCCCTCCTGTGGTATTTGGCTTGTTGATATGTTCACCTTTAGATCTGACATTAATAGATGTGCCCAATTGAAATGAGTGCCTTAGGAGGTGATCGCGTACATGTGTAGAAACCGTGTTCCATTAAAATTAGTGGCGTCCTTCCTGCCATACATCCTGCACATCATAGCTGCGACAAGTCTGTATACTTTTCTTAGGCCTTTGGTCTTACACTCTTGATCCTTCTTCCCTTTGAACTTCTCAGGGTCCTCCCACAAACCCTTCAAGGTATCTTGTACTGGCAGGTCATGTGTGGTAATCCACTAGGCGTTGAAGGATTCTTCCCTATCCAGGAGTGATTAGTACACTTCTGTGTCGTTCCCAATAAAATTGGAAAATGGTTTTCCGACGTGATCGCAGATAACCAAAACTTTGAGTCTAGGTTTTGGAGAATCCACTCGATTACTTCCGTGCATGGGAATATTGGTGGGTGGGCGCCCACATAATGTAGCTTGGACATCTTGACCTAAATGTATACATGTCGGTCTACGAGGTCTTCTAGGAATTTTTTTTTGTGAATTCTTGGTAGACTTGATAACACAACATCTTGTGACCTTTCCCGAAGACACAGGTGGTATCTCTATAGATGGGAGGTGGTGGAGGAGGCATGTCTCCTTCTGATAGCTCTATATCTGAGATTTTGTGTTTCCTTTGAAATGCTAGAAGCCCCATGTCACTTGAGGCTGAAGAGATAGAAACAAACTCGAGCTCAGCTTCGATATTCCCTGGCATATTCAGAAAACAATCCCATGATAAGACAGACGACATGAAAGAAAAAATAAAGGAACAATTTTCTATACCAACTAAGGCCTTGGCTGCTCAGGCTGGGTCACTGTGACCTGTGCTGGTCACAAAAATCTAAATTGGAAAGGTTGTGACATGGAAACCTAGCAATGAGGTCATAAGGTCACAAAGTCACACCTATGTGAACAATCCCGACTTTGCGACTCAAAGACCAGGTCGCACGGTCGCATTAGGTATTTTCTGAAGAAAAAAAATAAGTAGTCGCAACCCATGGGGAGAATGGAGAAAAGGGAGAAAACTCTAGGGGAATAGAATAAATAAGAGTTGAAAGGCTCACAGGAAACCCAGGGAGGGGTACCCACAGTGGCAAGAGGAGAAAGGAGGGGTTAAAATGAATTTAGGCATGATAGGATCAGAAAGGGGAAGGGAAACCCTAGCTGGAGTGATAGTGAGGGATAATGATTGCAACTGAGGGGTATCTGAGGCAATTAATATCATAGGTTTGGGGCAGGTAGGGCCATAGCCAATAAACAAGAACTACAGGAGGTTTCAGTGACTTACCTGGGAAAAATCACACTCCGATTGACTTGTTAGACGTCTTGTTTGCTCTGTCGCGCAGTTCGAATGCAACCTACGCAACCCTTTTATTTATAAATGGGTCGCACGCGCGGTCATTAATGGAAGTTGGAAGGTCACAAATTGGGCTCAGTTGGGTGCGTATGCGACCTTGCAACCTGGCAACCTTGGTCAGGTTGCAAGGTCGCTAAATCACAACTTGCTGAAGTTTGGAAGAAGAGCGAATTTGCGACTTTGTGACTTTACTTAGAAAAAACTTGAAGTCATCTTTTGGGTTGAGATTAGCTGTCCAAGGTTGGTTGTTTGAGGT
The DNA here is from genome assembly GCA_034641835.2 of Pinus albicaulis. Lineage (NCBI taxonomy): Eukaryota > Viridiplantae > Streptophyta > Pinopsida > Pinales > Pinaceae > Pinus > Pinus albicaulis. The sequence continues at coordinate 401,947,814 of CM076579.1, forward strand.
TCATGGTAGAGACTGGAGCAAGCTCGTCCTTATTAGAAGCAACAGGGGCTCTAAAATTTTAAACTAGTGCCAAATTTCAGAGGGTGTTGTGGTGGCTACAACAAGCACTAAAATATTTTTTTTACTCCATTATTGTTGTTAACATTTATAGGCAAAGGAACCAAGTCTCTGATCAACTATCCAAAGAACCATCACAGTTAGAGTGGGGTCACTGGTTCATTATCGAGCAGGATGGAAAAAATGAGTATCAGTATTTCCATATACCCTTCATAGAGGATATGAAGGGCCAGAGGGCAGTTTGTTGGAAATAATGAGAGGGGGGGGGGGGGTGAATCAGTATTCCTTTCAATTAGAGCATTAGTTAATATTAAATTATTATCAGTGTTTGTACAATGGTAGCGGTAAACAAAGGGAACACAAATTCACACATTTTTTAAGGTGGAAACCCACTCCGAGACAAAAACCACCAAATGCTTCTCTAATAATTATTTAACATTCAACTCCAATTGAAAATAAATCTCCAAATTCCTAGAATCTAGAAAAGCATTATTCTCCAGCTCCCACTGGATGGACGCTCCAACACCCAAGATTCTTCAGTAGTCAACTAAACGGATGCCCCAACATCCAATGAGCTACAATGTACCCTAGCACCACCCTACCACCCTGAATTTTTCACAGTCTTGAGCCTATTGGTGACTTTATGCACCAACCTAGCACCACCCTACCACCCTATAGAAGAATAAAAGAAGAATGGACTCCCGTACTAGGGAAAATGGTCCAATTTACAATGATATAGAATGATGTAGAAGAAGAAGACGCACTATACAATAACCCCAACTATGACACAACCACCCAATGATGATCCTAGACCTCTCGACACTGCCTCTTCAACTCTTGGTAGATAGACACTAGTACAATTTTTACAATAATGTATTTACAATGACTTAGTACAATAATACCTTTATAGTGACTGTATGTCGTGCTGCCCACTTGAAGACTTCACGTGATGAACTTATTGCTACTCTTCTACACCCTGATTGCTGCACTTGTCATGCTACCCTTTGTTGCACCTTGATTTGCTTTTCTTCCCTAGAAATTATGGTCCTTTGTAGCCCTTGACAACACATGATCTAGCTTTTTCTTGCCTTCTAGGAGCTCGATATTGAATCTGGTGTATCTCTGTTATTTCAGATCCACAATATGTGATTTTCAGCCCTATAGTATTCCTATAAGTATTCTTTCCAATGCCATAGGTTTGACCCAATTTGGATTCTTTGAGAGAGAGTTATGCTGAATCTCTAACAATGTGCTAATTATGGACTGTTTCAGTAGAGAGACGTTGTATGACATGCCATGTGTCAGTGTTTCTTCATTAGGCTCTAAAATTTATACAGAAAAAACTACAGCCCGTGCACTATTTGCCACATTTTATAGAATTCCAATCTGGTACTCAGAGAGAGAGTTATGACGATTTTCCCAAGGTCACTTCTTTGAGATGAATTTAAGGAGCCTGCAAAAACACTGACTTCCACAGATCATATCTACGAAAATATTGCGTACCTTGATCTGAAATTTTTACAGATGCTTCCTCAGGATTGTGGCTTCACCTCATAAAAAATTCAGCTTCTGAACCTTCGTAGAACGAAAGTTAGAGTGAAAATTCCACAATGACCTGTTTGAGATAGCAAAATCCCTACATAAGGAGGATATGAGGATCACAATTTATATAAATGCTTAGGTTGAGAGGGGCTTCAACAAGTGAAAATGGGAGGGATTGTAGGAGCTTAAAAATTATTAATTATTGACTTTTCAATGACCCATGCCACAACCCTATGGGGTTTTAGCCCACTAACTGGGGTTACAAACTTCAAACATGAATCTCTCAAACCATGAAGAATTACGCGGTGTGCCATATATCAACGGAAACATCTGGACAAGTAGAAACCATCAAAAGCATTCTTGACCCAAAATATAGTAATTTGGTAGGTCAAAATTCCCATGTAATATTGGGGTAGCCCCTGGTGCTTCTTGGGTTGACATCAATGACAACCGCTGATCAACATAGTCTAACCTAGCTGTCAATTTTGGCTGATTTTTGGCCGGGCTGTGGCCGGTTTTTATTGTTATCTCATGTGATTATGTAGATATTTTTGTTTTGCACAACATTGTTTTTTACACGTTTATTTATGTACAACTGAACTATATGACTCTAAGTGATTTTGATCTATGCATAGATGATTATGCTACTGATACAACATGTAATTTTCTTTTATAATGAAAATTACGAATTTTTCCTTGGAAAAAAAAATAATTGTAAAATTTGTACATTAATCATTCAATAATTGTAATTAAATTATATTAATTAATGCAATAATTGTAATTAATCAGTTTTTGGTTAATTAATAATTATTAATTCAATTAATTAGGATTAGATTTTTAATTAAAATTTCTCAATTTTGGCCTAGGCAGACAGTTTTCCAGAATTATGATAATTTTGGCACTTCAACTTTGAAGAGACATATCTCAAGCTTTACTTAGCCAAATGAAACTCACAATAGCTCATTGGAAAGATAAGATAAAGGGGAATGATATGGGAAGATTAATCTTAGCATATTCAAATATTTAATAACTCATAAATTCAGCAAAAGACAAAGTGACTATTAGGATTTTATGGCAGAAATAATAAATATTTTACTGAGAGAAATAAATAAACATAACCATGAAAGAGCCAGCAAAAAATCACATAAACATATATGTTTATCCGGGAAAACCCCAAATCTGGGGAAAAACCCATCCTAATGAAATTTCATTAACCACTAGCCACAACCCTGGCCAATCTGGCCAAGTGAGCCTTCACCGCTCACCTCTAGGCACTTACATTACAATGAAGTCTTCCCAACCTTTTTATAGGCTCCATTACATGCAATACCATGGGCCAAAACCATGGGTGCACAAAACCATGTGCCCAAAAACCACTACTATTTACCCTAGTCAACTTTGACTCTATCCCAAGTCAAGTTTACCTAACAATTCCCCCCTTAAACTTGACTTGGGGATTATTGACTAAATCCAGCCAAACCTACTAAGTGAGACAACCCCGCTCACTCTAGCTCTTCCCCCCTCAAATTTTTACCCAGGGTAATTGTAAACTTGACATCCCCCCTATCACCTGGGTCTAACCCAAACTTTACTAGTGATTTACCCAGGGGTACGCATGCCATACCAGGTCTTACAGCAATATGCCCATTGACATGTAATAAATTAACTCCATTATAATAATATTTTTTTTTGTTTCATTGTTGCTGTCTTTGTACATATGAAATCAATGTCCATATAAAAAGAACCCATCTACCAGATTACATGGGTCACCAACCTCTGTAACCGCTAGTCCTCTAGGAATTCTCTTCAGATACATGGTTCATCAATTTAATTAATTCACCTGCAAATATCCTCTCTCATCTTCTACATGATGTCCTCTCCAAAGAGGACATCATAGTTGTACATAAATCTGCCCTCTAAGATTTTGCTGGTCCATTCTAATTTTCTGCTTGGTTGCTTGGTGAAGCTCCTCTTCTCCACTCTCGACCACAATTTTGACATGGCCCACTAAAATCATCCACATTTGCTGGCTTCAGTTGGAACTCGAAACTTCTCCCAATCAATAATTTAAAAAAAAAAAACAATCGACTAAATATGAGAATTTCCCGTTTGGGGGTTTGGTCAATATTTTTGCATGCAAAACATAAATAATGTGGCAACGTTGTATCAATTTTGAAAGGGCACCGCGTGCATGTTCTTCATGAAGCTATACAAAAGCAATGTTAGTTGAATCACAAGCATTTGTTTTGGCACTAGTTTCAAAGAACTTAATGCCATACTCATTTGCAAGTGCTTGACCGCGTTCAGTTGAGACAGCTCTCTTACTCTCATCCATATCAGCCTTGTTGCCAGCCAGTATTTTATTGACATTATTAGAGGCATGCTACTCAATATTCTTTATCCAGTTCCAAATGATGATTCATCTGTGACATCGTACACCAGAAGAATACCCATAGCATTCCGATAGTACGCTGTTGTAATTGTCTGGAAACGCTCTTGACCAGCAGTGTCCCAGATTTGTAATTTAATAAGCTTCCCATCTAGCTCATCCGCAAACCTATCATTCTCTGCGGCAAAGAGCTCCTCGTCATTTATCGCCCCAGGGACCCTCCGGGACTTGACAATGAGCATCACATGAAGCATATCATAGATCTTGGCCTTCCAGGGACCGATCATTTCAGTCCTGTCCTGCCGCTTCCAATTCAAATGAGGCACGAGCTCGGCCTGGGTAACATCAATGCCAAGCCTATATAAATTCATCTGCGCCATCAGGGCAACCTCTTGCGCAACCTCGACATCGGATGGCGGAGTCCTGGTGCCCTCGAGCGCATTGCTGATTTCTTTTTCCTTGTGAGTTAGAACGATAAGTGATCCAGCGGACAATCTCGAGTCCTAGTGCCCCTGCCCAAGAACAAGAAGCTCTGATCGGATATCTGTATCCGAAAACCATCAAACCCTGCCAGGGTCATGTCAGCCCTAAGGTTCGAACTGCACTTCCAGATCCCGTAAGTGTCAGACTGCGCAATGCTCCCTATGAAGGGGATAACGGAGCTCAGTAATTTCCATATAGAAATCTCTCATTCTCCCAGCAGTGGCTATGATGCGGGGTATGTGTCGGCACCACTTAAATATTCTCTTTTTCACAGTTGCATGTTTACCCATTGCTTGACTCTTTGTCAGCGGTAGTTCCACATCAGATCTGACAATATTTGTGTTCTTCATATGCAAATTCGTTTGTGATACAACAGATCCAACACCTTCAAGCACAGATCTATCCAATCAAATTGCACAGAGATGATTCCTGCTTCTTACATAGTAGTAGTGAAACTATAGACACAATAAAATTATTACACCAGCTTTGATACCAGTTGTTAGGATTTTACGACAGAAATAATAAATATTTTACTAAGAGAAATAAATAAACATAACCATGAAAGATCCAACAAAAAATCACATAAACATATATGTTTATCTGGGAAAACCCCAAATCCGGGGAAAAACCCATCCTAATTAAATTTCATTAACCACTAGCCACAACCCTGGCCAATCCGGCCAAGTGAGCCTTCACCACTCACCTCTAGGCCCTTACATTACAATGAAGTCTTCCCAGCCTTTTTATAGGCTCCATTACATGCAATACCATGGGCCAAAACCATGGGTGCACAAAACCATGCGCCCCAAAACCACTACTATTTACCCTAGTCAACTTTGACTCTATCCCGAGTCAAGTTTACCTAACAGTGACCAATTTGCAACAAATTTTTTATTTTATTTTATTTTATTTGGTGAAACTTCATTGGCTAGAAAAAAATGTTGTTAATAATTCATTCCCAGCAATACTCAAAGAATGATATGATAATTTTGAAGCAATCATAGCATAATAATTTCTTTGGATTTTAATTTATTTTTAATTTAACAATTTGTTGAAAAATGGTTTGATTTCTATTTTGTGCACCCAATTTGTTTTAATTTCTGATTCTTGATTTGTTTTTGGCAGGAGAGAAAGTGGGAAGTTGAGGAAGAGAAGACTTGGAACATTGGAATTGCACCAACAAGAGAGAAAGAAGAATTTTGGCCAATTAAAATATGTTGGAGCAAATTGATTCTCCAACAACTCTCTCATTTTATTTTTCTTTTGTAAATATATAAATATGTATTTTGTAGAATGGTTGCGGGGTTCCTCTTTTCTACAACTAGAGGCTCTAAAAGCACTATTGTATTAGGGAATTATAGTTGTAGGTGAGAGAAAAGGTCATATATGGGTTAATGAGATTTTTATTTTTCAAATCTAAAATTTGTATTGGTGGTAGAGTTTACACTATTGCAACGTTTTATTTTAGTGGTAGTGTTTATGATCTGTGAGTGACTGTTGGAGATCATCTCAAGGAACAGAGAAAGAGACCAGGTTTCATTAGTTTATAATTTGAATATTTTTATTTAATTGCAAATTTAATTTATGTAATGATAGATCCATGTAAAATTTGCTCATATTGTGCATTCATGTTTGGTGTGAGAAAAAATATGTTTTGGATTAGCTATTTAAGTCACAGTCACATAGAAATGTTATTAATTTCTCTTTTCTCAAGTATTTAAATCATATTTCTAAGTAACTATTACTTATAAATCTATTATCAAAAGTTGATTAAATTACTATTGAAATTATGAGAACTTTTTCTTGGTTTTGATAGTTAATTATTCAATGTTACTATTGATATTCAAATAAAACATGTTTTGGTAATTATAATATCAGCTTATAGAACTATTTCATTATCCATATATTCATCATCAACCAGACATGCTAAAGTCTCCAATTATTTAGTTTTTCTATTCTTTGTTGGGATATATCTATATCTTCTTAATCGAGATAGATTTAGAAATTATTTTTACTCCCTACATTTTAAAGTAGATCTACATTTAGATTTAATTTTTCTTTTTAGAAGTTCCCTCACACAAGGGCATACCTTAGTTGTGGCTTCGCTAAGCCATAAAGTGAGCTTAAGGACATGTTTACAATGCACATGCACATCAAGAGGGCAGATCTGATTTATCTCTTTCTATTGGCAAGTAATTGACATATTATAAGCTAGTAGAGAGAGAGAGAGAGAGAGAGAGAGAGAGAGAGAGAGAGGGTAATTGGACCCAATTGAACCTGTTAGTGCCGTTACATAAATGGATAGGAGTTTTATTTGGGACTCTGGCTGGGTGGCCTCTCTCACATATTGTTGAGGTCATTTTGGACTATCACCACATCCTTAAAATTTCCCTAAATGAAGTGATGGGTCAAATAGGGAAATTGAGGTGGTTACTTGCTATACCATTGGCTGAAATTTTCAATTTTCCCATCCACCTCCCTGTACCTTCATATATGTGGTTAGTTGGCTTCCCAACTGGGCCAACTCTCTTTCAATAACTATTTTTTGGAAATAGTTAGAGAAGAATTTTAAATTTAAATATTGGCAATTTGGTAATATGGTTTTTTCGGCAAAGGTTGTTTACTTGGCATGTAAGGTAATACCCCAACCCCCTCCCTAGTTTCTGCTCAGAAAGTCATGGATATTACAAATGCTCCACCCTTCATTCAATTGTTCAACAAATTTTTATTAATTAAGCATATACTTTTACATCATTTATATTTCCCCCATATAGTATTAACACTGACAAAACATCTTTGCTAAAACTCATGACTAAAATAAGACTTATTTATAATTATATATTGGGGGAAAATGTGTGTTACAAGATAATAATAAAACTTTAGCATTTCTCACCGACGTTAAAAATTTATCTTGTTTTTGGAAGTTTAGATTTGGTAACCTCTTCTCAGTAGTTCATTAGCCAACTGGACATTGTTCATGATATGTTCAAGCTTCCCCTTTAGATAATAATTCTTTCCACAATGTTCCACTGAATTTTTTGGGCATCAATGAGGTTCTAAACCTTATCATGGATCAATAATTACTTTTCATTCTAAAAATTCAGTTCCCAAAAACAATATTTGTCAAGGTTTCACCATAGGATCTTCATTCATTGATCTTATGACATAACATGTGTTCATGGGATATTAAGGAATACCCAAAATTTAACTAGATATTAATAAATACCTCCCAAAATCCTTTTGTTGAGCCCCTCTCCAAATACATCTTTTTAATTAAAAAAAATGCCCTTATTTTTACCATATACCCCTTTTTATATATCCCAATACCTCAAATATTTGTGTGCCCCTCAATATCTCACATTTCCATGTTCCCCCCGCCCAAATACCTTTAATATATTAAATTACTGTTCAAAATGTTAAACCTCCTTTATAAATGAACACAATATTGGTTATCAAGGCGAAGCCCTCACTATCATTCAATGTCAACTAGGATGAAATTTTCCCTCTTTCCTGAATGTATTTGAGGCCAATGCTTTTATTGTTGGGAGGGATATGGGTGTCAATTATTGTATTTTTAATTATTATTTGTATGTGAAAATTCCCGTAGGACATCATAGATTGTCATTTTTTTTCCTATTATTGTGGTTAGTTGAGATGTTAGTTTTAACAATAAAATGCCTATTAATTTTGATGCAAAAGTAATTTAGGCTATTTTATTCACATTTTGGTGTAGATATTGTTGGGTGGTTTTGATACACATCATGCAAAGAAGCTTAAAAAATTAATCAAGAGATACTAATAGATTCTTTGACTCAACAATTTCCCTTATTTAACCCTTGGTGTCTATAAGACATTTCTCTTTTGTTTATGTTGATCCATGGAGGGCTTAAATAAAAACTATTTTCATAGAGAATTATTTTGAAATGGATATTGTCTCTGATACCTCTTTAATCATATAGTGAGTTGAATTATGAAGAAATATTTACTCGAATTAAACAACCTTAGTGGTAGCTTGCTTTATGTCAAGAAATCATTTCATTAATTAGATACAAAAATTGTGCACCCTAGCAAGGAGCTCAAAACCACTTGAATATTAGCCATAAGAGAAGTGAAAATATATTGAAAAAATATATCTTATCATGAAAGCCACTCTTTTCAACTCACTTCCACAAATTTCCATCTCACTTTTATTGGTGTAATGTAAGATAGTTCTCATCTCATCATTAGTTTTTTTTTTGTTAGGAACTTTATATTACTTTCAAAAATAATTATATGGTATATTTTCATAAGCTATCGGTTTTCCACCTGGGAAAATATACCAAAAATATAGGTTTAAGATATTAACATTACATATTGCAAAATATATAAGTTTATTATATAAACTACAAGGAAAAATAAGAGAAGTATTTTTCCAAAAAAATTGATATCCATAGTTATAAAACTGACATAATATAAAACCATAGCACAAAAGTTGTCTCACCTTAGGAAGAGCCCACTTGTATTAATGGAGGAGGACCATTTTCTTTATCAGAGGAGGTGAAGAAAATATTTGCTAGCTTTTTAGCAGAAATAGAAACTTTTTTGTCCAACATTTCCACCTTATCCATCGATAACACCCTCTTCCCACATCTAACCAACTAACTGGCCACTCGGGGAAAACATGCGATGAGAGGCTACTAATATGAGATTCAACCTCCTATATGACCTTAAGGAAGTGGAACCGATGAAAACCTGACAAACAGACCTTACACAACATCGATAACACCTCTAGGAGGTAACCCAATCTCCTAGACCCCTGAACACTTAAGGGGAATTGATTTTTTACCCTTTTGAGCCTTAGACGTGCACATATAAGGGAAAGGGAGTGTCTAGAAGCCTATAGCCATGGGAATTTCAAGGCAAGATCATATCCAGGGCCCCAAAAATTCAATTATGTACCTGGAAGTCTAGGATTTTTGCCGCCTTTTCAGCCCCGGAGTCCAGGTCACTGCCTAGAGTGGAAACTTCATCAAGAGATGAGACCAAAAAATCTTAAAAACTAGGAGAAGGAGAAGACAATTACAACAATAACACATGATTTAGGCTCTGATTATAGATATGAAAAAAATATTACAATAATGGGTTTGAAAGGTAATTACATTGCAAGTACTAGTTCTTCAAGTTGTCTAAATAGTACTCAAGATGATGAAACAAGAATAAAGCTTTTCCATGTTAGAGTTATTTCAAATCATACCAATATTGACACCCTATTTGATAGTGGCTCACAAGAAAATCTTGTTTCTGAAGAATTACTCAAGAATTTGAATTTAGAGACCATTCATCATCCAAGACCTTATCCTTTAGGTTTTGATATGTAAGAATGAAAATTTGCAGGTGACGAGGAAGTGCATTCTTAGATTTACAATCATTGCAAACTTTCTTGATGAAGATAAACTTGATGTTGTTCCGCTTGATATATCTCATATTGTTTTGGGAAGCCCATATCTTTATGATAGGAGAGAAATATTTCATAGCCATGAGAATAAGTATCACTTGTTCAAGGATGGGATTGAGTACACTGTTAGGGCACATAGTAAGAAGATGAATTTGTCTCTTATGCATGCTGGAAAAATGAAGAGAATTGTGAATGCTTGTCATTTTTTTTCTTTGTTAATGCTCAAGCATCAAGATGTTCGCAATGAGGCCTTTCAAGGAACTGCATCAAATGAAAATTATGATTTCATTGAGGTTGCTAATAGTTGTGATAATATTTTTTATGATTCTAACATGTTGCCTCCAAAAAGAGGTTAACAAGATGAGGTAAAATTGCAACAACATGCATCATTGTTGAACAATGATGTGAAGAAGATGCCAGTGCAAGAGAGTGAAAAGGTCAAAGAGAAAGCACAAAGAAGGAATTGGGTTCAAAATTTCATCTTGTGCGTTTCACAAAGTGTTGTCTTTGAAATGGGACGTTTCATGGTGATGGCAATCACATTTGGTCAAGAGTCGATCCAAGCACAAGTCGAGACATGTTAAACATCGTCATGTTTACAATGTTCAAGGTGGGAAGAACTTGAAGTTGTTTAAGTTTTCATTGATTGATTATCGAGGAGGTAATGTGTTTTTTCCTTCAAGGATAAGTTGTTGTTCTGCATATTCTAGGAAATTGCAACAAGATGATATCTACAACAGCAAGTCAAGGTCTGCAAAATCATGGAAAACGACCAGTTTTCAAGAAAAACTCAGATTTTCGTATTTAAGAATTTTTTAGTGGATAAAGACTAGAAGGGTGAGGGAGTTGAGCCCTCATCCATTTACTGATATATAAATAGCTTTTGGAGGTCCAAAAGCTTCCAGTGGGGAGGAATGATCTGGTGGATCAAATTTATGCTCAAAATTCAAAGTTCTCAAAATGGAACGAAACCTATGTGCTTGAATAGATATCATCGTTCGGAATTTGGTGCAATTCATTTCACGCAAAACCGACTCTATTAGTTCCAGTCTTCGCAGCCTATCACCAGGGATCAAAATGGGCTCTTACTATGTCTAGTTTTGTTAGATTTTTTTCACATGATCTTCAGTGCAAAACATATTTTAAATTTTTCCATCAGAAGGAGCTCAGAAAAATATTTCCAACGGTATATCACACTCCTGTAACCGGTTTCTGGATTAGAAGATATGATCGAAATGAATGATTGATTCTTGGTTATGCATGTTTTGAGGTCAGTTGCTGCACACAGGGACAAGTTTAATACAAAATCAGTTTGGACAAGAATTTTACAAAAGTGAAAGAGGTTTTTTTCCATCACATGCTAAATAACAAAAACCTTCTTCATTTTATGCAAAAATGTTACTATGTGGGAGATATGTAGTGATATTTGAAGCCTACATTAAAACAAAACAAATTTTGTAGTTATTTTACTGTCTTAGTCATTTTAGTACGGTGCCATGTTACAATCTATGGAAAGTAATTTTGAGAAACCCAAAGAGGTTTTTGTTAACCACGAGCCATATGAAAAAACCTCTCTCAGTTTATTCATAGGTGTCGTGAATTGGAATATTTGACTAGATCTTTACAGCTCATTTTTACAGATTTAAATTTTTAATGATTTTCTGTTTTAGAGATGATTTTGTGGCACATATTCCGAGAAATTGGAAACGAATTTCCAAAATTTGAGAGAGGTATTTCTCCAAAATGACCTTATCTACAGAAACCTCTTTCAGTTTTGTAACAAGTTCTATGGTTCAGGATATATGAGTTCATCTTTGACACCTAATTTCAGAAATTCGGTCCAAGTTTAATGTAACTGATTCTATTTTGAAGAAGATGGTTGAGCTCAATTCCCTTAATACAAGGATCAGAAAATTGTATATATTTTATGAATTTCAGAGTGTAAGGGTTGGATTTTTGCAGCAGAGTGAGGCTGCTATTTTTGTAACAATTTGGCAAGGAATTAATAAAGATATGTAGCTCTGATTTGTGGGATCTCTATGGTATGGATTTTAGCATTGTTCTTTCCTTCATGTTCATATGTTAATTGTCATGTTTACCATTCATTCATTCACATTGTCTGGTTGGATGATTTCAAGATAGATAGGTAGAATCCATTGTTTAATGCTCTGCCTTGGGAAAACATTCAATGCTCTATGTTTTCTTCTGTTTGAAAATGATCCATCTCCTATGCCCTTTTCAGCTCCTCACCAGTCTTTAAACAGTCCATCATTATTTAAAATTAATTGCTAAATTTCTTGCCTACCTTGCCCCATGAAATACCCTGTATCTCTGATTTAATTCCCTAGATTCAAACTACCCAGCCCCATTTGATCCATACAACCCTGAAAAATTTATAAAACATTTCGAGCTATTATACCTAGCCTAATATCAGTTTGTTATTACACTTCATTGAATATATTTTCATGGAGAGAGCCCTCTCCTGACCTTGTAGGGCTAGCTACAAGGCCGAGCGTGGTCTGTGGTTACCTCAGAGTTGCCTCTTCTCAGCCGTGAGGTTCATTCTGAGTGCTAACAGACTCCATATGCTCCTCCAATCATGATCTGTTCGTTTGGGTAAACAACACAAAAAATTGTTTTTGGATGTACAGGGCTGCCAAGTCAGTAGTCAGTATTCCTGACTAGACCCTGAATATGCATGGTTGAGTTGAATTTTTCCATCAATGGATGGTCACCACTTGTCCCCTTCATATTGGTTTTGAAATGGTTTGTTTCTATTGCTTGTTGATCGAACCAACTAGGGAACACCAAGTGGGCCAACCAGAGGTCACCACGTGGTGCATTGGTGGCCAACCAAAATTTATGTTATAAGGCTGAAAGAACTCCAACGGATTCAAACACAGAACCTTCAAGCAGCAAGACTGGATCTCGACCATTGTGCCACAACAAGTTTCTTAACCCTATAATTCGTTATAGCTATTTAATGTTTGTTGAATATTATGGTGGGTGTTGGGACTGGGGTTAACTCCTGACCCCGGTCCATGGAATAGGGTTAGGGGCTAACTCGGGTCCACATATATGGTGGAGAAATTTTTTAAAGCCTTGATTTGAATTAAACCATAGTCAGCGTCGAACCACAATCATAAAAACCATCGGGAAAACCACGAGATCGACGACTTTTATGAGACCACTTTGCGCATTTTTGGCCAGGTACAAGATAACCGGCTCGATTAAGTGTCCCACAATTTTTGTAGGTAGTTGGAAAAAAATCACTCTGTTAGTGCTTTTTGGGGAAAATTTGTAGGGTGGTTTGTAGGCAGGGTGAATTTCTAGGAGGAATAACAGAAGAACTTGGGAGGATCATAACATCTTCAATTCTTATCCTTTTTGGGAGCAGAGAGAGGCTAGATAGGGGTTTTTGATAGTTCTGGAGCCATTGGAGCTATCAATACAACCATTTGAGTATTATAAATTGATGTAAACACAATTTTTTGAGCATAATGAAAGAGGCCCAACCATTGGAAGTTGGACTAGGAGATGTAGCCTAGGAGGGGCAAACTCCTTTCAATCAATTGTTGTTGTGTGTTTGCCATTATGGTGATATTATCTCTTGTTTACTGCAAAAAATAAGTTTAAATTCATGTTTATTAATTTGACAAAAGAGACTTAAAACCCTAATCAAACACTTGCAAAATTTACATAATCTTCAAGCAAATTCACATACATATCACCATGGCTATCCAGGAAATGGAAAATCTAGACAAATCCACATGCATACACCATGCATGCAAAACTAGTGAGGAAATCATACATGCAACTCGGTACCTGCACTTAGAGCTTGGTGTAGATGTTGATCCCGATGTCCTCTTGTGCTTTCTTGCTTTTACTTTTCCTTCTTTCTCCAAATCACCATGTACGCCACACTCTCTAAGCTCCAAGAATACTCTAAGCGTCCAAGAGTATGAGAGAGAGAGAGAAATGAGAGCTCCAAAAATGAACTGACAAAATCGTACCCATTGATCCTCAGAAGCCTTTTTATTAATGAGGCCTCTTTTTTCTTCATTTTCCATTATTTTCCTTCATTTTCCTCCTCACATGAAACCTATGACCTTATACCTCCCTTTTCTCCTAATTTCCATTATTTTCATAAATAAAATGCCAATTAATGCATCATTCCTTTCTAAAGCCTTTTCCATTGCATTTTCCATTTTCCTTCAGCCATAATATACTGAAGTGAAAACCCGCTAGCATGTTTTTCCCACCATTCAGCTTGGAATATGTGTCCCATCAACTGTGGTCTTATATATATATATATATATATATATATTACATGAATTTTTAATATGAATTTTTTACCAGGGTTGCTAGAGAACCCTCCCGCTTGGGGGAACCCTACCCTCATTGTTCATTGACACCTAAAATCGAACAAACTGCTAGAAAAAAAAATTGCCTATGGAGCTTTGTAACATAGCTCATTGTAGTATTTACAATTACCACTGCTAAAAAATGACAAACATACTGTTTACTAGAGCTTTATAACATAGCTCATTACAATATTTATACTAAAAGCACATTTTCTTCAACCATAAAATAATCATACTTTCTGTGGAGCTTTATAAACTAGCACAATACAATATTTACAATAATATACACATATGCACATATAAAACCAACAAATAGAAGGATATTATGCTTGTATCAACAACAATGGAATCCAGAGGCCCACACCTTCACCCTCAAAGTAATACCAGGATTCACCTCCTTTCCAGGAAGTCTGTAATCCACTTTCAAAGTAAAATATGCATACAATGTCCAGTGCTACAATCTTGCGCTACTGTACCCTCAATGAACAGTTATCGGCTCATTTTTTCATGGCACGCTCCCAATGTGCATCTGATTTCATTTGGCAGTGCTACTTATAAAAAAAATTCCATCCCCAAATTTCATTTCTTAGTTACAGAGTCCCTTGGGAAATCCGTTAACCCCTTCTGGTAAGTCACTCACATTCCAAGTTACGCTAGCACCCCCATCCCAGAATCTCCATCCATTGGCAAGGTTTCCTCACATTAAAAGTTTTAAAAAATAAGGCATATACTTGTCTCAAAACCATCATACCAGTCATAGCATGCTCATGGATGTAAATGTACACTATTGGGTACCGGTGTCCCATAATGGCCCTGCTCCTGAAATGATTTACCAACATACTGTTGCATGTTTCAATTCCTTCTTTTTTTGCTGCTACTTCTTGCAATCAGTTTCAACCACCCAATCAAGCATTTCCATGCTGCCTGTACCAAGCACATAACTTCCATTAGATTCAAAATAAATTGAAATAATTTAAAATAACACCTCATTGGTAGCTCGTCAATAAGGTACACTTGCAATCCTATTTAATTCCTATCACAACAAGTCAAACTGGTTGTTTGATCAAAGCATCATGTATAAACATATCACATCTATTTAGCTCAAAACACAATCATCATAGGTCAAAATCATGAATCACATGCAATCATCATAAACCATAATCATAAATCACATGTAACCATCATAAGTCAGAATCGTAGATCACATGCATAATAAGACTGAAATAAAATACTGATACTTATCCTTCATCGATCCTTACTTATGCCTCTATTCCTTTGTACACACATCATATTAATTTCCACACCCGAGAAACATACAGTGCCGTCTCTTCAATCACATACACATCCATGTAGTGTGCATCACAGCACATACACAAAAATATGACATACAACAATATACAATACATACACCCACACAAGCATACGACACATACACCTATACCTGACGTACTATAAAACACAATACATATGGCTGCACCGACATACAACACATACACCTACACCCAGTGTATAGTACAACAAAATACATATACATATATACATACATACGTAGAGTACAACACAACAAATACACATGTCAAGATACCACGAATACTCTATGCACATACATAATACTGCATGCCCTCAACACAACATGTACGATATGGACATAATACCACATGTATACTAGTATGATATGCACAACATATATGCAATACCACCTGTACACAACACTACCTTCATAATGTGTGCACAACATTACATGTACATGACACCACATGCACAACATGTTCACAACGCCAAATTTACATTGCACCACCTGTAAAATGTGTACACAATACAACATGTACACAACACCACATGCACGGCATGTACACAACACCACATGTACACAACATCACATTCACAACATGTACGCAACACCAACTGTGCACAACACCACATGTACAAAAAATCACATGCACAACATGTACGTGGCACCAACTGCACAAAAAATCACACGTACACCATGTACACAACACCACATGCATACAACACCATATGTACAATCATGCACACAACCCCAAATGTACATAGCACCATATTTATATCACGCAAACAGCACCATATGTACATAGCACTGCATATTCAACATGCACATAGCACCATACATACACAACACTGCATATCCAACATGCGCACAACACCATATGCACACAACACCGCACATCCAACATGCACACAGTACGATATGTACACAACATCACAAATCTCGCATGTACATAACACCATCTATACTTAGCACTGCATATCCAGTATACAAACAACACCATATATACAACATGCATACAACATCATATGTAAATAATAATACATATGCAACATTGAACATCACCATAGGTATAATAACTAAATATACAACATGCATAAAATATACACAACAACAGTACTGCACATCCATAGGCCACACACTGACCGCACAAAGCAACCCTGTTTCTCCATGCTTATCTAAGCATGTCGTAGATCACACTAATTTCACTTCAGGGGATGTACTCATCAACAATACATGTCCATAGCATAAACATATACATAGCATAATCACAGAATATCAAATCATACCCATATGGTACTAAGCTTGTAGATCTTTCAAGGTTACTCTTCCCACTTGATTCCTCATAGCTAAGAACCTCTTCATGTCATTCATCTACTTAAGTAATCATTCCTCCATGAGAATGATCCCTAAAAACCCTATCAGACAATGGCATAGATATATACATACATATATAATCATTAGCATAAACCAATCATCATCTTGTCAGACAACGACATACATACACACATATATACATATAAACATTTAGCATCAAACAACCATGATCCATGATGACCATGTCAGAAACATACACACATATATATGTACATGTATATATATATAAAAACCAACATAATCATGATCACATCATAATTACCAGATATCATAAGGTCTAGGTTAAGAGAACTTGTTTTATTTGTGCACAACATGCACAACATTGAGGACAATTGTTCCCAATTACATTCCAAGGAATCTAACACCGCAGATCCATTTACTTTACCATTTATGTTTCCTTTCTCATGTTTGTACTGCCATTGTCCATTTACCACAATGGACCCTGTTATCTCTCCGTAATTTGTAAGATTTGCAAGAACAAACGACAGAGGACAACATCAAAACACTTAAGAGTCCAGGACCTAGCCTTCCTAGACTCAGAGAGGGCTCTCTCTGTTCTTTATGATTTATGATTTAACTTGATGATTATAATTGTTGATATTAAGTTAGTTATAGAGATTATGAGAACTTTTGGTTTTGATTGGTTGGGTGGTTGGACAGACAGAGCTATGAAACTTAATCCATTGGGCTATGGAGTCATAAGAGACTGAATTTTGCATCAACTTTTTCAAGGGGAATTCACACGGAAAGCTAACTATGCAGACTAGATCTTCGTGGCAGTGTGAATATGAGATGAAAGAAAATAATGAGTTTACTAATAAATAAAGAGCAGTTAAGAATTCTTTAACTATACTTTAGAGGAAAACGTTAAGATAACAAAAACTAACAAAATTAAGGTGCTCTCTCAGAAAAATATTAACCTAAAACTTTTGTTTTCTAATAAGAGAAATTGATGCACAACATGAAAAGATAGAGGAAAACATTAACACAGAGGAAAGAACATCACAATTAACATAGCTCATCAATCATGTGAACAGTCTCTTTATTATTGATGCCCAGCTCAAAATAGTTACAGTGCTCCAATACAATGATCTTTTACAACACAGAGTCTAAGAAGGTTCCAACCTTTGATAATGAAAATTCGAGCAGTATTTAACTAAAACTTGAGTCGGTTGCCCTAATATACTTGGGCCAAACTTCATTTATAACAAAACAACTGAAATTAAATAGACATATCGCCTGTAAAATTAATTTTGAGCAGCTCTTTATGGATCTAAACACTTTGATGGCTCTGACATATGGTCCTGCTTTTCAAAATATTGGTGTTGGGTATTTAAGTCTGGTGCAGTACTGGCTACTTTCATTTATTGATGTTGGTGTTGATGTGCCTTATTGCCCCTTCAGTGTCTGTTGTTATATCTCTGCATCAATGCCCGACTCAACCTTTTGTGTCTTTTTCCTTGTGACGTTCAGCCTCGCCATGCCTTTTGCCCCTTGTCGGGTCCGAACCGAGTCTTTAGGCCATGTGTAGGCTATTTTATCATAAATGGCGCATAGACCTTATATGCCCGGTCATGGAGGGATGGCGGTTGGCGAATGTGGATGGAATGGAGGACAGCGGAAAAAAAATTTCAGAGGGGGCCTTAAGTGGTAAGTGGTAATATAGAAGGGGGGTGTGAAATAGTAGAAGGAGAACACGTAGCAGGGAGGGTGGTAAGCAATACCACCAATTTCGGACCCCCCCCACCCCCTCCCCCCCATGGTTAAAGTTCGAAAGCTATGGGGAGTGCGAAATGAGACAAGGACTGTCAAATGAGGAGGGGGTGAGTGGAGATGGAGGAAAGGTGGAGGGTGGTGATGTTGTGAAACCAGCTCCAAAAATAGAAGAAAAGAGATATCATCGCCTTAGAAATAAGCCACTTCGAGGGGGAAACCTCCAATACATTACATGGATGAAAAATTCTTCGATGATACAAATGACAAAACCTCCTTTCTATATATAGGAGTCCATGGGGCCATAATGTAATCCTAGTGGGGCCACAATGTAACCCTAGCCGACCTAACAATAATAATGTAAGGGCACAATAATAATAATACGGGGGTTACAGGGGTACAACAATAACAATAAGGGGGGATACACTAACATAATAAGGGACTACACTATTAATATAGGGAATTAACATGCACCTCTCCTTCAAACAAGTGTTGTCCTCAATGCTTGATTATTTCTTGATGATTCTGTATAAAATTTTCATCCTCCCATGTGGAATATTCTATAGGAAAGTTCTTCCACTTGCTGAGATACTCTGAAATTGATCATACTTGTCGAGTTCTTGTTTCTGTGACTGCTTCAGAACTTCTTTCGATGTGATGTTGATCTTCCTGTTGTTTCATTAGATTCTGCACCAAAGTTAGGTTATCCTTTGAGAGTTGGAGAACTTATTGTTGATGCTCAATGTGATCTTCCACTAATTTATCATCCAAATTAGCTATTATTTGATCCTTCAAACCATCAAACTTAGCCTCCATTTCTACTTTTAAACCATCTATGTCATCTTCGGTTTCTCTTCGTAAGATCGAAATTTGTTGCACTTGGTACCGTAATTTTGATATCTCATACTGCAATTATTCCTCTTCATGCATCATAGTGTAGCTTTTTGAGGGCTTAATGGGTATGGAATTATTTTTTGGAGGCACTGTAGAATCCAATACTGATAAAAATTCTAAAATATGCCCTTGGAATCACTTCAAACTGCTTTTTCAAACAAACATTATGCAATTTTAAAAACCAAATACACATCTTTTTCTTGCTTTTGAGGAGCTCGATATTGAAACTGAATTATATCTATGATTTTAGATCTTAAATATATAAAAATTGGCCCTAAGGTATCGCTCTGAATCCTCTTTATAATACCATAGGTCTAACCTAATTTAGATTCTTCAAGACAAAGTTATGTCCAATCTCCCACAATGACCTAATTATGGACTGGTTCAATAGAGCGCACTTGTACGAATTTCCACGTGTCACTATTTGCTCCTTTGGCTTTGAAATTGATAGAAAGGAAAATATAGTCCGTTTACTTCAAGCCAATTTTTAATGAATTCCAATCTGATGCTCAGAGAGATAGTTATGAAGATTTTCCCACAATCACCTCTTTGAGATGAAATTCAGGAGCCTGAAAAAGACCTAACTTTCATAGATCATATCTCCGAAAATATTGCAAACCAAGCTCTGATATTTCTCGAGAATGTTCCTCAGGATTTCAGCTTCTCTCTCTAAAAATTTCAGTTTCTGAATCTTATTAGAAACAAATTTATAGCGAAAATTACGCGATGGCCTGTTTAGGTTAAATTCAGGAACCTACAAAAATCTCTAACTTCCACAGATCATATCTCCGAAAATATTGCGAACCAAGCTCTGACATTTGGTGACGATGTTCCTTAGGATTTCAGCTTTGAAATCTAAAATTTTCAGCTTCTAAACCTTCATAGAAGAGAGTTATAGTGAAAATGCCACGATGACCTGTTTGGTGCAGTGAAACCCTAGAATCCAAAGCTCTGATACCAAATGTTGTGAAACCAGCTCCAAAAATAGAAGAAAAGAGATATCAACGCCTTAGAAATAAGCCACTTCGAGGGGGAAACCACCAATACATTACATGAATGAAAAATTCTTCGATGATACAAATGACAAAGCCTCCTTTCTATATATAGGAGTCCATGGGGCCACAATGTAACCCTAGTGGGGCCACACTGTAACCCTAGCCTACCTAACAATAATAATGTAAGGGCACAATAATAACAATATGGGGGTTACAGGGGTACAACAATAACAATAATGGGGGATACACTAACATAATAATGGACTACATTATTAATATAGGGACTTAACAAATGGGGAGAAGGAAATAACATGGCAGGTAAGGTGGGACCGGACTCGGCCCTTTCTACACGAAACATTGTAAACAACTCATTTACCTGGACCTGAAAATGTTTAGATTTTAGTGATGAAGCTGCATCGCATCCATAACGGTATCACACTTCGCATCCCGCTATCTTTACCTTTTCCTTAGCACTTATCCTTTATCCTTAGCGATTTGTTATTGCGGTTGGGTCCCACCTGGTATCGCACATCACACTTCGCTGTGTTTAACATTTTCCATTCGCACTATCCTCTAAGTTTTGCAATTTTTGATTGCGATTGGGTCCCACTTGGTATTGCACATCGCACTTTGCGGACTTTACCATTCACGTCTGTGCCTATCTTTTATCTTTTGCGATTTGCGATTATGATCAGGTCTCACCTGGCATCGCACATAGCACTTCATGGACTTTACTGTTCACCTCTGTGCCTATCTTTCAATACTTGCGATCTGTAATTGTGATTTTAATCTTTGTCATTGATTGATGCTCGAATCAATGGTCCTCACTGCTCCCTTGCTGTGGTTTGCCGCTTTTGGTTGCGCCTGTTCATTTATTAGTTGTCAATCAAATACTTGCCCTACTTTCACGACTCGACCCGAACACGTGCACGACTTAACCCAAACACGTTCACGACTCTACCCTTGTTGTTTTTCTTCCTTAACTACTTCACTATTGCCCTTGCTTCCTTTGATTATAATTTTTCTCCTCTCTTTTTCTAATGGTCTAATGTTGCTCCTTTTTTGACTTACCAACAACATTTTCACCTTCTACTGAACTGAAAGGCATAATAGATTCTTTTGAAGCTCTTGACAAACAGGATTTCGCCATTTCCTGAAAATAAATGATGGCCATGGAATATTATTTTTAGTATGGAAATATAAGAAATAATCATTCACCTGGTGCTAGTATGAAATACAAGAGTCTAACAGTGGCTCTAGCTGGGGATGGCAGCTCCTTCAGGAGGTGTCAAGAACACTGTAGACTAGTGGCCTACTCCATTGGGCTAATCCCACCCTGCAACCTGATCTTCTACCATCTTTGTGGCTGAAACCTTCAATTTGAAGTCAACATTCTCTGTAAATTGAAGTCTGGAACACACAAAAACTGAAAAGTAGCCTGAAACTTAAAAACTGAAAAAATGCTCAAATTTCTGAGCTCATTTGAACACCTACCTACCCAATATATGATTCTAATAATTTTTTCTCCTTTTTGAATTTCTAACTTATCACCTATCCCTTATTTATCATATTGGTTCAGATTAGGTTGTTGAACCAATGTCATTTCCTACCTATCTACCTGATAAGCCAAGATTAAATGGCTTAACAAAGCTTCATTTTCTAATCTATCAGCTGGAAAATTCGAAATTGTACAATCATGCTTGAACTGTATGATTGCACACAATCCTTCTCAAAATAGTAGTGGCATTTTGATTTGCAACACTTTCAGAAATATTTATTTTTTGTGTGGGGCTTTATTTTTTCTTATCAAACTAGGCTTATGGCCTTTGCTTCAGGCTTCAACCTTGTCCAACAGATTATTGAAAATTGTAAGGCTATGGTATTCACAATAAGGAAAGTTTAATTTGAGTTCTTTAACAAAAATAATGTTTTAGCATCCTCCTATTGACAGGACCCCCAAACAGCTCTATTCCATTCATATCTTGTAAGAAAAATGCATTATTTCCTCTGGAAGAATGAATAATGTATGGGCCTTTCCACGGGTTGTCAAACTTGCCATGCTTACCTTTATCTTCTCTTCTGGAATCCCATTTTAGAATTTTATCTTCGATATTGAAATCATTTGCTTTTGTCCTTTTGTCAAATATATTTTTTATATCTTCTTGTACCACCTAAGTTCTGTTGTACACCTCTTCTCTGGGATATTACATTTGAATGGTCTGGCTTATTCTTCTTTGTACATCATTTTCTTCAGCCTGCACCTCTTGAATGAGTTTCATGGCTATCACTCCTAAGGATGTTGGGAAAACTGCATCCATTCCATAGACTAACTGGTATGGTGACATGCCAATTGATTTTTTAGTTGTCATTCTGTCAGCCCATAATGCATGCACAAATTTGTTATGCCAGGATTTCTTATTGTCTTCCAGTAGCTTCTTGATGATGTTGACTAGGCTCCTGTTGGAGGATTCAACTAGTCCATTACCTGGAGGGTAATAAGTTGTTAAATGCCCCAAAGAAAAGTGATATGTGTGGAAAAAATCCACTATCTTCTTGGATTTAAAAACAACAATGTTATCTGTAATAATTTTCCTAGGACAACCAAATCTAGACAAGATATTGGCTTCAAGGAATTTGATAATCACTGAGTTAGTAGCAGTTCTGGAATGAATGGCCTCTATCCATTTGGTAAAATAGCCTGTAGCAGTAAGGATCCATTTATGCTAGGTAGAGAAGGAAGGGTGAATTTCTCCAATGAAGTCTAAACCCCATTTTTGGAAAGGAGTTTCAACCGAGATTTGTTGTAAGGGCAAAGGCAACAACTTTATTTTTCCCTCAAAAATTTGGAATTTATGACATGTAGCTACCATTCTGTGGATGTCTGGGAACAGGGAAAATTTTAGCCCAAAGGCAAATTTTAAGGGATTTTAAATTTTAATCGGGCGAATTTTTAATATAAAACCCATTTTCTATAGTTTTATAAAGTTAGCCAAATAATTATTTTAAAAATAATTAATTATTAAATATTAGCCAACCACGGTAAATGCACATAAAACTAAAAAAATCAAATTCGCCCTCGATTTTATTTCTCTGGAGCAAATTTCAATCGCATTCGCCTGGATTTACAGGGTCGGAGGGAGGGGTTGGAGTGATTCGCCCCAATTTTTCACTGGTTCGCCGGAATTTACTGGGTATTTACGGGGTCGAAGAGGTGGTTGGGGCATGGAAGTTGGAAGGGGCGTGGAACAGTTGAATGTTGGTCCTTGGATGTGCAAACCTACCAGATTGATGGAGGTCAGAACGATGGAGGTGGAGATCGATGGAGGTGGAAACGATCTGGACACATTGACCGATAACATCTGCACGGGAAACCGGTTCTGGGAGATTAACCACGGTAGCTAGATTTAGAGTTCCAATGTTCAAAATAGCCCATTTCCCTAGTGCCATGGAGCTAAACCCACACACGAGGAGGAGTTTGGGCAGTGGTGTTGGCCCTTGGGTTGCAACTGTAATTATATTTTTTTCTATAAATTTGCTGAGTCCAAAATTCGAATGCTTCAAGTGTGCAGCGTGCTGTGATTGTTTAGGCCAGTCTAACAGCTCTCTGTCATTATTATTTTTTAATAAATTTTCCAGTCCGAATGTGCTGGACCCCTGGAGCCTGGTGAAAAATAGTGATTGCTTCAAAGTTCAGCGAGGAGTCCTCATAGGTCAAATTTCAGCCCTCTCTAAGGAAATTATTCTGCGACAGAGGTGCGGCTCCTGAATCCTGATGCATAATTTTGCCTATATGGACAAATATTCATAGCCCTGATCTGTTGGGACCTGTTTTTGGCATACTTTGTGCTTGATATTTTCTTAATCTAATGTATTTTTTATGTCATATGAACCTAAATCTAAGCCATCCTTAAGGATTTATTTTAGACCTAATGAAGAAATAAAATTGTGGTAATATATTTATGGTGCTACGAGACCCGGGTGCTCTGTGCGGTGAATGAATGCGGGACCCGGTTTTATGTCTAACAGTGCGGTGAATGTGGGACCCAGGTGCTCTATGCTAGTCAGTGGTGAATGCTTAAGTTCACACTCTCCTTCAATCCACTAGGTCTCACCAACATTGTGTTCTCCACCTTTTTGAAAGAGATTGCCCACATTAAGGCTTCATTCTGGGCTAAATGTATTAATGTTAGAATGTGAGATGTAATTATTTGAATGACTTCTTATCTACAGGGTATCGACTCCGTTAATAAGGAGTGGTAGTAGGAGACAAGTTCTTGTTCCAGTTTTTCATGTTGCATGCCCATCATAAGAGGTGAGAGAAAATATTCTATTGTTATGTATGTGCTTCACCATAGCCTTATGGAATAAATTCAAGTTCCTCTCTCCTTATTTTAGCCACCACGCGCTATATTTTTGTTTCCAAATGATCTCCTGTTGCTTTCTTCATTGTTCAATTTGATTGATTAATTTTCCCTCTTCCAACACCAAGGCACGCATGTGGCCTCCTAAGATGATTTGTTGTTGCACACATTGCATACGAGATTCCAAAACTTTTTGTCTCCTTGAGTATGTGTCCAAATTATTTCCTATTCCAATCTCTAAGTTTGGATTTAAATTCTTTGAGCTTAATTTGAATTGTATGCATACTGTTTCTACCTTGGACATATATTTATTCCCACCATCCTTTTCCTTTTGAAAGAAAGTAGGGGTCCCAATTTTAGATGGGTGGGCTAGTAGTCTGAGCCAATGCCAGGAAGGATGGAGGATTTGAAACAAATCTCTTGTTCCAGAATGGCCTATGAAACTATAAACCAATCTAGTATATTGGAAACTTAGTGCTTTCCTCCTCTATGATTATTCCAATTATAAATCCCATTTATGGCGGTCATATCTGTCACTTTAAGTTTTTATAGGAGGTCATTGAATTATTGCACCTTTATAAGTTCTAATCTTATGATCCCCCCTTCTTCTATTCAAGGGTTTTGATAATGTTGAGATCACTGCCCAATATCCATTTCTCCTCATTGTGGATTGACCTTATTGTCTTGATATTTTCTAGAAATCCCAATTTTTATGTGGGTATATGTGGACAATAGACTGCTTTTATGCACCATGTTTCCTTGGATCCTACATATTGGAATATGCCCAAAATGATTTTGGAGAGTGATATCCATTCATGGAAGGATATTTCCTAAGGGTTTTAGAGAATTACCAAACCCCAAACACTTCATCTAGCATCTAAGGCTACATATTCACATCTCCTCCAACACGAAGATGCTATTTCCTTAACTTTTTCACTTGATCCACAACATCAACATCACTAACATCACTGTGTGAGGATATCAACTATGTCATTGGGGCTGTCAAACTGCAATTGTATAACTACCATCATTGCCAATTGTATCCTTATTGTCCTGATATTTTCTAGAAATCCCAATTTTTATGTGGGTATATGTGGACAATAGACTGCTGTTATGCACCATGTTTCCCTGGTTCCTACATATTGGAATATGCAAAAAATGATTTTGGAGAGTTATATCCATTCATGGAAGGATATTTCCTAATGGTTTTAGAGAATTACCAAACCCCAAACACTTCATCTAGCATCTAAGGCTACATATTCACATCTCCTCCAACATGAAGATGTTATTTCCTTAACTCTTTGACTTGATCCACAACATCAAAATCACTAAAATCACTATGTGAGGATATCAACTATGTCATTGGGACTGTCAAACTGCAATTGTATAACTGCCATCATTGCCAATTGTATCCTTATTGTCCTGATATTTTCTAGAAATCCCAATTTTTATGTGGGTATATGTGGACAATAGACTGTTGTTATGCACCATGTTTCCCTGGCTCCTACATATTGGAATATGCCCAAAATGATTTTGGAGAGTGATATCCATTCATGGAAGGATATTTCCTAAGGGTTTTAGAGAATTACCAAACCCCAAACACTTCATCTAGCATCTAAGGCTACATATTCACATCTCCTCCAACACGAAGATGCTATTCCTTAACTCTTTCACTTGATATTTTTGTTTCTTGTATCATGATGATTGTTTGATTTTCCTTTTTAATTCGATCTTTGAGATATCTCTTCTTAATCTAGTTCCTTGACATTTTGTAAATGGCATGTACAATTTGGCAATGATGGCAGTTATACAATTGCAGTTTGACAGTCCCAATGACATAGTTGATATCCTCACACAGTGATGTTAGTGATGTTGATGTTGTGGATGATATTACTTGATGCTTCATGATGGGTGTTCTTTCTCACTTTCACATAATCTTGTTATAGCCTCTGCTTGATGCTTTTGTTGCTATGGTCGTGTCAGGAATTAATTAATTGTCTTCAATGTTCAATGTGTGAAGAGTGCAAATGTTCCCTTGATGCGGTTTAAATTCAGTGGGATTTCAATTGATCTCTTATATGCAAGGCTTTCTCTGAGAACAATTCCGGAAGTAAGTGTGATCTTGAGGTTTTGAAATTAATATATGATATTCATTGTCTTTCTTTTTTGTGAATATTACATTGCACATTTTCCTGTTCATGATAACTTCCCTTCCAGATGATAGAAAAGGTGGACCATGGAGTAAAGGTGTTGTAGGTTGTAGAGTAACATGAAATTTTACAATATGGGTTTGGTCATTTATAATCTTCTCAGCAATGTCTGCTGCTGCTCTAATTTTAATAAGTTCAAAAAGAGAATCTCAATGCACAATTGAGGCATTTGCATATAATACAAGGAAGTTGGAACTAACTCACAAACCTAGCGCTGTTAAATCATAGCAAGTTTATTTGCACTCGTCTTTCATTCTCTCATGAACCGAGTGAAATTTCTTGGGGAATTTGTAATCAACAAGTTTTAGGAGTTTGTGTCAGATTTGGGTAGACTCATAGAATGATTAGCTTGTGGATGCTATAAACTCTTTTTGTCAACCCATGGATGCATGGGTTAATTTTGCACTTGATTTGCAGTTTCCAATGATTTGACACTAAGAATCATTGGCTGACTGTGATGATTCACTGACTTCTTTTCTTCTTTTTTTCCCCTTTCCCTTAGATGGTCATGCATGGGAGGGGAAGTTCCAGTGAATGTATGATTTTTGGTGTGCATTTATCTATTGATTAACTCTTTGGTAACATCCCATGACTATTATGTCAATGGAAGTTGGTTAAATAACAAACACTAAGTGCTAATTAGGAGTTTTAAATGTTTGATACAATAACTAATTTTGGTTTATAGGATCCCAAATGTGATTTTTTGGGCCTGAAACTTTACATGGCACCCCCGTGTTTACAAATCATGGAAAACATTTGAGTCTTTTTAGGTTGTTTCATGGCCATACTGGACGTGTTTCACTACCTAAAACATTTCCAGATATTAAAATACAGGTGGTTGATTTTCTTGCAATTTAGGTTACATAAAACACAAATTTTTGTCAAATTTTGTTAATGCATCGAACCCTGGCCAAATTTATCAAATCATGTTGTGACATGAGGGAAGAGCTTGTAGATTGGCTTCCATGAAAAATGGCCAGGACCTAGGTTGGTCCCGTACATGTTGGTTTATAATGGGCTTTGATACCAAGAAAAATTATAAAAAGCTGCAAATAATGTTTTGAAATTTTGATATGATAGCAGTCCATGACTCCATGCTCATGAAATTGGACAGCACACCATATTCATATTCTATTTGTTGAGGGTTTCTTCCATCTTAGAATGCAAACTAAACTGGTTATTGAATGCAAGAGTAGAAATCCCAGAGTAACTATGCCATGCATGCGGGAATCTCACCCAAGCTAGTATGGCACAAGTAAGAGTAGAGCTCCCATAATGAATACACCTTGCAGGCCTAGATAAATGCACCCTACCAGAAATAAGATGAGGTTGTCTACAAATCAACTTGTCCACATGAGAGATTCTTCCACAGGTGTGCCCTCTTTCCATTAAAGGCCAAGCGCTCTACCACGAGAAGGAGAACATGCTCGGAGAAACATGGTAAATTAACAGTTGGGTTTCAGGCATGCTCTATCCACTTAAGGTGCCTATTATGATGGACGTATTGTGATTTACCTCACAATTTGAGGTGGTTGCATTGCTTGCTTACATCTCTCCTCCTATTTGTCTATGTAAACATGTGTTTTAGGATGTAGAGCAACCATTCTTTAACAATAAGTTGACTTGGAGAGAAGTGAAAGTTGGTTATGCAATCGGTTAGTGTTGCATTCTTCTATGTTTGGGTCAAGGAAAGGAGTTTCATAAATCTGGGATTTCTAGGCATTTACAATTGTATTGAGTTGCATTAGGGGCTTGACTTTTATGCTGTGTGTGTATAGGGGATGGGTTTTCCTGAGGTCAACAATGGATGACCCCTTGTGTCATTATGCCTTAGACATATCATTTTGGTTTTATATTTTCGTCTTTCTGATGATTATTGCATGGATGGAAATTTTGATATATATTCATGCCATTGGTACACATTTAACTTAAGTGGAAAGTTGTATAACTATTGGATTGATATTATAAGAAAGAGGGGGAGGGGTCTGTTCCATGTTGAAGTGTTGATATCCAAATTGATTCTTTATTGATTTTTAAAAAGAGCTCCAGAGCTCACAAGAAGGATCAGAAAATGAGAATTTTTTTAACGTTGAAAGAATATGTGTCCTCTTTTTTTCATACAAAATGCTGAGTTCCTCAAGGGTCATGTGGAAGGAGATGAAAAATAAGTCAAGATTCTGTTACCATATGTAAGGAGATGTACCTTAATGTCAAGGGTTGTATGGTTAAGTAATATGGAAAAATTGGACTTGGGAATAAACTTGTGGGGGTCAACAACTTTGAAATTCAGCAACTCGGGAAAACAATGGAAATGACTTGGAAAAAAATGGCTAAGCATTAAAAAATGAAAAATATTTCATTTTTTCATTTAAAATTATGTATAAACTAGCAACAATATATAATCATATTTCCATACCATATAAAAAGAAGATACATATATAAAAGGTGTAAGATGCCAAATGATCTAGTATCTACTATCAATGCCTCTGCTCCTTTAGTGGGCATATATATTGGGTCATCCTCTAGTAGTGGAAGGTTTTGTCGCTGGAGTCAAACATAGTGGTGGGTACTGAGTCTAGTACAGGACTTTGTCCATCCTATAGTGGTTGGTTAAGGACATCCTCTACTGCCAGCCACTCCTGCTCATACTTGACATCTACCCAAGCAGGGAAATCTATGAAAGATTTATTGGCACTGATTAAATACTCCACTGTTTTTTTTGAAATTGTGATTTTTTCATAACTCAAAAAAAATTACGATTTGTTTGGGTTATTTCTTGGGATGGGAAAATTGGAAAAAATAAATATATTCCAATCTTTTGGAAAAAATTTCCGCATTATTATAGAGAATATAATATTCATTGACATTGAGATGCAGGGAAAGAATTATACATTGAGGAAAAATTTGCAACCTGTTTTGCTTCAGAAGCTTATACCAGTTTCCCCATCACATTTGACATAGAAAAATAAATATTTCACTAGAATTAACAAGGAGAAACTAATCCAAAAAGGGAAAAAATGGAAGTAGACGGATGATTTCTTTGTCAAACAAAATAATGTTCTATTCTCAATTTTGACATGGTTAAGTCTAGATGGAACAGATGATTACCCATAGCAACTGTAGCCAAAGTGTGTCTATGCTGACAAAAACAACTTGAGCATGTGTCTAAGATAGTTGAAAACTACTAAAAAATAGACCTATTTGATTGTGCAACCCCTAATATCCAGGTGTAATTTTAAGGATGGAAAATTATCTTGGAGTTTAAAAAATTGGCGAATCTCACTAGTCCCTAATATGCAAACTATAAAATGTTTATTGATGTATTTGTAAAATTATTCAAATTTATAATGATATTATATATATTTTCTATATAATGTTGGCGATTTTTAAGGGAAATTAATTTTATATTGTAAAATTTGGGCGAATCATTTTTATAAAAAAATGGAAATTGGCGAATCTTTTTTTTGGAAAAACCATGGAAAATTAGCCCACCTGCGAATATTAGCCCCTAAAATTTTCCATGCTAATATCTCGGTGGGTAGAAGAACATTTTAGACTGATGATTTTTGAACTAAAAAATATTTTCATCCCAAGGGAAGGTAGGCTAAGAGTTTCTCCAGAGAGGCATCTACAACAACTACGTAATTGACATAAATTAGTCTAGGAGTTTTCAAGTGTTCAAGTTCGAGTCTTCGAAGTTCCTCGTATATACAGTGAAATGTCTCGAACCAGTGTAGGTTGTCCTTTGATGTATATGAGACCCAAATAGGAGCATGCATTTTAGAAAGGTAGGCTAAGCTCAAAATGCAAATAACATAACTCTTGCTATAGATATGATTAATTCATTGGCAAGCGCTTTCTTCATTTTAGGAGGATAACAAACTCCTATAGGTAGCATTATGCCATTATAGTGAACAAGGAAGGGTAGATGTGATATCCTTATCTGAGGCCCTTGGTGGCCTTGAAGATTCAAGAAAGACATTGTCCTCCTGTTGACCATAGTTTTAATTCAGGGTCCTATGTAGGCCTTAGCCCACATAATGAAGTTCTTAGCAAAGCCAAATTTCTATATAGCTGAGAATAAGAAATTATACCTCACTCTATCCAAGGCATTCACCATATCGAGTTTTATGACTCATTTACTTATTTCCAGATGGGTGGCTACTGTGAGCAGCTTCCTGAACTCTTATGTTGTTTTCACAAATAACTCTGCCCTGAACAAAGTAAGTTTGTTTCTCTACTATAACACATTGCATCAATGGTTTAAATCTAGAAAATATAGTCTTACCTATAATCTTTTAGTTTCTGACGTTAGGGATGAGGGTGAAGTAGAACGAATTTATTTGTTCTTTAAATCTGCATTGCTTCCTTGATTCTTCCACATAGCTTAAGAGGTCCCTATTGATATATTTCCCTGCTTACTAAAAATATGTTGAGAACTTGTCTGGACTCTGGACTAGGGACTTTGTTAAGTTTCGTATTCCATACTGTTTCTTGGACTTCCTTGCTTGATATGGGTCATAGGAGTTTCTCATTAGCCAGTTCTTGTAAAAGACATGGATCTTGTCCAACATTTCTTCCTGAGCACTTCCGGTATCTACTCTTATTCTGAAAACAGGTTCCTAGAGAGAAGGCTGCTACTTTGATTTCATTAAACCACATGTTTTCAATCTGTTTAAGAGTTACCTTAGAGATGAAATTTTAAATTTTTCTTGAGTGTTCTTGGTAATGGAAAAATTTAATGCTCCTGTTCCCTGCTTTCAGCCACAGGCTCCTTGATTTCAATCTCTAGATTTCTTCTTCGACGATATGTGCTTTGAATAGTTGAGCACTTACTTCCTTTTCCCCTTGCTCGAGTCTATTCAGAGAGCCCTTATTCTTCAATTTGGAACTTGACTTCTTCAAGGATTCTCGTCTTTCTGGAATGGGACGATCTTCCTTATGGGATTTAGCCAATTCTTTCATTTCAAATTTAATCTCTTTATTTTTTTCTCCCAGATGTAGGAGGCAAAGCCATGAACTGGGAGAGATCCAGAATTTCTCACGATTTCTTTAAATTCTGGCTGTGTGAACCATACAGGGCTATATTTTAAATGACGTGGACCAAGTGCTTAAGAGTTTGATACTGAGAGCAGAATCATCTTGTGATTGGATAGAGAACTTAGGATAATTGCAGAATTTAGAATTACTCAGAGAAAAAGGAGCTTTATAAGAGAAACATATCAAGTATTTCCACAATGAACCCTGGCTCTAGCTCTGTATTGCTCCAATTGAATTTTCCATTAAAAAGGTCCTATTCTGAAATAAGGTCTTCAATGGTCCTAATGGTTAAGAACATGTTGGTTTTTTTTTCCATTTCACTTATTAAACCTGTAGAAGGGGTCCATTTTATTGATTAAAAAAGTGTAAAGATACCATTCCATTGATTTACCCTGCAAAGGGTCCATTCCGCTGATCAAACCCATTAGATGATTTAATGCTTGCAATATCTTTTTCCCATGCTTGTTCCATGCATGTAAACCCAAATCATTGGCTCACCTAGAAATGTGGCCCACTTGGTGTCTTAGTATAAGAACACTCTTAAAAATCCTTAGCTCCTCATCAAGCTCTTGAAATACTACTTGCAATCATTCCAAATTGTTTTGACAATTGTTCATCTAGGAAAATTAAAGGAATTTGTACCTATGATTAAATCATAAATCATTAGGGACTTGGATGTTGTGTATATGTGAAGTTGTTTCTAGCCTATGATTGACAACTACCTCATAAGGAGATTCTCCTTCATTTGTCCTTGTAAGCCATTTAGTCGCTAAAACCGTCCTTGGAGCATGGTTGTTAATAGGCCCAAGTCCTCCATCTTCTCTATGGAGGGTGTAAATGTCACTAGTAACTGAATTTTTGCCTTCCTCCTCACTTTTATCATGGAAAATGATAGAGGATATGTTTCAACTTCTTATAACCAATTGATCAAGGGAAAGAGAAGTAAAAGAATCACTAGTAACTGACTAGTTTGCTTCCTCACTTTTATCATGGAAAATGATAGAGGATATGTTTCAACTTCTTAAAACCAATTCTTTACAAGTTAAGGGAGAGGTGATTTGCAAAGGATGATTAAAGTTATTGTAATTTTTTTTTTTTTTTTAAAGCTTTCAAGTGTTCATTAGGTGATTTGGAGATATGAATTAATTTAGTGGAAATTTTTATATATTTTACATTTGAATGATGTTCTTTGTTTTATAAATGATGACTCATAATGTTATTGTTTTGTGTATAATGATTTATTTTTGCTTTTGGGCTTGGGACTTGGCACAAAATTTTAATAAAAAATTGCATAATGGTTTTTGTGAACATTACACTTATTTTACTTTGAAAGCTACTTACAAATATAGTAATTCTCAACTCTTGGAAACTATTGATGCGGGTTTCTAGATCGAGGAATATTCAGTGAGATTTCAAAAGCTAATCCTGGGAAGAAACTATCAAGGAAAATTGATGTATTATCATACCTTAAAAAGTCTCAATCCAAGAATACAGATTCTCTTCATGCTTCAAGCTCCTTTGAACAATCTGTTACTGAGAGAGATGTTAACTCTTGTGAAAATGCATCTGATATCCATATGATGGATGAAATAATAGGTTCCTCAAGTGATAAAGGTGAGATAAATGCAGTTTCAACAGAAATTAGTGATGAAAATGTTAAAGATATTTCCTTGGAAGGTGACACAAACCATTCACGGAAAAGGAAAAAAGGCCAGTGGACCATAGGGAGAAAATTCCATGATGATTGGGTCTTAAGTTTTCCATTTATTGAAGAAATACCTCCTACAAATGAGGATTTACGAGAAGTTAAATGTATTGTGTGTAGTTGGAAAAGTTGCAAGGTAGTGAAATTTCAAATGAAGCTAGATACAATACAAAATCATGCAGGAAAGGTTTATGAAAAGAAAATTGTAAATGGTAAAGAGAAATCTATTGTCAGATGGAAATCTTTGGAGGAATGTCGACATAGCCAATGTGTGGAAGAATACAAAAAATATGTAATAAGTAAGAAGAAACTTGAGGCAAGTGGAGGAACCATCATATCTCAATTTGAAAAGACGATGGAAAGAAGTTTGTTATCCAAGACGATACAATTGAGCACTGTATTTCACATCTTATGTAAAGGTCGTCCTATGACAGATTATCCAAATCAAATGAAATTTCTATCTTTTCTTCATGTGCCAAACTTTCCATCTTCTCACTGGTCCGTAACCAGTGGTTGGGAATGGGCAAGATATCTAGCTCAAGTAGAAAATGATTATTTGAAACAGGAGATTGCAAATGCTAGGTTTTTGGCATTGTCTTTGGATGAGGTTATGGCTATTGATAATACTTCATGGATTTGCATGAGCATTTATATGGTTAATGACCATATTAGGCATTCCTATATACTTGGGATTAAAAATATGAGAGAGACTTCTACTGCTGGAAATATTTATGAACTTGTTCTTAATACTTTGAAGGAAAGTGGTATGGATCATTTAATGATTGCAAAAAATTTGGTATGTGTTGGAGCAGATGGAGCATCGGTAATTCAAGGACAAAGGAATGGTCTTTGTGTTAGACTACAACTATCAGCTTCGCCATATATGATTAATATTCATTGTATGGATCATATGATGAATCTTGCATTTAAAATAGTAAGCAAGTTTCCATCAGTTTCAAAAGTTGAATATCTTGTACGTGAGACTCATGCATACTTTTCTAGTAGTCGCAAACGATATTTAGAGTTTCAACAATTTTCAAATGGTGTTATGGATGGAAAAAAACTACTGAAAGATGTTGATACAAGATGGATCTCATTAAATGGACCAGCTCAAAGACTATTTAGTGAGTTCAAATCTTTGGTAGGGTTGATGTATGAAAATCGCTACAATGTAGACAAATCTCAAGATCTTATTTTTCGACTAACTGATATAGAAACATTATTGGCATTGGCTGGAATTCTTCCTATGCTACATGAAAAGAATGTCCTAGTGAAAATGTCTCAGAATCGCACAATGTATATCACCGAATACACAAATTCAAGAAAGTCAGCATGCCTTGCATTGGATAATTTGTATATGATGCCGGACTCTTTTACTGGTCCTGAGTTTACAAGTTGGACTAAGATCATCAATATAGAAAATACTAAAAAAAAATTGACGTTTGATGAAAAAGGGATACTATGTATCACAGTGCATGGATATATGGTCCCCTTTCATTATATTAGTAAGACGGGATGAATCACCAAATATTTCCCTGTGTCAAGAGACCAATTTGATAATATTGTGATCTCAGTGAGCCTTGTGTCAAGAGACCAATTTGATAATATTGTGATCTCAGTGAGACAAAATTTGATAGAAATTTCAAGATCACTATCATCAGAGATAAGAGAACGATTTCGTCGAGATGAATTGATGGAGGCCATGTGTGTGGTATACCCTCAATATTGGAACAATTGTCAATTTCCAATAAATTTAAAAGCCGATTTTCAAAAGAGATTAAAATTTTTAGTAGACCACGTTTGCAAGAAAGTCTCGATACATGGAGAAAAGATTGAAGGTATTTTAGATTCATCAAAATTGTATCAACAAGGTGGACGCTTTGCTGAAACAATGTGGAAGCAATATCCTTTTTTGGAGAATCCTAATGAAAATGGTGCTATAACAAGATTATGGAATACTTTTAAGTGCTAGCCAATACCTGGAAGAAAACATATCAGAATATTTCAAATTAGCAGATTTGTGTCAAACCATGATTTTGGGATCAGTGGAGGATGAGAGAATGTTTAGTGCATTATCATTTTTGAAGTCAAAGTTGAGGAAAAAGCTTGATAAACATGTGGATACATGTTTAAGATTATATGTAACAAAGTATGACGTTGACAATTTTCCATATGAAAGAGCACTAGCACTTTGGCAATTAGATTGTAATAGAAGGGGAGAAAACAATATAACAAATTTATCTAATGAACTTGATACAGAACATAATGTTTTGGAGGCTCATAATGATAGTACATATGGAGAAGATCATGTTCACAATGTAGAAAATGATGACCAAGATGAGAACTGGGAAATTGAAATACCCTAGGACTCTTATTTTGGTATACATGTTCCGTTGATCATGCAAGATTACTACATGTCAAATTCAGGCAAAAATTGATTCTATATTTTGTATTTTTCATTGTAACATTGCAGCTACATTTCTTTCATGCGTGTTATTTTAAGATTGATGTTTCATAATTAATCCTTACATTGTTTGTTTCTTATTTTTGATAGGAAATTAAGCTGGATTTGATGATTCCGAGACCTATTTCTTTTCACATAGATAGTGTCTGACTAGTATTAAATGATAAATAACTAATTTAACAAGACTAACACAAAGCATCAATGGGCTCATTCAAGTACATGAAACTACCTTGATGTCTAGCTCTGACATCTTGGAAAATTTTAATGGTATATATGTTGCTTGTGTTTGGGGAATTTTGTTGAGTTTCGAGTTTTATATTTTCTTGGAAAATAATTATTGATATTTGGAAAATGTGTGATTTTATATTGGTATTGGAAACGAATATGGTTTTGATCTTTGATTGGAAATGAAGTCGGATTTGATGAAGTTGGGACCTATCTCTTTTCACATAGATAGTGTCCTAGTATTAAATGATAAATAACTAATTTAAGAAGTCTAACGCTAAGCAATAATGGGCGTATTCAAGTACATGAAATTGTGTTCATGTCTAGCTTTGATATCTTTGAAAATTTTAGTGGTTTGTTTGTTGCTTGTTTAGAAGATTTTTTTGAGTTTGAAATTTTTGGTTTGTTTTGGTCAGATATTTTTAGTCCCTTGAATTCTTATGGGTCTCATATCATGCATAGATCGATAAATCTAGTTTTATTATTATAATCATTATTGTTTTCTTTATATATTTGGTGGTTTGAGGAAAGATATTTTATTTCCTTTCACTTTGTGGCACGATTTCGACATCTTCACCTTTTAGAATATATTAAAATATTTTTCTTATTATAGATTTTTCTTGGAAAAGAATTATTGATATTTGGAAAGGGAAATAAGCCTTGGGTAGCTAAGCGAAGAGAAAAACTGTCTATGTACTAGGTTCATGTGCATTCATTGTAGGAGACCTATTGGCATGAGACGGACATTCCTTTTATGCAATTACACTTTTGATGCCAAGGCGGAGCTGAGTTCGCTGACCTGGGAAGAACAATGGCAGTTGATCATAATGGTAAGGAGATTAGAATGTTGGTTTCACAAACAACTGACCATGCCACCAATGCTGGTGGAACAAAAGGAACCACATCAACTTATTATGATTCTTTCGAGATTGCTCAGGGTGAAACCGAGGCTGTTTTGGGAAGCATGGAAGGTAGTTGTGGTTGCCTAACATTTAGTAGCAAGGTATTCTTATGTTGATTGCAGATTCCTGGAATCTCTAGAAATCTGATGGTTAAAAGAGGGTCAATTGTTTGACCTTTCTAGTGACAGTCAGATTCCTAGATATTCCTGGAATCTGCAATCCTCATAAGTTCAGCAATCAATATAATAGCATGTGCTTAGTTTTAAGAGGTAACATGTTTAAATCCAAAAGCATTGAATACCCCTTCCTAAATTCACATATGTATTCCTTAATAGATTTTAATATTCATAGTTCAACTACCTCTTTATTATTGTAATTAACTATAGGGAGACTTTTTTGGGAAGTTTGATTGTCTACTCGGTGTTCTATGTAAATGACTAATTGTATTAATGTTGTTTGTGTGCAGGAGTTCTTGATACGAAATGTGCACTCTCTTCAGGAATATAAAGGGCATGCAGACAATTTTATTTGCTATCTTCTTCTTGGAACACCCTATTCACATGCTCAATATACTCCAGGTGATCTCTTAGATTTTACTGGCATTGAAATATAGTACACTTGCTCTCTCTTATTCTAAATTTAACACTATATGTTGTTCTGTAAGCAGGAGGTCTTCTTTACACATTGCAGGATACTAATTTGCAATATGCTTACAATTTTTGCTTCCTTTTGGGAGTCTATGCTTAACTTTTCTTTTTTTGGGGAGTCTAAATTGGAAGTAAAAATTATGGGTATTGATGATGAATGCAGTTACCTCAAAGGTGACAGTAACTAGGACTAGTCTGAAGCAAAGCCAAAATTGTATATTATATTAGACATGAGCATAGGTGAGGTCCGAAGAGTTTCTTCAACAGTCTCACTTGACTTGGGAGTATATTGTGCAGAAGACTTTGGACCAATTCAAGTATATATATATTACATTTGTGTCTCTGTAAGATGTATAAATATCCAAACCAATATTTAAATATTCCATCAGGCCAATATTTGTCTCCACACAATCCTGATGAGGGGTCATATCTAACTGGTTGGAGGGTGTAGCGGTGGCAAATTTCACGTCAGCAGGTTGCACTGCTGCCCCTTTTTGAAAATTATAATACAATTTTTGGTGGAATAGCACTAATGACAAAAATATGGACCACCAAAGTAAATAAGAGCATATCTCCAATAAAAGACTTCAAAGGTTTTCGACCCCTTGCTACACCTAGAAATTTGTCAGCATCCCAGACATCGGTAGATTCAAATGGTGGAAATAGTGACAAATTCAACTTTGACCTAGCTAATCAGCACAATGATGTAAGGATGCTAGAAAATTGAATTTTCAAGTCATGGAGGGGAGGTTGCTTTTGCTTTTCGGTATGGCGATGTTCATTTATTCTCTGGCAGTAGCTTTAATCTCATAGATTACTACTATGCCATAGTTGGGGTTTTTGTTGCCCTACTAGCTTTCTCTTCTACTAGTTGTTGCCTGGCCTCTGTTTGGCATGATAACATCAAGGATTGGACTGTACTCAAGATTCTACGTATTCTACCTCCTGCTAGTCAAAGTAGTCAAGGGAAAGGTAATGCAACTGCCTGGGAATGAGCTATAGTAGACAGGTATGAAGTTTATTTTTCTTGTCATCTTGCTGCATCTCTGTATTTATATTATGGTTTATTTCACTGGCCTACGGTTTGATTATTCTTATCCATTACCAAATTTTGGTGGGGCCTCTTAGTTGGAGTTGATTGGTGGGATGCTGTTGGTTGTGCACAAAGTTTAGCTGAAGATGACATAGGTAGAATTAATGTACATTATCAAAATGAAATCAGTTATGTGTTGGTGAAAGATAATTTAAGTGATGATGGGAAGCCTCTTATGTTAACAAGCCTTT
The DNA here is from genome assembly GCA_034641835.2 of Pinus albicaulis. NCBI lineage: Eukaryota > Viridiplantae > Streptophyta > Pinopsida > Pinales > Pinaceae > Pinus > Pinus albicaulis. Next base: position 401,987,188 of record CM076579.1, read on the forward strand.
GTGACTCATTTGTAGTCATTCAAACTGCAAAATGGGAGGAATACTCATAGACTATTATACTATAAATCCAAGTAGAATTTTTGATGCAAATGTTGTTTCTGCAATTGGAATATCTGTTCAAAGGTCCCCATCTGTGGTTTGACCCTATTTCATAACAAGTTTAAAATGAGTTTTTGGCATCTCTTGATTCCAAGGACGTAGGTGGTAATTTGGTTGAACATATTACATCACATTGTTCCTCTTTTCATGGTCAGTTCATATAGATGTATTGTATATTATGTTGGTAGCACATGGTACAATTGTTTTTGAAGGATATTAGGCAATAATACGATCTCCCCAATAATCCCTTGTTCAAGATAAATGGAGCTAAGTTTTCCTATCAACAAATTTTAAGATTAACATTGACTAGATTATGAAGCTACAGATATGACGTTGAAAATAGAGATATCCATTGCTTTGTGGAAGAATGCTCACACGATGCGGCTAAGGGAGAAAGTTGTGTTAGAGTATTTCTAAGCAAATATATTAATCTCCAAAATTATTTAATATGGGGCATTCAAGTCTTTGGCAAACGTGTTGATAAGCGCTCCTATGGTGCTTTTACGAAATGGGATATTAATTGCATGACAAGTTGTTACATTTTGGTAACATGTCATAAGTTTATTTATTTGTTGGCATTATGTTCAACAATTATCAACCAAATATATACATTTTCCATAAATGCATATAGGTTGACAAATGGGTCGAGATCACAAATAGGTGGGAGTCCTTTAGGAGTATCAAACACCTCGGAATGATTGTCCAAGACATTTTGGAGATCTGGAGAAATAGATGATTTTGATGTTATGTTTGGTATGTTGGATAGTCTGGTGTGCATTACTATTCTGGCCACGAATATTGGTAGAATGTGTGATTAGGGTTTGATTCTGGGTGTTCTTTTTAGGGAAATTGTGAGAAGGCAGAGTTTTGAAGGGGATTTGAATTTGAATCATGGAAGTTGAGTGTTGCATCCCTCGGTCTTCTGCTCAGGGGTGTGAAGTTGACATGAAGCCAACGATGGTGGTGAAAGATACGCTTAATCAAGGATGCATGAAATATGGGTTAGTAATTAGATTCAAATCAATTCATTAAAACTGGGTGACAAGAATTAGATGCACTGCTATTACACATTATTTTTTTAATATTTTTTTTTTCCTTCATTTTTGAGGTTTTCTGTGACTATAGATAGAGAGAGAATCCCATAATACAATTCTTTGTATTTGAAATTAATCTCCTGTCAGTCTCTTTACATTTTCTTCAAATCTTGAATTTGGGAGTTTTTCTAATGCTCTAAAGCCTTCTGGTCAGATTCTGTGCTATTAGTAAACATTAATTTCAAAATAAGATTTTTACAAATTTTCCTATCATTATTTCTTCAATATTTTTACTCATGGAGCTCTTTTATTTTTGGGGTTCACCAGACTGAACGCATTTTTTCTACTTTGGGAATATCCTCTCACATGGAACCATTGAGTGGTGTAATGGCATTGGGCAAGCGATATAGTAGCAGAGTATTTGCTTTCTTTTTGCATTCTGTGGTAGGATGGTAGAGAAGACAAGGATCCGGGACACTCGGATTCTAATTTTTGCTAGCTTGGTTTCAACTACTGCCCTCACCGGCATCGATGTGAAATTGGCACCTGGAGCATGCAATTGGCAATTTGAACAATTTTTCGTATGGATGCATGAGCCATATGAGTGCATGGCTACATATTTCATAATTGTTATAAAAAATATGTGGGAATATGCATACATCTCATCTCCTGTACCAAGAGAAGGGACCAGTTTAAAATTTTATTGCTAATTTCCATTGACCTAAACATTTGGAAGTCAATATTCCCATATCATGAAAATATAAGGTGAATGAAATAAATTGAACCTCGACATTTTCGCGGTACTTATTTATAGCACCCTTGAAGTAGTGTAGTAACGAAACTTTCTGTGAACAATGAGGAATTGTGTGTTCCTGGAATCCAATAGAAGTTATGGGGTAGCCTCTTTGTGTCCTTGAGCCAGCAATACATTTCTGTTGGCACCCTTCAATGGAGTGGGCTTTATTTCAAATTTCTCTCTGACAGCGAGGTCTATAGAACATCACTTAATCTGATTGTTTGAACCATTGTATCAAAATTGTGTCAAAACTTACTATCTGAGAAGTTATCATGGCCATCAACTACCTTTCTTTATGATTTGGATCTTTCATTATACCAAGTATAGTTCTCTATTGAAGGAGGAGAAACTTTTGACATTCTCCTTAAATGGTAAAAAAATGGAGTGGATTCTTTCATCTGATTGTTTGAACCATGGTATCAAAATTGTGTCAAAACTTACTATCTGAGAAGTTATCATGGCCATCAACTACCTTTCTTTATGATTTGGATATTTCATTATACCAAGTATAGTTCTCTATTGAAGGAGGAGAAACTTTGGGCATTCTCCTTAAATGGTAAAAAAATGGAGTGGATTCTTTCTTTTGCTAACTTAGGAAACCTATAGTTGGTGCATGTGTTCTTTATGTGGATATCATAGAACAAGAAAATAGGTTGTGCTAAAGTGGCCTCTTTGTATTGCTTACATGGGAATAGTATTTCTGTGGGTGTCATTATTTTCTTTAGCTTAATTTACTTTCTACTAAGACAATAAATCTCAGGGAATTGAAGTGTGTGCAAAAGTATCATTCATTAACGTGGGGCTATGACATTTTTGTTTTTAACTGTGGAGGAATGCATCCTGGTTATTTTTTGTCCTTAACATAAATATTTAAGGTAGTGAGTGCCTACATTGTTTGACATGCATACCCATACTGTATTTGGTATTTCTTCCTTGAAATAGAATGGAGATATTCAATACATTGTTCTTTAATGTAGAATTTATACCTTTTATTTAATTATATATAATTTTGATATATTCTTATTGGTATCTCCATGCATCTTACAAAATGGTGAAAAATGTGCCATACAGGGATGATTTTACTGATGTGTGTTTTCTTGATACTAATAATTGATGGCAGATGTTCACACTACCGTCGCAGATGCCAAATAAGGGATCTATGTTGTAATGAAGTCTTTGACTGTAGGCATTGTCATAATGAGGCCAAAGTATGCTTCTTTTTCTTTACTACATTCGTAGCTATTTCAAGTTCAACGGTTTCCTCTGGTTTATATCCTTGTCAAAATAGAACTAGAAAATTATGTCTCTTCCAATTTCATTTGTGAGGGTATAGTATGGACTGAACTCATATCTAAACAGAATTCAATGGATGTCGATCCACTTGACAGACATGATGTACCTCGCCATGAATTTCGAAAGGTAAGGTTATATATTTTTTTCCAGTTGGATGTTATTCATTATAATGTTTGTCTTAATGCTCTGAACCATATGTATTCCTTGTAATTAGCGAAGGTTTTTTAGGGTGTAGCATCATGATATTTTCTGAAGGTACATTTGAAAGATGTAAAGGTTTAATTTTTATTCTTTTCAAAAGACAAATGATCAATTATCTATCAAATCTTATCTAACTTGTTGAATTAGTATATTGCTTTTGTTTATATTCTTGTATGTTTGCAGTATATTGCTCTTGTTATTTATAGTTATTCTTGTATGTTTGCAGGTTATCTGTTCACTTTGTAGAACTGAACAAGATGTAAGAGCTGAGCCTTTTTAATTTTGGTTATGTACATAAAATTTAGAGGTAAACACTATAATGTTTCTTGAGTTATTTTAAAAAGATTATGCACTGCCATTTTGCGGGTTCAACAAACCTGCGTTACTTGTGGTGTTTGCATGGGAAAGTACTTTTGTGAAAAATGCAATTTCTTTGATGATGAGGTACGTTCTTAATGGATTTTCAAGTTTAATAGCTCTGGTTCATGAAAACAAAGAGCTTTACTCTCACAAAATTATAAAAATATGGTTTGGATGTATACGCTTTTGGTTCTAATTGTGCTTGCCACTTTGGTTTTCCAGGACTCAAAACAGTAATACCACTGCGACGGATGTGGAATTTGTAGGTATGCTTTTCTCTTTATGCATCTAATGTCTCTTTCTCTGTAGTAAAGTAATCTTTCATGCTATTGTGAAATGTATTTAGATGTATTTATTGCAGTTGACTTTAGCTAGTTGTGCTGGTTTTCAGAACTGGTGGCAAGGATAATTTCTTCCACTGTTATAAATGTGGTATGTTCTTTATGACTTCTCAAATTACCACTGCTTCTTCTCAAATTATCACCGCTTCTTCCCTTGTTTCATTGTAGTGCGAGAATGATTTATTTGCTTGTGTACCTTTTTCTAGGATGTTGCTACTCTATCCTCTTGAAGGATTTCCACCCTTGTGTGGAAAAAGCAATGCACCACGGTCCACAACTGCCCTGTGTTTTGAGGTAGGTCACACTTATCTGCATAGTGTAGTAATTGTAGTTTTCTTTTTAAAGCATAATTTAAATTTTAGACTGAATTTATTTGGATATATGAACCCTCGTTTGTTGACTCCTCTGCAGTATTTATTCGACACTACAAAGGTTATCAGCGTATTGCCTTGTGGTCATACTATTCACATGCATTGCTTAAAAGAGATGCATGAGCATCTTCAGTAAGTTTCATATGTGGCCTATTTTGTGCTCTTGCTCACAACCTCTTGAGATTTTCCATTTTTCTATAATTTCAGATTATACTTGTTTCTAGTCTATCTATCTATAGTATCACAGAACTCTAGATATACTTGCACTGATATACCCATTGATGGTACCTTCTCTAGCCATCTGTGGTCACAGCTTGGCGCAACTTCAATTTTATTTTAAGCGTCTTGCCATTCTAAATTTTTTTTTGTCTTTTGCAGATTTTCTTGTCCACTGTGCTCCAAATCTGTCAGTGATATGTCTGAAGTATGGGAGAAACTTGACCGAGAGGTAGCTATTTTGTTGTTATATCATTACAATATATGACAAGATGAACATCTTGAAATCACCTTGTAATGGGTTCCATAAAGAGTGGCTTATTATATGTATTTTTGCTAATTTTGATTTCTCATATTTGAAACTTACTTTCATCAAATGGAAATTGCATTTTTAATTTCCTTGAGTGGATTCTGATAACTTTCTTTTATCATATAAGTTTCTTTGACTCCAATTCCTGAAGCTTATCGGAAAAAAATGGTAAGATGTCTGATGTTCATGTGGTATGGTTTGGAGGCATATTTTAGAGCCCATTAGTAGCGTGAGAGAATACCTGACCACTTTCTCATTGGTCTTTTGAGTAGGTTTGGATATTATGCAATGACTGTGGAGTAACTTCTGAAGTAAATTTTCACATTGTTGCCCACAAGTGTAAAAGTTGCAATTCTTATAACACGCGGCAGACCATTGGAGGTCCTTTTGCAAGTTCAGGTACCTAGTCTTTGATATACTCAATGTTCAGATTCATGTATCCCTCTTTGCCACTTGTAAGGTCGCCTTAGCGCTGCTTATATGGCATGAAAAATAGATATACTGCAAATTTCTATGCAGTGGCATTACTGTAAGAATTTATGGTAACCGCTGAGTTTTTGTGGCACTACTCTACAGTTGTTAACATCATAATAGAATTGATGCTATGTGCCCACTTCAACAAAGACCACAAGAAGGGAATTCTTTATCCTGCAGATCTCACGCCACGACAAAACAAGTAACAAATTCTGTCTTTTTTCACATCTGCAGACCATGAATTGCAATGGATTTAAGGTCTCTTTTTCTGTATGTGACTTAGTCTGACCAGCTACGTGCAGGACTTAATTTACTGTGAAATGAAGATGTATTTTCCTTTTTGGAATGGCATGTTATTTCTCAAGAAATTGACTGGTTTACCGATTTCATTTTTTGTCTAGTGCTTGTTGAAATATTTTATTCGGTTGCACTGAGAAAAGAAAGCCAATAAATTTGAATGTGATTCTCTTAAGAGAGAATGTTTAAAGAAACCAGATAAATCCATCTTAAGCTAGGTTCTGTTAAGTCTTCTTAAAAGAAAGAATGGTAAAAGAAAGAACAATGAAAGATAAATCCATCTCATGCCAGGATCTGATAACCAGTGAGAGGTTTATACATGGATTACAAACATGTATTTATGAATGACTATAAAAATAGTAACAGAGATCCATAATAATAAAAATTCATCAGTGAATAATATTTTACCATTTTTTTATCCATCTCAAGCTAGGATCTTTAAAGTAGTGAGAGCTATGAAAATTGTAATGGAAATTAATTAGTGAAGAATAATATGGCATGAAAAAGAAATGGTTATAGAATTATAAAAAATTCTATATTGGTGGATGAAATCAGGGTAAGTATTTTTTTTTTGGGGTTACTGGATTCTTTCGTAAGTAAATCTAAATTTATCACTTACCTAAATTGGAAAATCATTTCATTTCTTGTTAGGCATACTGCCTCAAGCAATACTGCATGACAATGACTCAAGCAACAGTGCATGACAATGGCTGGTACTTTGACATTGTTTTATGTTTATATTTATACCATCCTTTACAACAATCAAAATTAGACTCCCTTTCCACTTCGGTGCCATGTATGGAATTTGCAGGTATTTGTAAATTCTGCCATGAGCTGAGTTGGTTTGGATGTGCGTAGCAGACAGTGAGACACAACTGTCGGTTTGGAGGTGTGTTGGGATTTTCGTATTGACTCTGCTCATTAGTTATTGGCATTTTAATTTTTTTTCGACTTGTTCTGCTCATTGACGAAATCGACAGAGGCATGGGCCTTTGTGTTGAAGGATTGTTGAAACAAAATGATCTGCAAAGATCCCAATTTATTGAAACTCCTCTCCAACCTCAATATCAGTGCTAGTAGTAGCATGAGAAACAACACTATGCTTAGCAAAACTAGAAGAACACGTTTTCCAAACTGCACAAGAACTACTTCCCTCATGAGTCACCATGTGCCATGCTTGGTCTCGGTGGTTCTCTTCCTTCTACTCCTGGTTCAACTACCATATCTTCATTGGAACCAACACCCCGAACTCCACTAGACAACGATTCACCATTTTGTAGTAGTGATTCGCCATTTGTACTGGTGATTCGCCATGATTTTACAAGATAATATAATCTCGTGAGAGATTCGCCAAAAATTTTTATATACATATTATATTATTAATAAAATCGCCTTCCATTTTTCCTATGTATCATGGGGATTCACCCATTTATTATATATATAAATTTATGGGGGTTCTTAAAATTTTCCCTGTCTGGGAAAAGAGTAGGCCCATATAAACTAGCTCTAAGGATCTTGTTAACAATGGCTTTCAAATAGAGATGGCCTCCACAATCCCCTTCATGGAATTCTTTCATAACCCTATCTGCGTCTTCCTTAAGCAAACATTTAAAAAATATTCCCCCATAATCTTTCCAATATAAAATATTTTCTAGGATACAAAATTTTACAGCTTTCAATTTCAAGAATCTAGCTTTTGTTTTGGACAAACCAGGAGGAGCATTTAAATTAAATAGAACATATAATGGATCTGCATACCCGGGATAATTTAGGAATGCTTCCTCAATAGGTGGAGTCACAAGCTCCTCTTGTTCATCCAGTGAATGAATAATGTTAATATCTAGTGCTTGAAAATTTGTTTCAGACATCAATTTGGCCAATCCCTGCCCTTTGATAAGTTTGGTGGGTCTGGTCTCTAAATCATACTCCAAGATGACAACAATCCACTTGCCTCTTTTTCCACCAGGATCTTGTGTTATGATGTCTTTGACAATGGTATCAGGCACAAATGCAATGATGTGTGAATGTATAATGTAAACTTTAAAATCCTTTAGTGCTTTGATCAAGGAAATAGCCTACTTTTCCATGATATTGTACTTCAAAGGTGCATCTCTTAAAGCTTGACTGAAAAATGATATGGGATACTCTTGTCCATCCTGATTGTTATGCAGCAATACGTCAATAATTGTGTGGACTGATGCAAAGGAGAAAATGATGAAATCCTTGGTGAAATCAGGGTTGATCAAGACCGGTGCTTTACCAGGTCAAAAGAATGTTTAGCCTCCTTGGTCCACTGGACTCCCGATTCTCTCTTAAGCATGTTAGTGATATTCTTCAGGAGTTCTGCAAGGTTTGGTATAAACCTTCTTAAAAAATGATCTTTTCAATGAAATATTGCAACTCCTTGATTTTTCTAGGATGACTAATTTGTAGTATGCCCTCAGCCCTTTTGGGGTCAATTTTGATCCATTCTTCATATATGATGTGGCCTAGAAGCTTTCCTTCTTCAAGAACGAATAATGACTTATTAGGATTCATAGATAAACCGTACTTTCTGCATTTTTCAAAAAATCTTGTCAAATGGGCCAAATGTTCTTCATTAGTTTTTGAGTACACTATAATATCGTTGAGGTAGATCACAATGAAAAGACCAATTTCTTCTGAAAAAGCAATATCCATTGCTCTTTGAAAATTGGCACCAACATTTATTAATCCAAAGGGATTTTTTACATACATGAAGGTGCCCCAAGGAGTAGTAAAAGTTGTTTTAGATTGATCCTCTGGATGCACCAACACTTGATTGTACCCTGAAAAGCCATCTAGCAGAGAGATTATGTTAGAGCTCACCACCTTTTACAAGATGTGGTCCATATTTGTTAAAAGGTAGTTGTCCTTAATGATTCCTTGCTCAGATTTCTAAAGTCAGTGAAGAGTCTGATCTCACCTGTTTTCTTTCTCATAGGTACAATATTGGAAACCCATTCGGAGTACCTGATTGGGACTATTATCTTGGCATCATACATTTTTCTTTAATTCCTTTTGGACCAGAGGCATTAGGATAGGAATTATCCTACGCAGTTTCTGTTTGAAAGCCTTCTATTTCTCCTTGACTAAAATTTTGTGCTGGATAACATCAGTATCATAAGATTTCAGGTCTTCATAATTCCAGGCAAACACATCAATAAAATCTTTGAACAAAGCAATGTATTTCTACTTTATGGATGCTGGCAGTGTTTTTGATAACTTTATCATTTTGGGCTCTTGCTCACTACCCAAATTGTACTCCTCGATGTTTGCTTCTGTAGATTCCATTTTTGGTTTCCTAGCCACATCATTGAAATCAAATAGTTCCTCTAGAGGGACAAGTCCTCTAGGCAAGGTGTTGTCTTTGAATTGCAGTACTTCAAATTCCTCCTTTTCTGGATCATCATGCATCTTTGTCCTATGTAGGTCTTCATTTGCTGAAAAATTAATATCAAAATCATGAGGAGGTTCCCCCCTGCACATTTGTTCTTTCATGGAGCAACCTTCCTCACAATCTAGGTCCAAATTGTATTCTTCAAACTCGCCCTTGAATTGCAGGAAATTCTCAATCTGTTTGTCATCTTCAAAGACTTGCCAATACCTCATATTGTAAGGAAATATTGGGCAGTGTTTGACCTACACTTTATATTGTTTTTTAGGATGAGGCAACTGACAAGTGATGGCTGAAAATGCTAGCCCATTAGCTAGGATATTCTGATTTCTTGGAACTGCAGCAAGGTTATATTCTTCAAATGTTTTTAGGAGGTCCAAGGCAGCATTTATGTATGCTCTCAATTTGGGATGCTTAGCTGAATATTCTCCCTAGATTTGTTTAATGACCAGCTTAGAATCCCCATGAATAGAGATCCTTTTGGATCCTAATTTCTTCAGTAGCTGCAAACCCAAGAGGAGTGCCTCATATTCTGCTATATTGTTGGTACACTGAAGGTTTAGTTTGTAATAATTCCCTTCTACGCGGTTATTTTTAGTATTGCATACCCACACTCCTACTCCTGAGCTAGCTCTGCCACAAGAACCATCAAAACTCATGTTCCAAAAAGTTTCAGGTTCAGACTTGTGTTGCACACTTTCCATCTGGTCTGATTGTTCTCTCTTCTCGTCTTCTTCTTCTCTAGCTTCCTTTTCATCAATATTTTTATCATTGTAAATAATAAATGAATCAAGGTCAGAATGGACAGAGTAAAGGGGGTAGTTATGAGGCTTTTCTAGACTGATCACCATGTATTTCATTAGAGTTTCCCTATGCAACCTCCTTTGTTGGCCAAAAACTAGTATGGTAGCATAAGTCATATCCATTTGGAGGGTGCCTTGAAGCTTGGTTCCCCACGAGCGTGATAAAATAATACCATATTCAGGAGGGATGTCAGCCACCACTATGTCCATCACTAGACTCTTGGCTGATATCTGGGCTAAAGTAATACATAGGTATTTAATGAGGCCTAGACATTTCACTTTGCTGGAGTGAAATGAGTACAGGTCTTTGTAGGGTATAGTTATCTCTAGGCCACGACTCTCCATAATTTAATTTGGCATGATATTATGAGAAGCACCTGAGTCTAACATGGCATTATGGAGGATCTTATCATGAACATTCAAACTGACATAAAACAGGGGAACACCTCCCTCCTGGAATTTACCCTCTACTTCTGGCCCAAACAAAATTTTAGGTTTGTCATCATTTAGATTGACAGAGTCAATAATTTCTCCTATATTCAGTGCTTTTAGGACTTGGGACCTATATACATCTTGGTTCACCAATTCAGTGAGAGGGATGGATATTTTTATTTTGGAAATTTCATTCTCAATGCTGAATGGAACCTGTGTTTTTGGTAGGTTTGAATCAGTCTTATCAGGCATTATTTTTGCAGCAACTTCAACTTGTTGACTCGTATTAGAGATATCCGTTGGAATAGTCTTGTTGGTGCTGCTTTCTAGATCATTCTTTCCAGGGATTTTAGCAATTTTATTTAAACTCTCTGTTGTCTTCTTGGGATCAGCTTTAGGGGCCTTTTAGCAGATTTTTCAGAATTATTTCTCTTGGGAATATCTGAATTTTTCTTACTTCGAAGGTTATATTGTTTTTTCACATCCATGATGGAATTCTCGAATCCTTGTTTATAATCTTCGAACTCTTCCAATTCTACTTCAGTTTGAGTCAAAGATAATAAATCTTGTTCTTCTTCGGTGAGGAAAACAATATCTTCGTTATCAATTCCCATTCGATTAATGTGACTTTCTTCTAGTTCTTCAACCACCCCCTCATCCTCATCAGCATAATTTTCTTGGAATGGAGGCCTGATTTGCTGGTCATGTCCTCTTTGTTCTCTCTATTTTATTTGAGGTGGGTTTCTTCTAAAATTTTGGTTTCTATTTTGAGGAGCTAGCTGATTTTCCCTGGGGACAACTCTCTCATTCAGGTTGATCCTCTCCATCATCCTCTCCATGGTTCTAACTAGGCTCTCAATCTTAGCATCAGATGTGGAGGCTGTAGGCTCTTCCCTAATAGTGACTCTCTTCTCATTTCTCATTCTAGCCCTTTTTGCAATTAGATTTACTTCCACACTTACTCCACCCCTTTGCATGTCTTCTAATGTAGGAGGATCTCTCTCTCTCTCAGCTGATAAGCCATATCTGGGTCGAAACCATCTGGAAACTTCATTAGGGCTAAAGCTTGTGGGGGTTTTTCATGTGAGGAGGGAGGGTGTTGTATACACTATTGAACCTAGTACAGTAATCTTGGACACTCTCTCCAAAATTTCTCTTGATGTTTTCATATTCTGACAAGATTTGGAGAGGATTTTTCTTAACTTCCTATTTATTTATGAACGTCTGGTGAAGGGCAAGGGGGTCATGTATACTATTAGGGTTAAGCCTTTAAACCAATTTCTTACTTCTCCCCCTAAAATTTGAGCAAAAATTCTCAATTGAATAGTTTCAGCCTCTATCTCTTGGTAGTCAAAAGCGTCATTCATTTTGTTCACATGTTGTTGAGACATTTCAGGACCAGTTCCATCAAAATGTGGGATTTTGGATTGATAATCATGTGGAATAGGCACCATAGGTAGTGGTAGCACTAATAGAGCATATTAGGATGCCATGGTTGGTGGTGGGGGAACCCAAGGGGGGTTAATAAGAGGAGGGTTGACCAAAGGAGGTGGAGGGTTGAATGGAGGAAGGTGGATAGTGGATGTATGAGTGGAAGTTTGGGCACTCTGGTGGGAAAGGTTTAAGGAAATGGTAGGGGTTGCAGGTACACTTGAGAAAATTGAATGAGCATGAGAAGAGTTGGAAATAACAGAAGGAGTTGTCGCAGTCAGAGCCGATAATTCTACAGACTGCTGAAAATAAGCATCATCAATAGCTAAGGTGAGCTCTATTACCAAACCTTGAAGGGAGTCAAAGTGTTGGAGAAGTTGAAAGTCAGTTTGAGTGGAGGTAGAGGCTTCCCCAATGGGACTCTACTGTAAGATGGATGGGTCAAAAAATTTCTGGGCTATCCAATTCTGAGATTTGGTCCTGAACAATATTTTCTCGAAGTGTAAGTTGAACTGGATATCCTACAAGGTTGAAAGGTTTTCAGGGAGGGAACTTTCTTTGTGAAGAGGCTTGATAATATTTGGATTCTCATATCTAGGAGTTTTTCTTAGTATTTTCTCTGGATTGTCAACTATTGCAGAGGGATTTGGGTCAGGATAAGATCTAGTAAAGATTTTTCTGGAAGCCAGAATTTAGACCCAAATCACAGATAGGTTGAATATTTTATACAAAGTTGAAGAAACCAGTCTATATAAAATACTTAAATCACATAGTAATTTGACTAGGGTTTTTGAGTTCTGATGAATGATGAGCTTTTCAATAACTCCCCAATACGGTCACCATTATGTTAGCTCTTCATAATTTGTAAGATTGGCAAGAAAAAATGATAGAGGACAACATCAAACCACTTTGGAGTCCAAGACCTAGCCTTCCTAGACTCAGAGAGGGCTCTCTCTGTTCTTTATTATTTATGATTTAACTTGATGATTATAATTTCTGATATTAGGGTAGTTATAGAGATTATGAGAACTGTTGGTTTTGATTGGTTGGGTGGTTGGACATACATAGTAGTGAAACTTAATCCATTGGTCTATGGAGTCATAAGAGGCTGAATTATGCATCAACTTTTTCAAGGGGCATTCATAGGGCAAGCTAACTATGGAAACTGGATCTTAATAGCAATGTGAATATGAGATGAAAGAAAGTAGTGAGTTCAGTAATAGCTAAAGAGAAATTAATAATTCTTTAACTATACTTCAGAGGAAAACATTAAGATAAAAAAAACAAACAGAATTAAAGTGCTCTGTTAGTAAATATTAATATAAAACTTATGTTTTGTAATCAGAGAAACTGATGCACAACATGAAAATATAGAGGAAAACATTAACACAGAGGAAAGAACATCACCATTAACATAGCTCATGAATCCTGTGAATGGTCTCTTTATTATTGCTGCCCAACTCACACAGTTACAATGCTCCACTACAATGATCTCTTACAACATAGAGTCTAACAAGGTTCCAACCTTTGATAATGAAAATTTGAGAAGTATTTAACTAAAACTTGAGTCGTTTGCCCTAATCTACTTGGGCCAAACTTAATTTATTACAAAACAACTGAAATTAAATAGGCATGGCTATGAAAGGCTTGAGAAAAACATCTATGACAACATATCGCCTATAAAATTAATTTTGGGCAGCTCTTTATGGATCTAAATGCTTTGATGGCTCAGACATATGGTCCTGCTTTTCAAAAGATAGGTGTTGAGTAATTAAGTCTGGTGCAGCACTGGCTACTTTCATTTATTGATGCTGGTGCTAATGTGCCTTGTTGCCCCTTTAGTCTCTGCTATTATATCTCTGCATCAATGCCCGACTCAACCTTTTCTGTCTTTTTCCTTGTGACGTTCAGCTCGCCCTGCCTTTTTCCCCTTGTCAGGTCTGACCCGAGTCTTTATGCCATGTGTAGCCTATTTTATCATAAATGGCACACAAAACTTATATGCCCGGTTGTGGAGGGATGGAAGTTGGAAGACGTGGACGGAATGGAGGACGACATAATCAACTTTTCGGAGGGGGCCTTAAGTGGTAAGCGGTAATATAGAAGGGGGGTGCAAAATAGCGGAATGATGACACATAGTGGGGAGGGTGGTAAGTGATACCACCCATTTCGAACCCCCCCCCCCACCCCATGGTTAAAATTCGAAAGCTGCAGGGAGCACGAAATGAAACAAGGACCATCAGATGAGGAGGAGGTGACTGGAGATGGAGGAAAGGTGGAGGGCGGCGCGGAGAATGAAATGATGTGGCAGATAAGGTGGGACCGGGCTCGACCCTTTCCGCACGAAACATCATAAACAACTCATTTACCCAGACCTAAAAATGTTTAGATTTCAGTGATGAAGCTGCATCGCATCCGCGCTGGTATCGCACTTCGCATCCTGTTGTATTTACCTTTTTCTTAGCACTTATCCTTTATCCTTTGAGATTTTTTATTGTGGTCGGGTCCTACCTGGTATCGCACATCACACTTCGTTATGTTTAACATTTTCCATTCGCACTTATCCTTTAAGTTTTACTATTTTCGATTGTGATCGGGTCCCACTCGGCATCACACATGGCACTTTGCGGACTTTATTGTTCACCTCCGCGCCTATCTTTTATCTTTTGCGATTTTCAATTGTGATCGAGTCCCACCCAACATCGCACGTCGCACTTGAGGACTTTACCATTCACCTCTGCACCTATCTTTTGATACTTGTGATCTGTGATTGCGATTTTAATCTTTGTTGTTAACTGATGCTCAGATCAACGGTCCTCACTACTCCCTTATTGTGGTTTTCCACTTTTGGTTGCGCCCATTCGTTTCTTAGTTGTTAATAGAATACTTGCCCCGTGTTCACAACTTGACCCGAACACATGCACAACTTGACCCAAACACGATCATGACTCTACCCTTGTTGTTTTTCTACCTTAACTGCTTCTCTGCTGCCCTTGCTTCCTTTGATTATAATTTTTCTCCTCTCTTTTTTTAATGGTCTAATGATGCTCATGTTTTGACTAACCAGCAACATTTTCACCTTTTACTGAACTGAAAGGCATAATAGATTATTTTGAAGCTCTTGACAGTTAGGATTTCCCTTTTTCCTAAAAATAAATGATGGTCATGGAATATTATTTTTAGTATGGAAATATAAGCAATAATCAGTCACCTGGTGATACTGTGAAATACAGGAGTAAAAAAGACCCAACCAGTCCAACTGGTTGTCTTATTCCTACCTTCCGTTGTTCTTACTCATGCACTGATCTTCATTTGAATCTCACATTACCTGTTTGGTTTTATTTAGCTCTGCCCAAGCTCCATTAACTTCCTATTTCCCCAACTAATTCCCAAGACTCAAAGCATAAAATGCAATGAAAAGAACAAGAAACAATAAGAAGAAAACCATGAAAACGAATAAAAATACGACACCACAACCAAAGTGGCATGACCATGCACTAGACACAATCAAGACCACAATTTAAAATTAACAAGTATCAAGATACCAAAACCACAAGTCTAGAAAAAAACACCATGATTCAATCCTCATGGTTCCCAAGGTAAGCTCAACCCGAGACTTCTCCAAAGATTTCATGGAAATCTCTTTTTCCATTCAATCCCCTGCACCATATTTCCATAAACAAATAATTGTTAGTGCATAAATAAGCATAACAATATGATAGTTATCTTAACTTGTTGAGGCCAAGCCTGTTGTCGTGTAACTGAACACACATGTTAGCCACACATTCCAAATATTAAGATAACATATCTATTAATTTGAAATCAACATTTACCAAGTCTAACAAATTTCATAATAAACAATCAACTCACATTCATGAGTCATAATAGATAATGCTACAACTATCACCTACTTACACTTAACTATATACTGGATATCTCAGCACATATGTGTCAGCAAAACTATCTTAAAACAAGAACATTCCTTCATGAAATCTTACAGACACATATACTCATATCATTTAGTTAATAAAACATTTAAAGAACTTGCAAACATACCGTGCTAAATAAATCAACTAGATGATATAATTGACACCAAATCAGCCAAACACCAAATAGACAATATAATAAAACATTCAAGCACCAAGTATACAACATAATCAAACTCATACCTTAATGTATCTCAGGGGAGGCTATCTTTTCTGCACCATCAATCTAGTTAGCATGATATAACTTCAGTACACAAACCTAAATAAGGTCACTATATTCATGACAATAACTAGCTAACATGTTCACACCCTAAACTCATAAACAATTGTCATTCATGCCTACAATCACATATGCACAGTCAGTATAGACATAATACAACACATTATAATAATTAGGTCGACTCATTCCTGAATTTCATAATCCTAACCATTTTCATGGGCCAATACAAATTAGAATAATATATATAACATCAAGAAATTAGTGCAATAACCCTAATCATCAAGTTAACTAACATATAACAAGAACAAGTTAATCATATAATCATAAAAAACACATAACATAATCATCAAGCTAACTGTACTTTAACATATAACATATTCATCATCAACATATAACACAATGATCAGTTAATATCATGCCTGACTAACGAACACATGTTCGTATGATCACAGCAATCAATTAACATCTATCATAATATCAATAGAATGAGAGGAATACACATAACCACAATGTACATGACTACACTGATCCACTAGAATTTATCACATATGTAACCATAATAATAGAATGGAAAACATATAAATAACCCTAATTATTATGACAACCATGAATCACATACCTGCATGCCAAACATGCGCACTTGTATGATGATATGCTCTTACCCCAAAATCGATTGTTGCAACGTCACTTTGATTATCTTCATCTCCTTATTTATCTTAGCCAACACGTTACCATCATGACATACCAATATCATCATGATGACCTAATTGCATACAATGACCTTATGCACAACAAACTCAATCAATCCAAAACAAAATTGATGATATGAACCCAATTGACATTTATAACCAATAATGAACGACCAATGCATGTTCAACATTTGTCAAAACACAAGCAAGCATACATGGATAACACTGAATCAAGACCAATATGTAGCCCTAGCATAAACAAGAAATGCGTGTACAATATGTAACAATATTTAAGCAAGCATACACGAACAATAAACAAGCATGAAAAACGCATAACCAGTCATACACACATGACAACATGTTGACAACAACACTATCAACACTTCCATGGTGACACCACTGCCAACATGGTCAACACACCACTAATGCAACAAGAACATATAGACCACAAGCATAATAAATGCATATTCAACCAACATAAATGCATGACCAACAAACTGCCCATCCAGTTTGAGGATTGAACCATGCTCCGATACCAATCTGTAACACACTCTTCCCACATTTACCCAAGTAACCGCCCAACTAGGGTAAACATGCGATGAGAGGCTACTAATATGAGATTAAACCTCCTATATGACCATAAGGAAGTGGAACTGATGGAAACCTGAAAAACAAACCTTACACAACACCAACAACACCTTCGGGAGGTAACCCAACCTCCCAAACCCATGAACCCTAAGGGGGGAACTGATTTTTGACCCTTTTGACCCTTAGCCGTGGGCATGTAAGGGAAAGGGAGCAGCTACAAGCCTAAAATTTCGGTCATGCCAAGGCAAGGTTGCATCCAAGGCCCCAAAAGTCAGTTATGTGCCTATAACTATGGGATTTGTACTACCTTTTTAGCCCCAGAGTCTAGGTCACTACCCAAAGCTTCATGAAACTTTAGGAGAGGATAAATAAAATTTAAAAAAAATGTATGTAAGCTATCCCATCATAATGAACTCATCTGGACTCATCCTAGCCATGACATGCATTTCGTCAAACATGTCACAAACATTGCATATATAGGTATAAACAACAGATTTATACTTGGGGGTCTATTACTTATCTGAGAATCGCTAAGCATTGCTCCCCTACATCATAAGCCAAAATAAAATCTATTTGACCATAGATACATTATGTATTCAATTACAGGTAAAAACATAGATAGAGCCATACATCATCACTGATCAAATGCATGCTTATAACCAGCATAATAACAACATAAAATAAATCCATACATAAACCAATAAATTTGCAAACTGAATACTAGAGGAATGATCTCTTTATTATTGGAATTAAAAACCAACCAGAGATGGGACTTCCACATTCCACTTTACCATTGATCGGCTGAGTAGGGTTTATCTTCAGCTAATCACCCCTATGCTATATTCCAAGCATGAATGTAGGATATCATCAAACACATCAATGAAAATCAATCCAGGGCTTCTAGAGGCCAAACCGCCTCAACCCTCAACTACTGATTCCACCTCACGGTCGAACATCAAAACCATCACGGATTAGTCTCTATCCAAGCTGCTCCAAGGCTCCAGAGTGTTTTTTCCAACCAAGGCTCTAGGGCTAGTAACTCAACCCTCACTATTTCTGGGCTCCAGAGGATTTTTGGAACCAAGTCTCTAGGGCTAGTAACTTAACCCACCTAGGGCTCTAGAGTGTTTGTCTAACCAAGGCTACAGGACTAGTAACTAAACCCAACAGTTGTCTGTCGGGATCCAGAGCGTTTGCCCAACCAAGGCTCTAGGAACTAATAACTCAACCCAACAACTAAAGGACTTGTGAGAAACATCTAGAAAACAATCAATGAAAATAAACCCACAACACCATCATTATCAAGGAAATGGCAAGGCTAGGCAAATCCACATGTATAAACCATGCATGCCAAAACTAGTGAGGAATTCATACATGGAACTCAGTACCTGCACCCAGAGCCCGTTGTAGATGTTGATCCCGATGTCATCTTGCGCTTCACTGCTCTTTGTTTTCCTTCTTTCTCAAAATCACCAAGTATGCCACACTCTCCAAGACTGCTCCAAGAATACTCTAAGTGTCCAAGAGTATGAGAGAGAGAGAGAGAGAAATGAGAGCTCCAAAACTAAACTGACAAAATCTTACCCACTGATCCTCAGAAGCCTTTTTATTAATGATGCCTCTATTTTCTT
This sequence comes from Pinus albicaulis, assembly GCA_034641835.2. NCBI lineage: Eukaryota > Viridiplantae > Streptophyta > Pinopsida > Pinales > Pinaceae > Pinus > Pinus albicaulis. Next base: position 402,006,175 of record CM076579.1, read on the forward strand.
CATTTTCCATTATTTTCCTTCATTTTCTGCCTCACATGCAACCTGTGACCTTTCACCTCCCTTTCCTCCTAATTTCCATTATTTTCATAAATAAAATTCCAATAAATGCTTCGCTCCTTTCTAAATCCTTTTCCATTGGCCTTGCCAATTTCATTTAGCCATAATAAACCAAAGTGAACACCCGTTAGGATGTTTTTCCCACCATTTATCTTGGAATACGTGTGCCATCAACCTTGCTCTTATATATATATTATATGAATTTTTTACCAAGGTCGTTACACCATCATTTCTTCAATACACACCAATATTTCTTCATGTGTCTAAACGATATGTGAGAGCCTTTCCCATAAGATATTAAATTTTCCAATATAGATTAAATTTTTGCATATATGAAATACAATGAGCTAGGGTCGTTAGAGGAATTTTTAGCCTAAAAGTGGCCTCTTAAGGAAAAGTAATAATAATAGTTAAAATAATAAAATAAGAGTTATTAATTTTAGAGGGAAAAGAAGAAAACTACTCTTTTTAATTGTTTTTTTTACTTATCTCGTTATAGTTTTACTCAAATTTCTAGTTTAGACACTCGTTGGATGCGGAATTAAATTCCACATCAAACAAGTACCCATTATGCATACTTTCGAGAAGACCTGCATTGATAAAAATCACAAATACATTAAAAAACATGTTGAGAAAACTTTTTTAATGTGTTTGCAATTTTTATTAACGCGGGTCTCCTCAAAGGTATGCATAATGGGTACTTGTTGGATGTGGAATTTAATCCCACATCCAATGAGTGCATACCCTTGAAATTTGAGTAAAGATATAAGGAGACAAGCCAAAAATACAATTAAAAAATATTTTTTCTTCTTTTCCTTCCAAAATATTTACATGTACCTCTTTTTAAATTTAAAGGATTTTGATTGGTTTACATATTATGACATGGAAAATACATGAAAATTCCCTGGGCAATTTTAGGCTAAAATTTCCTCTAATGAAAGCTACAAAGGTCTAGGATCCAATTCCCTATGTTCTTATCAGCTTAAGGATGAGGGATACATTTGTGGCTTTGAAAAACCTCCTCCTCATCCTTTGAAATTATTCTTATAACTTCCTCGAGAATAACCTTTATAAATATAGCTATAGAAAAATGAGTTGGGGCATGAGATTGAGGTTTAGAAGACATGGGAAGATGAGATTCCAGGCTTATAGGAGGGGAAAAGTTTCCTCTTCTACCTCCTCTACAACCAAAGGATACCCTTCAACACACCATGCTAGGAAGAGAATGAAAGTGGAAGAAACAATGACCATGATAAAAGGAGTCAAGCTATATATCAAAAACCAAAGAAGAGAACCAAAATAAGGTAGGGAGAAACCCACAATAGAAACCAACTTGATTCCAAACTTGGTAAACAATATTAATACACCACACTAACAAACATTCATCTAAACACTTTCAGAAAATTAGGGAAAAGACAGAGCCTAGCGAAAAGAAGAACTAGGGACACAAGTCTAGGGAGAATTCAGGTAATACAACCTGAAAACCATTAGAAGCCCAAGAGAAGGGTGTAAATACTATAACCCAATAAGATATAGATGAATACAAAGGAAAAATACTAAAAATTTGAAATAGATAAGTCAGTGAACATAGTAATGAAAACCAAACCAAACATCAAATCCAACCATGATGTAAGCCTAATTTTAGAGAGAGAAAGCCTAAAAACATCCACCTTGCAACTGAGATCAACTATTAAGTTATAAAGCAAGAACATTATTGATAAATCTCTAGCTAGTGATCTAACAATTAGAGAGAACCAGAACCCAGAGTAAAGGAAGCACAAAAAAAAACATCAGTAAAAGAGGAGAGGATTGACACTCAATGAATAATAGGATTAAGGAATGATATAAATCAACTCATTACACCCATCAACGTTCAAAATTGAACACGTCACAACCTGTAAAGAGGGCACTTTTACACTAGAGAAGTGCTCGGAAAAAGAATATGTGTTAAAAAAAAAGGTTTCTACTATTTTTTAAAAATATTTAAATAATATTATAAAATTCCCTCTGAAGGGTTTCTAGTCTACCAAACATTTCTGAAAAATTCATGGATAACCATTATCCCTGTAGGATGGAAGTTTAGACCCCCAGGCCTTGATTGCAAGTTGCAACTTTCCTTGTTCTCTCAAAAATTGATGTATAGACTCTAGAGTACATAGGTGGCAAGAGGTTGTTGCAACAATAAATAAAGTGTAATGGGTAATGAAGGTTGTTGCAAAAATAAATAAAGTGTAATGGGTAATGGAGGTTGTTTCATTTCCAAGCCATTAGTCATAATGGCAACACTGATATTTTTCCCTATCGAGGATTTCCTACAATTTATTTCATCCCATCTAACTGGAGAACTGTGAAAGAGGCATTTTTGTATGTGGGACTAGTAAGTCAGTATTCCTCTGTAGCACAAACCTGTTAAGAATTCCAAGTTACAATGATCATATATTCACATGTATTTCTCGGCAATATAAGTCCACCCATAAGACATTGTTGTTTAAAAATACTCTGAATGTATGTTGTATAACTAGTGATCCAAACACATTTGGAACTTTTAATTACTGAGAACCGCCTTGGCATCCCATAGTTCGAGAAAGCGTTTAATAAGTTGTGAATCATTTCAATGTGAGAGTTAATGAAAGACTCTATACCCACTATCTCTAAACCTACATTCAATCATTTATGTAAGTCAATGAGAATTAATTCAATCCTTAAGAAATATTTTTGTTACCCAATGAGAATAGATTCAATCCTTTCCGTATATGAATCGTTAATATTATCTTTATGAGATTTAATGAATCATTGATAGACTCCCACTCCATTGATTCAATAATATAGAACTAGAAATGTAGCATGATGTCACCTGAAAGAAATGGGAGAAAAACTTGTTGTGAAGAGTAGGTAACATTCGAATAAGTCTCAATGGTGCCTACGTTTCTCCTTTTGTTGCTTTTTTATTAATTTATGTAACCATGTTTGACTTACTCGCAATGACCATGTGTCATGTTGTTGAAGCCCAATAAAAATATTATTACTTCTAAGAATGTAACATGGTACTCTTAAAAATGAACCTATTAAGTCTTGATAAGAGGCACAATAATGAAACTTGGCCTTTTTCATCCTTCTTTCAATCTTCATTCTTCATCTTGTCCTGAATATGGATGCTCGTTGGGATTCAAAACTTTGATCATCGTTTTATAACACTCTGGATAATCTGGAGATTCCTTCAAATAACGATAACCACAGAAGCTTGAAAACCACAATGATACTCTTTGTGTCTACCTAGACCTTTTTCTTTTCTTTTTTGTGCACGAGCATAATTTTTCATTTGTCCTATGCACAATAACTCATCCATATCCCTCCACGTTCTAAAAGAAACTCAACAACATTTTTCAAATGAGACTAAATAAACCAAAACATTGAAGTAATGTAGATACTTTTAAAAAACTCACTATTTTTGCTTAAAGTAGCAGAACTTCCCATATTTCCAGAACTGCAATATGTTTTAAAGTATGCTAACTATAGTATATTCCCAAATTAATATAAGCATACCAATTTTGATCGAAATGACATAAGTCAGAAGATAATAACTAATATAAAACCATGATTGACACCATTTATCACATTCATCAAACTTAGCAACACAAGGTTCTAATAAATCATTCATTGGTAGACTCAAAAAAATTAATAAAAATGATTCAAATAAAACGCACCTTGCATTCAAATTTACCTAAGGTTCAACGTGATTCATCCACCATTAAAGAGGAATGGAAAATTTTAGGGGCTAATATTCGCAGGTGGGCTAATTTTCGATGGTTTTTCCAAAAAACAGATTCGCCAATTTCCATTTTTTTATAAAAATGATTCGCCCAAATTTTACAATATAAAATTATTTTACGTTAAAAATCACCAACATTATATAGAAAATATATATAATATCATTATAAATTTGAATTTTTTTACAATACATCAATAAAATTTTTATTTTCTACATATTAGGGACTAGTGAGATTCGCCAATTTTTTAAACTTCAAGATAATTTTCCATCCTTAAAATTATCCCTGTAACGAGGTCCAAATTGGTGGTGCAAATTGCTTTGACTTTCCAACAACTCCTTTTTCCTTCCCATAACAGATCACGACCCTTTGTTTGCTAAATATTACGGTGTAAATTTGAATTGGTATGGATTGTTACCTATTAAATTAGCTATGGAAATTATTTAAATACTTAGCACCATGCACTAAGGTTTCCTCTCAATGAATCAATGCAAATTTAATCAGGATTAAAAATAAATAAATAAATAAAATGAAAACAAAAAAAAAAAAATAAAAAAATAAAAAAAAAAATTGAACTTGAAGTCATTATCAAAACCCTTCATCAATGATTTTTTGAATCTATCTAATACAGGAAAATTGATCTTTTCCTGCAAGTTCATCTCCCTTCTAATCTAAAGTCTCTATCTAAATTCAAGACAAGATATCCATATATTTTCTTTACCAAATTTTCCTCTTATTCCCCATTTATATCTCTATCACAGGATTTGCACCATCATTATAAGAACTCAATATACGTAGCAGGAGGTTCAAGGAGTTAACCTAGATGTATATCTATCACAAGAACCCTCACTGCAATATGAAAATGTCGCCTTTATTTATTCTCTGTTCATTGGATTTATACCTTCATCTCATAGACTTAATAATCACTGACGAATTACCACAGTGCTACTAGATCTCTTAGATCACTATCATTGCTATGTTCCTATACTATCACAAATCATCTCATTCCACTTATCATAAGATTGGTGAACAGGTGCTCAAAAATATGCTAAAAAATTAAAGTTGTCAGAATGGTATGGAACCTACACAACCTCGCATATCTTGTCGTTATGAATCCAGCGCAACTCGTTTCGCTGAAAACCGACATTGTATGCTCCCGGAAATGATTTCTGTTTGTTTTCCCAAACAAGAAAAATTTTGGCAAAAGTTATGCAGGCTTCCCAATCAGCGGTCCGTACAGCTGACTAGGCTTGCTAACTGGGCATGGTTGACTGGGCTTGTTGGGCCAATCAGGTCTCTCCACTTTTCTGAATTTCATTGGTGCTGATGTGGGCGAATTCTATTGGTTGGATGGTGGCCAACCACATGCTGCCATACGGCCCAACCGCAGGCCACCACGTGGCAGCACGGGGAAACCAAAAATTTTGGTTTAAGTCTGAATTAACCTCCGCATGAGTCAATATCGAGACCTCACAGCAAAAAACACAAAGCCTTAACCACTCGAGCTACCATGGTCCTTATTTAACTATGTGATCAAACTTCTATTTAAATGTTCGTTGGGCATAGGTTTGGTAGCAGGGGCTAGGGCTTAGCCCCGACCCCCCAATATATACATACCATACGACCGATGGCTTGAGACCATGGGCGCAGAGGCATGGCTCCGCTGATTTTTTTAATTAAAAAAATAATTCAACAACCATATATTATGGTTAAAATTCAGACCTTAAGCCTTGGTGTGCATTTTAACTGTCCCATAATTTGAGCCGAAAATCTGCCAATTTTTTTTCTCTGTTAACGGAATTCATGGCGAAATTGTAGGAAGGTTCCAGATTTTGGGGAATTTGTAGAGCGACTAGCAGCAAAGCTAGGGAACTCATAACTTCTTCACTTTTTGACCAATTTGGGAGCATAAAGAGGCTAGACAAACATTTTTGACAGTTCTGAAGCTAATGGAGAAAGTTTTGAAGCCATTGGAGCACTGTAAACAGATGTAAACACCATTTTTGAGCATAATGATATGGGGCCAAGACATTGGAACCTGGACCGGGAGACGTAGCCCAGGAGGGGTTAACTCCTTCATCACTTGTTGTGTTGTGGTTGTTTTTATGGTGTATTTGTATGCTGTTTTCTTCTATTTCAGAGTTTAAATTCATGCTTTATGTGTATAAAAATGTAACATAAAAGCTCACAAGAACTCAATTTTAATACTTGTAATTTATACAACCTCAAGCACATTTACATTAAGATCTCATACATATCAATTGGCATGACCCACAATCTAAGATTAATTGGGAACATTTACAAGCCATTTATACAAATGATGCAAACAAAATATCCAAATATGAATATTAAAATATTGAGGACTCATTCTCTCTCATTCCACTAATCCTCTCTCATGAGAAAATCACTCATATGGTTGTCTTCATATGGTTCATAAGGTGTATACCATATATTAAGTTCCTCTTTTAACATTTAAATCCATGAGTGCTCCAATAGATAATCGATTTCCATAAACAATTTGAATTGGATGCATTTTCTCTTCTAGGAAGAATTAGACTAATGACCCCTTTGTGAGATAGAATTTTACTACAAAACATCCATACTTTTGATTCCCAACTGGTACATCATTTGAATACTTCGCAAGATTTATCAATGTCAATTTGGGATTAATTCTAGGCACACTTCCTTTATCAATCATCAACACTAGACACCAACAAAATTTAGCTCTCATCAAAGATATTGTTGGGTGGTCTTGACATAAACACTCAAATCTCCCTTGTTTTGAAGATGTTCTATTTACATTCTCTGGAAATGAAAATTTTCTTGTAACTCTATGATTTACCAATGAAGCATGAGTTTGGTCATCATTCCAAGTTTGATCACATTTTCCTTTTCTGGTCATTTTTTAGCTCATGATCTCATAAGAACTTTGTTCTCTCCCTACCCTCTTAATTTATGGTTTTCAGGCATATTAAAGAGGGTTTCACCATCATGAATTATAGAGTCTTCTCCAAATAAAATTTACAGTCTTTCAATACAGACTTTCACACCTGTAACATGCATAAGCATCTCCATTAGCGAGTTAAAATATTGTTTATTTATTGGGTTGATTAACATACACCCCCTCTTGAATCCCTTTAGTTGAAATTGATCATCACTCTATCTATACAAAGTATTTTTCTTATCTATCTCGTAAATAAACACACATGCACAAAAATCTTCTCTCATTCAATTAAACGTAAATTGCTTCTAATCCTTATGATGATCTCCTTTCCTACTATGAGAAAATTATCCTAATTTGTCATGATTTCCACATTCACATACAGAGAATAGATTTCATCATATAAATCATACAAAAAGACAATTGATCATTGTCAAAGTTCTATAATTGAAAGAAGAAGCTACCTTTGATCAATTTTGTGGTCAGTTTCAGGGATTGTAGTTCCATTTATTTGAGATGCACAAATATTGGAATTCTCAGCTTTCTAGAAGAGTTTAAGTAAATAATAGAGTAATGATCTAGTTCATATAGCCAAATTTGAAGTTTATTAGCCATAATACCACTGATACCTTTCATATAAGCTAGAATTTATTTTTTATTTTATAAAGAGACCTTCCATATACTTCTAATATAAGGATTTCTCTTCCTATGTCAATCTCATTAAGATGTAGTGATGTCTATATGTTTATTTTTTGTTCCTATTTTAGACTCATAAAAGAGATATAAGATTATGGGATGTGAAATATGTTAGTAAAGTATGATATTTGAGATCTTTCACAAGAAATGAGGTGTATTTTGAAAATTCTACTATATGTACAACCTTTTATTAACACAAAGATTGTTGGTTTTTTCTTTAAAATGAAATGTGAAGATAACATATTTTTTTCAATTGAAATGAATTTTCTTAAGATTTTCATTGTAGAAGGGCGACATTAATATATTCCCTTCTAAGTGAAATTAAGACCAAAACTTCAAATTTTATCACTGATACCCATGCAACTTATGAACTAGAGATCAATATATCTTTCCTAGCCCAATTCTTGTTCACCGCGACCACCCTATGTCATAATACTCCATGAACATCATATATTTTCCCATAGTTATGGTTGAAATTGGCTTGAGGGTGGAATGAAGGTTTGAATGTCCTTCCCCAATTTCCTACACATCACTTCATGGTATCTAAGATCTCTCGTAGATGCAACTTGCCAACTAAGGGTTGTATTTCCACCTTACATTGAATTGCCTACACTTATATCAACATTGTGAAATAAATCATATGGTTGAACATCCTCTGCAAAAGATCTCATCATCAATAATTAAATAAATTAACATGAATAAGTAAATTAACATAAAGTTAATGTTAAATATAACAATTTCAATTATTAATTTCTTATCAACTATAAATATTTTAATTATAATTATTTTTTTTTCTTCAGAAATAAAAAACGTTGTATTATATAATAGTTCATAAATCAAACATTACATTCTCATCTATATATAGTTGAGAAAAACGCAATCCAAATTGCCATAGTGATTCCAGAAAGACTTCTAAGAAAGAAAGAAGCCAAAAAGACCATGACGAGATCACAAATTGCAGAGGGCAAAATACCACTCCAATCAAAATTTCCAGACCTTATAAATTGTCTTATACCATCATTGAACATCATGTTCATGAAGAACCTGAAACTCATTTTTGTGTGGGTCAGAAGTATCTGAGAAAAGTTACCTTTATCTTTACAATTCAGATTTATAGACCTTCTAAACCATACCAAATAGTTGTAGGAGAAAAGACGAAACAGGTTCTATTTGAGGATAATAAAATACAAGCTCGCTTGAAGGTGTATTTTTGGGGAATAAGACCAGGCTCTCTTGTATTGTTTTGGTTAAAAAATCAGGCTCGGTTGATAACCCAGCTACGCAGGCACGCAAGTAGCTGTAGGGAGAAAATGAAACAAGTCGCTTGTGAAGAGAAAATAAGCAAGCTCGCTTGCAAGGAGGTCTTGTGAAGAAATTTGCAGGCTCGCTTGATTGTGAATGTATCTTCAGGCTCGCTTGGGAAAAGTGCTGGGAATATGTTCGCATGGCAATAAAAAACATAAAGCAGCAGACAGTAATAGAAGCAAAAATACCTGTGTATAAAATATGATATAGAGCATGGCATGAAAAATTGACAGATCCGACGCTTCATGAAGGTTGATAGGATATTATGGAATTGGAATAGAGGTGTTCCAAATTTGTGCCCCATCCCTGAAATCTACCACCTGCATAATCCCAAAAACTGTATTGATACCTCTTTTAGATAGGTCGTCAGCCCTCATGTTGTTTTCTCTATAAATGTGAGAGATAGGAGGATTGTCCAATCTGTGCCATAATCTTTGTGTCCTCTTGAGCCATCCCTGTAGGTCCGGGATGTTCATATGTTGGTGGCCAGAGATGCAATCAATAATTAGTTCAGAATCTCCATATATATGAATCTCTGTCATTTTCAAGTTGACTGCAGCAAGAAGTCCACCCCATAGGGCCATAATCTTAGCTTTTTTATTGGTCCCCGGACCACCATTCCAATGCATATGTATCCTCTCTCTTCGTGACAGCTTAATCCAGGCACCACAACCTGTAATTCCCTCTTTGCACGCGCCATCAAAGAAAATTGCAGGGATGGATATCTCATGTGGACGAATCCTACGAGATCCATCCATCGTGATGATCTGAGGTGGGATCTATTCCTCAATACATCTCATTATGGCGGTGAAAATGTTGGGAAGGAGGAAAGGAGTACCATAAAAAATAAGCCTATTCCTAGCCAGCGAGACTTCCCAGAGGAGAAAAAAGGGCAGAGATATAAACTTGCTTTTTAATTTATCCCAGTCTCCAGTAGCAGAAATAAATTCATTCAGAACCCAAGATGGTTCAATTAAATGAACACTGAATAATTTCCATAACTGAACAACAACAGGGCATCGGAAGAAAATGTGTTCAGTAGATTCCTCCATGTTGCAGCATATTGGACATCTGCTAGGCCCAAGTATGCCTCTTTTGATAATGTTATTCCAGGTAAGAATTTTATTCCACCAATTAGGCCACCCAAAGAGAGTGATTTTAGTATGAATCTTTCGAAACCAGTATGGTCCAAATATTCGAGTAAACTGACCCGAATATGATTGTGTATTAATACTGCAATATATATATTTGACAATAGGCAGGGCCCCATATGTTGGCCCATCCCATATCACCATATCTCCCCCCATAGCATAACTAACTCCGCCCGCCCTTAATGTATCGTAGACCGGTTCCCAATCCAAAGCATCCTCATCTTGTAGTCCCAACTGTGCAGCGCTCTTGAAAATTGGAGCCCCAAAAGACCATGACTAAATTGTTTGTGATAAGAAGAAAATGCCCTTGTGTGCTAGCCTATGAATAAGGTGGGGAGATGGTTTAAAATGCTTGTTTAAACCTTGAATGTTGGTGAAGCCCAACAGAATACGGCTCCCATCTCAAAAAAGCCATTAACCGATTAGCCACATGACCCAGGATCTTCTTGAAGCTACCCCATATAGTTGAATAGGCCGTTGGAAATGGAAATTCATGGCAGAGAAGTTGATGGAGGGTATCACCCTCAAGATACTTACATTTGATAATATCGTTCCAGATACCAGAACTGTTGATGGCGCACCAGAAAGACTTGATTAGAAGAGCTTTATTGAACACCCTCGTGTTCAGGATGCCCCATAATGAGATTTGGGACGACATAGTATCTCCAGTTTGACGAGATGGAATTTGTGTGCTTTCATAGATCCATTCCATAAGAACTGAGCAATTATCCTATTAATGTTATCAACAATCATTTCGGGTAAAAAGAACAGATGCCCCCAGAAAACCATTAGTTGTGATAAAACTGCTTGTATCATGATGAGTCTGCCTCCCATAGTCTGCCATCGGTGTGTCCATTTGTTGATTTTTTCCCTGAATCTATCCACCAGCCATAGCCAATCCCTATTCTTGTATCCACACGGTTTGATTCTATACCCGAGATATTGAAAACCATCCAAGGCTAGCTTAAAATTGACCCCAAGGAATTCAACAATAAATGCTATTTCATTCATGTCTCCAAATTCATATAACAGGAAAGATTTGGCTTTGTTAATACTTAATCCTGTGGCAGTGCCAAATCTGATAAGTATGAAATGAACATAGAACTAGTGATTTCTAACAAGTCTTCCGAATAGTAACATGTCATCCACAAAAAGAGAGTGGGAGGTGGATATGGAGTCCAAGAAAGAAAAACATGATATATAACATTTTTGTTCCGCCATATGCATCATCTTACTGAAGCCATCCATAATCAAAATGAAGATGAGAGGAGACAGAGCGCATCCTTGCCATAGCCCCCTACTTGCTTCAAAGAATGATGTTGGAAGACCATTAATAATAACTGTGTATCTAACAGAGGTAATGCATGACATTATCCAGCGGATGATCCTAAGAGGTAGACCAATTTTTAACAACACAAGACGTAGATATGATACCAATAAAATAAAAAAAACCAACTTGAATAATCAAAATAATAATTAAAATTAAAATTACATATAATAGTTGCAACTAGCATAAAAGGTTAGCACCTCGAAAGAAGGGTCAAATCTCTCAAGATGCAAACATATTTTTGAGTGTAAAACTTGAGAAAAAGTTTGCATTTCTAAAGATTTGATTCCTGTCATCTCTTGGTAGATCTAGAGTTAGATAGATCTACAACGTTCATATATATATATATATATATATATATATATATATATATATATATTCTAATATGCATATATTTAATATATTTATTCTTAATATTTTTTAAAATGTTATATATCAAATCCACATTGAACGTTGACAACATTACAAATATTCCTCATACCTTGAATTTGAAAACATCTATCAATGGAATGGGAAATTTCTCACTCTTTCTTTCTCTACATATGTTTGATGTTAAATCTCTCACTCTTTATCTAGCTGCATATGCTTGATGTTAAAATCTTTTACTCAATATGCATGTTGAATTGTTTGAGATATAACCCATAATAAACTTTTCTTTATTATTATGATTATTATTAAATATTATATATCAACTCCATCTTAAAAATGAAATAAATTATACATTTTCAAAGTGAAAATACAATTTTTTATTTTTATTTTTATTTTAAATAAATTACTTTTTTTTTCTTTAACGTGGATATATAAATATTTTATTTATGATTGATTGCAATATTTGTTGTTATTTTATATATATATATATATATATATATATATATATATATATAATAAATTAAGTATCATGTAATATTAATAATATTATTATTTTTTAATTTCATATTAAATAGTAAAGAAAGTACATATATCTTTCATATTAAAAAAATAATTTTTTCGTTCATTTATTTTATTTTTTTATATTAAATTAATGTAAAATTAAGGTGAAAATTAAAATATGTTATATGGTCTACATCAATTTTTTTATTATCATTTTTAATTTATTAATGTAAAAATTATTTTATTATTTTAAAATATAATATTATTTTTTGATCTCCACCCAATTACAAAATTATTACTAATATTACCATTTTAATTTTTAGAACTTGAAGATAAAATAAAATTCTAGTTCAGTTTTAAAAAAAATTATGAAAATTTTGCAAATTTATTTGGCAAGCAAATTACCCCAATTATTTGCCAGTCAAATTCTATCGGAGGTTCAACGTATAATACAACTGCGGTTCAACTATGTCATGCTCTGCTTTTTTTTTTCTTAAAACCTTTCGTACAATGTTTTTTATTTTCTATGTCGTTTTTACATAGAAAATATTTAAGTATGATAAAAAATAGTTATAATATATTATTGTTTAAGTTTAGTGATTATATATGAGTTGTTTTTAATGAGATATTTTGAAAAGTTGTTTGATTTATTGTTTTCATTTAATTTATTTAAAATTTGGTATGAAATTATTGAAATCACAAATTTAATGGGTAAACTCTACACAATCCAAGTGTTATAGGGTTTTTTAGGATATTGAATCCATATTTAGTAAAAAAAAACTAATTTAAATAACACAAATAAAGATTTCACTTCAAATTTTTCAGGGGATTATCTATCTAAAACTCCAAAAAATCTCATTAAGAACAACTCCACACACACGCGTGTGTTAAAAAAATAGAGCATACTACTAAATAAGAAGTTTTCATATATTAAATTGGATGTTTAATTTAATCTTAATCTTAAAATTTAATTGCTATTATTTATTATAATTTTATTAAATAAATTTAAATATTTTCATTATTTTTATATTTTAAAATATATTAATAAATAAATTTTGAGAAAATTTATCTTCATAAACAAAATTTAAATTAAAAAAACATGTTTAAACTATGCTTTTAATTGTACTTTATCTAGCTCCAAGAGTTAGCTCAGATGGTCGAGTCCTTGCTACTAAGTACTTTGCTAATTGGGAGGTCACAGGATCAAATCTCCTTGACGGCCTTGGGGTTAGGCCTCGCGTGTAAGGTCAAAAAAAAAAATTGTACCTTATCTTGCCTTCTATTTATTTAAGCATTTGTAGCATAAAATTATAAAATTGAATATCTTGGATTCAATTTATCAATGTTATTTTTTAATCTTATTATTATTTTTAAAGATTTATTATGCAATTTTAAATAATTTAATAATATACTAATATTTTTCAACTAAATTTTTTATAACATAAAATATATATTATTTAAATATAATATATATTTAAAATTAGGTAAATTATTTTATAAATGTTATTTTAAATTAAAAATATTTTAACATCTCTCTATCGGGGTGCGTACTTGCTCTACGACATACCCATCGTAATTAATGGTGGACGCCTCGAAGGACAAGCCCACCACCTTCCACATCTGTGGCAAGGCTAGCAGGACCGCCTCTGACATGCATCGGGGGAATGATACGATGAGGCCATTCAAGGCTTGAAGATCTGCATGTCTGCATGTGAAGCTTCGGTGGCAAGGTGGAGATATTAGTTAACTATGACAGTGGGGGGCTAGATTCAACGAGCCCTAAGCACTCCGCAACGTTGGATACTTGGTATGTAGTTCATTATCCCCTCTTTTTCACCATGATAGCCTCTGGTGTAAGCGAATTTGGTCAAGATGATTGGAAGTCGAGGGGGTCTGAGGGTATTGGTTTTGTCCCAACCTTAAGGGCATCTACCTGTAGGAAGAATTATGGAAATTGGGTCGATATTGTCTCTGATTCTGTCTTGTGGCTTCTATTAGGTCGATACTATCTCTTCTTTTGTCTTGTGGCTTCAATACTATCTTGTGGCTTTGATACTATCTTGTGGAAATTGGGTCAATACTGGGTATGGATTATGACTTCAATTCCTCATTGTGGTCATCCCCTTAGCCCTTAAGTGACCCTAGGTGAACCTAGTTAGACCTTGGGATAGTTCTGGGGGGTTTGGAGCTTTTGATTCTTAGGAGGCTGAGTCGGGCTGGGGCAGGATATCTATGTCAATGTTTATGTTGATGGTGAGGGGTTTAGATGCAATTGACACCCCCCGTACCAGGCCTTGTGGGCACAATCAAGTTAGCCCTCCCTGTGCAAGTTTGTTGGTTCTGTGTATTTTCTTAACCATAATGGGTCTGATGCCTTGCAGCCCTATCGAGTCAGTGTTGATCGTTTTATTGGTAATTATTGGTCCAGGCTTTGTGAGAATGAACCCATGTTTGTGTCGGGGAACAACACTATCACTTGTGGGGATAAAAAGAAGATGGATATGGTCGACCTTCCCCATGCAATCTTGTTGATGTTGAGCTCGTGTAAACACAAAAAAGGTCATGATGCTTGGCAGTCTTGTAGGGTAGGCTCTGATTATCTGCATGCTATTTGCTGGTTTTGGTTTCGAGAGAAAGACCCCCAACCCGTTTTTGGGAACAATGTTAATTGTTTACGCGATGAATGGAAGGTTAGACCAGCCCATGCTCTGGAATTATGCCCCTATGTTGATACTTGGACAGGTAGGCAGATTAGAAATAGGGCCCGACAACTAAACTTCCTATAGCTCAGGCTTCCTCCGACGAACTCTCAGCCATATTACATTCCCCTAGCTAGTGAGAAAGTCGACATGGTTCAGTCCAAGAGCCCTACGCAGAGGTGTCACGATAGAAAAGGCAAAGGGAAGGAAGTCAAGGGGCAACCTAGTTCCTTCATAGGAAAGTTGAGAGGAAGAAGACCCAGTGTGAGCATCATTAAAGAAGTTGTGAATGCCTATCATGAGAATACAACTGAAGATATAAGAAATTTGATAGAAAAATGGGAGGCGTACTTAAACCGCCAAATAGGCTCAATGGAGACAGAAGCAGAAGATTGGAAGGCCTTAGTGCCTGACCCCGGGAAAAATCGTGATCGTGTAACATAGTTTAAACAAACCCTCTTTCTTTATTATTCAATGAAAGGAATTTTAGGTAAGGCTCTGGAACATATATCTATGAGCTTAGCCACAATAATACAAGACTTCCAAGACTATAGAAAAGAATTTGAGAAAATCCAGTTCCAGATGCAAAAGCAGGATGGGTGCCTTTGGCGCATTGAAAACCACCTACCATACATCCTCACTCCGATTGAAGTCCCTGGAAATGATGCCCATGACCCAACACTGGTGGAATCTGTCGTGACTGAGGAAGCAGATTAGAAATTCTAAAGATTCATGATGTAGTTTTTTGTGTTTACTATTTTCATGCGGATAGCTTTTAATTTTCTATGTACTGACAATCATGCCAATAGACAAGTAGATGATAGGATATGCATAGACATATAGTCGTATATAGCTTGGATAGAGAGACTCAGAACTTATTGTTTTTGGATGACATACCATGCCGTTAAATGGCCAACATACTTGGTTTCTCCAAAGAAAATTAAAGTCACCTAATAAACTTCATCTTATTGTAACTTGCTATTAAAATTAATGAAAAAATAATAATACCAAGCTTTAAAAAAAACAAATCGTTTAACATAAATATATATATTTAAAATCAAATAAAATATACATAAATATTATTATTAATTTATAAAATTTAAATAATAAAAAACATAAAAATCTCAGTGAAATCTTATAATTATTTTTGTAATTTTAAATCGTAAGAAAAACTTTTAACAACATCTTTATAAATCTGATTTCAAAAACTTAAATCATGACACAAACTTTCATAATAAAATCCTACGAGGAACCCTTTCCGTGTAGCATTAGCACATTGGCTTTCTCCTACAACTTGAATCATGATACAAACCTAACCTTCGAAACAAAATTAAGTTTTTGTTTTTTTTGTGTTTTTATTTTATAATATGGTTGGGTTATAAATTTAAATTATATTGTACTATATTGGTTTTAAAATATTATTTATATAGTTGGAAAAAAATTAATAATAAAAAAATTTCAAGTTTCAAATCAATAAAAGACATTCAACATTGTCTTTAAAATTTTAATTAGTAAAAAGTCAAAACATATATTAGTTATACTACATGTTTTAAGGCAAATATTTTTAGCATCGAAATTAGCCATATCATGATTGGAATTTGGATTCCTCTTTTTGAGTTTGATAAAAAAAAATTTATCTTTTGGATTGGAGAAGTCTACTGAAATCTCGGTAAAACAATTTCAATAAATTTTGTTGTAATAGTGTTTGAATCATGTTTTTGATGGTGGAAATGGATGCAGCACTATCAAAAATCTCTAGGACACCCAAAATCTTGAAATTTGAAGTCTAAAAACCCACAAAATAATCCAGAAACCTAGTAAAATTATGAAAAATCAGGTAAAGATTTTTGAAAATTTGGGTTAGAGTCTTTAAACTTCATTATTTTGTGTGGCCTAAGGGTTTTTGATGGTGCTGAATCCATTTCCACCATAAAAAATGCAATTCAAACACTCAACTACCTCATTTTTTGAATTTTTTTTACTAGATTCCGACAAAAAAAATGTGGTTCGGGCTATTTTATTGCATACGTAGACAACTCCTTTCAAAAATCTCTCCCCCGTTTTATTAAAATCTTTCCTGAATTTCGATAATTTTCGGACCAAAAAAAGTTGGTTAGACTATTGACTTTTGGATCTTTATACTATTAGTGAAGAAATGTTATGTTTAAAATTTTGCACTTCAAGAGTGATATTTTGAAAATAAATTGACCCTTCACTAATAAAGTTTTGATTAAAACAATCCCCTTTAATATCACAATTTTTACCCTGGATGCGGGTGACAGCAGGAGTACGAATGACAATCGTCTCTCCCACGCCCATGAGAACGAATATCTACAGTGTAGCTCCTCACCCGATGTGGATCCTCAAGTCAGTAATCATCTGCACGAGATGAATGAGATAAGGTATGATGAAGATACACTTGGACAACGTCACCCCCTCCAGAGTACCTCTCTGCAGTAATCGTCCTAATCGATTACCTAGATTGACATGCCAATCGGCAATAACTCTTCACCCAAGCCCACTCATGAAAGCTATTATGGCACGTAGCTGCGTGCGAGGCACCATCATGCTCCACCCCTTCATATGTGTCACAGGCCTTTTAAAAGGAAGGATCGTTAGCACAAAGAGACACACAGTCAGCTCCTTCAGTCTTATTTGTTGATTTTGTTTTGGCCCTCCTGTGCACCCAGTCCATTGCGCAACCCTCTCCCAAGAGCTACGCTGCGCAAAAACCCTTGGGCTGCAATTCATCCCACCTATGCATCTTACCCTAGTTCATTATGTCCTACCAGTCTCATAAGTCTACGCGCACCCATTGCCCCACGCCCCTTGACATGCTTTACCCCTCAATGTTCCCCCATGTCCTCTTGTGCTTGTTCCCTGCTTCGATCCTCCCCACTTGTCGAGCATTCTCCCAACTCTGTCACTCCTCTGCTTCAACTGACCATGGCACCTAGGCTGCACCAAAGAACCATCCGTGGTGGGTAGAGAGGGGTGCTCCCTATTCGTTACCACCGTGGGACGGATAATCGCCTGGAGTCTGTTGAAGGTTCATCCTCAGGGAGTTACGCTAGACAGAGCCCCGAACCTGATTAGGAGGAGGAGGTCCCCGTGCAAGCTTCACAG
The DNA here is from genome assembly GCA_034641835.2 of Pinus albicaulis. NCBI lineage: Eukaryota > Viridiplantae > Streptophyta > Pinopsida > Pinales > Pinaceae > Pinus > Pinus albicaulis. The sequence goes on from CM076579.1 coordinate 402,024,114, forward strand.
AGAGGCAGATGTAAGCCGCGGAAGTCCACCCTCACGCATCAGGTGGACCTCCCGCCTCACAAGACTGAGCCTCTTTCGGCTCAGGAGGATGAGGGGGATGATGCAAAATTCTGAAGGTATTTGGACGCGTGTCTCTGATGCAGAATACCCGGTGGCTCCCATTCTCTGCGCACCGGTCCCTAAGCCTATGCGTCCACCCACTGATATAGAGGACGTGGCTGCACAGACGTATGTCTGCTACATAGTGGAGGAAGAGCCAGACAATGATGATGAAACCGAAGACTAAGGACTGCGAAGCTGCTCAGTTCTTCCTTGTTTTTTGTCATGCTTGCTATCACCACAAAATCTCAAGTTATACATATGCTTTTGCATATTTTGTAATTTCTGGCTACACGAGCACTTCTGTGCATTTTGTAATTTCCTGTTTCAAGTATTTTTTGGGCTGGTTTACTCCACGGAGACAGCCTGAAACCGTGCAACAAAGGTTGGGATTGGTTAAGCATAGCTTACCAACCCAGCTGTAGCATATGTATTGTTTCTGTTTTCGAATTAATATAGATTAGCCTAATTTACCCAAAAAAAAAAAACAATTTAAAAAAAATAAATTCACATATTTATCTTAAAAAAATTAAATTACCATAACACACAAAATCCTCAACCTTATTATTTATTACACATTTTATATTTTAAAATATATTTTTATATTAAAATTTTTCAATAACCAAATTAATAATCAAATTAAATTTAAAATTAATTATTAGGAATTTGGCTTCTGTGATCCATAAATTATGTATCATCTTTCCGTGAAAATCACATTCGAGTAAATTGTGTCAACTAGTTTCCAACCAGCCAATGTGTTCATCATCAGAATAAGATGATGAACCAAATTAATTAATTGTTAAAGATTAAAAAACCAAATTAATAATCAAATTAAAATTAAAATTAAAATTAATTGTCAAAGATTAAAAGCGATTTGTTTTAATGCTATTTTTTTGAAAATTTTCTAATAGATTTTTTTATCATTGAAATCCCAAATTTCATGAGTAAACTCAGATTACTGAATCTATATATAAAATCAAAAAACAAATTTAAATAATACAAATCAAAATTTCACTTCAACATTTTTTTACCATACTTGTCACAAAAAAACTCCAAAAAAAAATCCAAAAATCAAACAAATACATGAGAGTATTATTACACATAAAATCAAACCAAAAATATCTAAAATGATCGTATATAAATAATATATGACACAAGGAGTAAATACTCTTCTTAAATTACTGTGCAATGACAAATTAGTTTCTATTATTTTTGTAATGTCGTATAATTTCATTAACTTAAAATACTAAAATATGACAAATTAGTTTCTATTATTTTTGTAATGTCGTATAATACATTAACTTAAAATACTAAAATATGAAATTCAGAATATGAAAAGAAAACTCATTTGGAATCTTACGTCTTTGGAATTGGCATACAAATTACATGGGTGTAAAAATCTCTCTTTTAATATTTATGGAATTGCTCTGTATCTACAATGTAGAAAAACATAAAATTTTTCTTCCATTTCTATGTTTGTGCTGTAACATTTTGGTTTTTGTTTGATCAGTGTGAAGTTGTGAAACTGGATTTCACTTTTTTAAATGTTCATATGTATTTTTTCAATTTATTGTTCAATCTTGTCTTTAAATTTTAAATGTGAGTATTAATTATTATACTTAAAAAAATAAAAATAAAAAAAATTATTTATTTAAAAAAAAATAATAAAAAAAATAAAAATAAAAAAATTTTAAGAATAAAAATAAATAAGATTTCAATTTTAAACAATAAGCATTTAATATTGAATAAATAAGAAATCATTATTTTATATTTATGTTTTCATTTCCTAGGTTTAGTCAAATTAGCCGTTATCTTACAAATGACTAGTTGAAGATTTTCTTATCTATTTAATTGAGTTATCTGATCAGATTCTTCATCTTGTCTTGATGATGAACCACACTGGCTGGTTCGAAACGACCAAAATTATTCTAATGTGATTTTTACCGAAAGATTTTCTCACAATTTATGGATCACAGAAGCCAAATTCCTAAAAATGTGAGTATATGTTTTTTTTTTTTAAATCATACTTGGGTACATTTTAGTATAGCAAAAAAATAGTTTACTAAAAGTGCAATATATTTCTATGTTTCTATTTTGTATATTTTTATAATTTATTCTTTTATGATTTGAGTTACTTAGTCTAAATTATTTATCCACTTTATCTTATTTTATTGGAGACTTCTTCAGCTTCATCACTCTCTCCACAATTTTTGTATTCTATATATAATAATACAAATGAGTGTGCAACATGTGTACAATTCTAACAATTGTCTTGTCATATTTGCATAGTTGTATCTTTGTTATTTCTTGACTATGAGTATTTTGTATTTTTAGTATTGTGTTCATAACACTTGTAGTATAGTTGTGTCTTTGTTATTTCTTGATTGCGAGTATTTTGTATTTTTAGTATTGTGTTCATAACGCTTGTATTAGAGCTTTATTGTTAAGTGCATAGTTGTGTCCTTGTTATTTATTGAGTGTGAGTATCTTGTATTTTTAATATTGTGTTCATAATACTTGGTATTAGAGCCTTATTGTTAGGCTTTATTATAAAGTTTTGAATTTGTCTATAATCTAGTCATAGTGTTTTACAAGTGGATAGTTAGTTTTTCCATCCAATAGAGTAAATGACGAGGGTAATTTAAGGATTTACTATTTTTCCTAGTAATGTATGTGATTATTTTCTTTTGAAAATTCATATGTATTGAATTGGCCAGTAATTTTTTTCAAAAAATGTCCAAAAAATAGCCCATTTCCTAAATTTTGCCTTTGAAAGTTTCTCGTAAGTGACCCCAACCTAGGTTTAGCCTAGTTACCAAAAAAAATTATGTTCGTTTTTTCTCAATCTCAGCTACCTCCTAGTATGCAAATGTAATAATGATAATACAAAAATGCTATAACTCTTATGGCATGGTTCAGTGATCTATATCTTGTTATCCTATCTTTTGGTGAAGACATTGTGTAGTTTTTGTTTCCAAAGATATCAACAACCTTTGATTTACAACAAATCATTATATATTGTAAAGATTTTGTGCCTCTACTCTATTTTAGGGCATATTTTGGTGTAAAATCAACAAGTATCCTTCTTTACCTAAGTCAACCCACAACAAATCATTGTATGATGTAGATATGTTTCACTTCTCCTCTACTTCAAAATCAGCTAATAGCCTCTAATTTAAAAACAACCAGCCATTCTTCTATTTTGTTATAAAAACTATAACAAGATTGCCAAAGTAGACCCCATTGCATGGTATTTGCTATGAGGGACACTATAATTTATTTTGAACAAGACTTACGGTCAATTATTTTTATTGGAGTTGTCTTTAATATGACTTTTTGGATTTAGGTGGAGTTTTTGCTAGGAATATAGGGAGAAATTTTGAGGTGAAATTTTTATTTGTGTTATTTAAACTGGTTTTTGACTAAATATATTCATTCAACACCCTGAGTTTACCCACCAACCTTGTGATTTCAATGATAAGAAAATCTACCAATTTTTTTTTCTAAAAAATCTCATTAAAAACAACTCATACTCCTACATCATAAATTGCCGTAAATAAAAAAATACTAAATCATAACAACCATACTAATATTCTTAAAATGTTAGCAAACACCAACCAAAGTTTCACACTCACATTCATTTTGGCATGGGGATGATGCCCCTGTGCATGATGACACTCGTCCAAGATCACTAGCGTGACCATATCTAGTTTTAAAAAACCATGCCTTCCAAGAGGATCCGAGGAGTCATCGCAAGCAACTGCAATGTCGTTTACAAAATCAATGAAGATGTATATAAATTTATTACCAAATCAGTAATTTTAAATATTCTAACAAATGCCAGATTAAATGATCATATGCTTGACCAATATGCAACCATAATAAATAAATTTACAGTGAATAACTTACAAGACGTCTAGGTGGATCAATTTGCCAGTCGTATTAGGGATTACTCCAGTCAGACCCTTGTTTTTATGATAAATCCCTACATCACAACGGAAATTTACTTTGAGACCAACAACGTTGTTTAGGCACCCTCTAGCCACAATTTTTTTCTAAAATAATACAGTTCCCCAAACAAATCTGCAGGTGAGCTCTGAGGTTGACTTACAATGATTGCAGCTAGGTTAGCAAACTGATGTCGCTAGCCAACTTTCCTTTGAGATTCATATTTGACAAATTCCTTCACAATACAAAATGCCAACATGAGCAAGTGATAAAATATACAAGAGCCAACTAAAAGTCTTATAAATTCATAAACTTCAGTAGGGCATTTCTTTCTTCAATGCTTGATGGATTTAGAGCTGAAGAACAATTTCAGTGAGGTAACTTTGGAGTACTCGGTGCAGATAACCCCTTCCCAATTGGACATGCAAGTATTTGGATCCTCCAACTCAGTGGCATGTTCTGCGAATATGCTTGCAGTGCTATATATATATATATATATATATATATATATATATATATATATATATATATATATATATATATATATATATATATATATATATATACCCTTGCAATGCCCCATATATATGTATCTTCTGCGAATATGCTTGTGCCCTATATATATCTATATAAAATCCAACTTTCCCCTGCTCTTATATGGAAGGTATTATAGAATAACAATAAACAAATAATTAATAATTTGATCCACTAATAGAGATCATATCTCTCACATATTAAATTACTAAATAATGTTATGTTATTATATCCTTAATCTCTACCCTAACCAAAGTGATTCTATCTTTACATTATTTAATATATTATTTATAATTGCTTCTGAGTTTTATTATTATTATTTATTATTATTAATTTAAATAAATGTTATCTCTGCATTTTAACAAGGAGTCTACTTAGCTTTTAAACAGGCTTTCAAGTTGCACATTCAGCTCAGATCTCATACGATGGAAATACTACCGATTACCCTTTCAATATTCTGTCTAAATTGCATCATTAAAATAAGTCAAAGGGAAATGAACAGTATCGCATGTATGAAAAGTAACGCATGTTTCATTATTCATGTGGGGTTTCATTTCACATTATATCTTTAAAATGTTTGAACATAACCTATCAACAAAATTCATAACTTTCACCATTTTACTCGGGCGAACTTATCGACATCGTTATACGACTTGGATGTCAAAGTTGTACAGTCACACTCTTAAAAGTAAAACATAATATACGGTAATTAATTATATCCACATTTTCCTCAACAATCGACTTCACATAGAAACTATAATGTTTCGGCTTCATAAGACAATAATACTGTTTTGGGTTTTCAGTTGCAGTCAAACTTGTACCAGAAAACAAAAAGTCTCTTGAAGTCATTATCCTGATAAAGAAAAATAATGTTCAATGGTCTGCTGAGACAAAAGAGAGCTTGAACCCCAAGCAACAACATAAAATGTTACATCTCAAAGAGTAGCAAGTCAATATGCGGCCATATTAAATCCTATTTTCGAAGGGATAGCGAACAAATTGCTTTTAAATAGTGACCAACCTGGAAAGTCAACAAACAAATTAATTTATGTAAATTTGTAGCAGTCAATTGCAGACCAATGACTCTTGCATTCACAGCAATTTAAAGCTCAGATAGATTTTTCATATAATGCCAGCATTCTTCAGCCTTTCTTGCCAATATTTCCTTTCAGTTTGTGTAGAATTAGACTTTAGTTATTGAGAGAGAATTCAAAGCATCTTTATTATGTCATCCCAGGCCAATTCCAGGAAAAATCTAAGCATGCCTTCTCAATGCAGGTATATCCCCAAGAGAGGGCAAGTGAAGGCAGCCATTACCTCTTCATGTGCCCACTTCATCAAGTCTCTTTTCACATCACATTTTTTCTGCAGCTCTCATGACTCTTCACAGTACTCAATGATGGTGGCTTCTTCTTCTTCAGCTTTGGCGTCGGTCTACACCTTAGGTTCGAGTTCAAGTACAAGCTAGGGGTGATGAGGAGCAATGGTTTTTTTTTTCTGCAGGTCTGCGTGTTTGGGTTTTTTTGGTTTTGTTTTTTCAAGCCCGAGCATCTTTAAGCACTTCAAGCTTTTTTTTGCAGGTCAGAGTAATGTTCGGCATTATTTTGTCCTTGTCAGTTAGAGTATTTTTCAGTGTTGTTTATTTTACCCATCAGAGTATTATTCAGTGTTGTGTATTTTCCCGAACAGAGCATTTTTATGCATGTTATCATATTAGTGAAAGTATCTTCCATCATTGTCAGAATGATGAGCGACTGCTCCTTGTTGGCTTATATTTAGTAATCCATATGACTTTTCATATATAATATGGGGATTATACTTGCACATATGTTATATGAAAACTTTTTCTTATTTGATAGAAAATGGTTGGTTTTTCTTTTTTTATTTGATTGAAGATTATTGGTTTTTTCTTTCCAGTAAAAAATTAAAAATTTATTGTCAATAAAAATTGCTATTTTATGATTTATTCCAATTTTTGTTGTTGTAATTTGGTAACTTGTTATGAGAATTCGGATTGAGTGTAGTTTTTAAGATTTAAACAAATTATTCATGTGAGCATCACCCAAATATAATGAATACTAAATAAATTATTTAAAAATTATGAAAAATTATGCAATTAGATCTCAAAATAATATCTAATTTTAAATATGTTTTTGTTTTCATGTGAAGAGCTTGAAAAAAATATCAGCCCATTTAACCAGCCAAATCTTGATATCATTTCCGAAAACTTATTTTAAAAATTCTCCAATAGTGTCAGATGGAATAGCTTCTAAAATATTTCGTGTATCGTTTCGTCCCGTACATTTCTAATAATTATTTGTGAAATAGATTTCTGGTTTTTTTTGCGAAATGGTAGCGCTGAGAGAGATATTGCATGTGCGTTCCCACCACTCATCGGCATAACATACTGAGCCAATGTAGTGGTGCGCACTGCGCCCTATGATGACATTGCGTTGAGATGGGTTGACATATGCAATGTGGCTCCAAACCCAATATGTAAGCAGCCTCACTTCAAAACTCTAGTAGTGTTGGTAAGTGGTACACTTCCATATTCATTTTTACGGCTTTGCATTGGGCTAAGTACAAAGTATAATTTATTAGAACATTATCAATTAATTATAAAGAGTGCAAGCAGCGTCATATTTATTAAAGATGAACTTATTGGACATCATTTAAATAAAGTATAACACTTTACTTTGCACCAGAATTCACAACATTAAATTAATATTCCATTGTGTTGTATATTGAAGTTTAAGAACTTTCCATGTGATCTAAGTTAGAGATTATATGACTTTATATGACTTCCAAAAACAACATTCCTTATCCCCATAATTAGAAGAAAAATTCAAAGGAAATGTTTTATAGTCTCATTTAAATCATATTGGAGGTAATATGGGTTTAGAACTCTTATATAAGAAAGTGTTTTATTTTACCTACAACCTTCTCATGATTAGAAACTAGTAAAACATTGTTTTTCAAGGTTTCTGAACTAGCTTCCAAAGTCTTCTAGGCCTAAACATGGGCTTAAACAAATAGGTATTCTATTCATAGTTTACTTGCAAAATGTTCTTAAGCCATCCTTCTAACACAAGGTTAAGGCAAGGCCCCTCTAGACAAGGTATAGATTTTATATGGTAAAGTTTGTCACATTACCCCTCTTTTAGTCCTTTTATTAAGCTCATGAACTTCCTAAGTCTAACTTAGGTACAAGATCTTTTAGATTCAGATATTGAACCCATTCCAAAACAAAATTGTCAGAACTAGACAACTTGAAATTTTTCTTAAGATTTGACCATGGTTGTGATTCCCTAGATTGGTTGTCAAATGAGGCTTGGAAAATTGGAATCCCTACTTAAATAACAGACTAACTAAGAATTGGGTTATTTTAGCAAAGGGTTTACTCTTATCTTGCCACAAAGTGGAACACCATGGAGCATTATCATTGAAAGAAAAAAAATATCAAAGAGGACAATCTATCCAACATACGAAGGGTTTAATGGTCTCCTAAACCTTCTAGATACTCTCCAAAAAAAAAGGGGTAGCAACTTCAACTTTAGCAAGGGTGATCATCAAGCTTTAAAAGGATACACCTCTCCAGGTCTTCTCACCCAGTAGCTCACCTGACAAATTTTAGGGTTTAAAAAATAATTTTTAAGTGCCATTCTCACTAAATTCACTCACAACCCATTCAACAGAAGGCTTAAGCATCAATATTTGTTTTGATAATACCAAGCACCCCCAATTCCCATGGAGTACAATAACAGTCCCGCTTGATTTTATGAAATCCTTTCTCATTAACATCGTTATCCCAAAGAAAAATTCCATGGGATTTATCCAAGAATTAATATACTAAGTTCGAAGGGACCCAATAGGAGTGGTAAACATGAGTCAGTGCCAATATTTTGGCACAATTTTGAAACTTAGCTAATAGGCTAAGATCTTAATCATCCATTTGTCAATCTTATCTTTCACCATCTATCTTATGACCTCCTATAAGTCCTTGGGCCTAGAATGCAAAATGAATTCACACAAACTTAATTTCTTTCCACATAAGTATATAGGCTAAGTTTTGAGACTCGAGCTAGAGTGGTATTTGGAATTAAATTTATTTGTAACATCAATTTTTAAGCCACTTAATGTTAAAGCCTAAGGTAAGGTAGTCAAGGAACTCCATTTTATTATCCCAAGGATATTAATCATTTATTATGGACATGAAATTAATATCATAATTATAACGGTTATTCATCCAATGCATTACATCAAACATGGGGAGAGGTGTATTTATGATCAAATCAATCAGTACATTCTAGCACAAAAGGTAACTAAAAACTTCTAAAAATAAGACATATATAAGGTTGCAATAAGATAGTAACCTTTCATAATGGAGTGTAACACATACACCTACTCAAGCTTAATACAAATGTTGATAAGAAGGTAGGTAGAGACCTTCACAAATAATGTAAACTATAGTAAGAAAAAATTGAATTCCCTTAGCCTTAAGCATTATCATAATGAAAATCCACTCAATTTTATTAAATCACAAGCTCAAATTCCATTCCATGCAATCATATGCATCAATGAAATTATCAAGGATGTAATACCTTTGAATGAATATTTTCTAATCTAGCGTTACAATCTTAGGCAAGGTATGCTTCGGCCTTCGGGTTAAATCTTTAGGTATAATCTTGTACAAGATGTTAAATAATATGATCACTTCTAGTATTTTATAAACTATCAATTTCCTCCCCTAGGTATGAGTTTGATGAAAATGTGGTTGAAATCACATCCTATAGATTATTTTTAGAAAATCCATTATGAATATTTTCAAAATATCTAGAACAATGAATTCCCACATGGCCTTGTAGAAATCACAAGGGAAAAAATTAAACATGAGCAACTTGAACTTTCATGTTTCTCTCAGGGTAGTTGTTAGCATACCCAAATATAACCTTTAAATACAAGCCCTCTTTTGGTTTTCCATTGTTTTGAATATCATTATGTCAAGAATTTGTTGCATTGTCATATTTATTTTTTCTATGATGTTTGTGCTTGAAACACCATTAAGTGGTGGGCACCAAACTCTTGCTCAATTAATTTTGGGTCAATGGTACAATCCATGTTAATTTTGAGGGTTGAAAATTTGTCCATATCTTCCTTAATAGATAGGGCTCCAAATAAAACCTTCATAGGCCTATCTTGAAGCTAAGCTCTCTAGGTTGGATAGATTATGTCCACATGCAAAAGGTGGTGCACCTTTGGAACGTGGACTTAATTTTTGTAGTCAAATGGATTGAATTTCATGGCTTAAGAGATCTATTCAAATTATTCCTTAGCAACCCAATTTCAATTACAACTTGGTGCCAAAAACCTCTCAAAAAATCCATTTCTTAGGAGATGACATCTTACTAGAAAATAGTCCATCCAACATCCCATTTTGGCATTAACACAAGGTAGAACACTATAATAATACAATAAAGGTAGTTGATAATGTGCAAATGGTAGACATTTATGATTATTTAGTCTTCTAAATTTATATCTTTTATGCACTCCATTAAAATAAAAAATAAATTCATTACTGGTTAGAAAAAGTGTTCGTGACTTCTACTCAAACATGTTTTTTTTTCCTAGAGAAGTCAAAATAGAATGCATTACACATAGGAAGCACCACAAAAGGATGACCCTATCTAAGTAGTGTTACATTCTCTCGTGGCCTTTATGGAGCTCGTTCTTAGGGAACAATAGATTTGAGAAGTGCTTCCACCTATTTTTCTTGGGTGATACAACCCAATGGAATTTTTTAGTACTACACAATATTCCTTCTCTCCACATGACATTCTTATCAAAATATTAACTCCCTTGTACTCCTTGTTTTCACCCATGTTAAAATCACTAAAAACTAACTAAGTGGTGTTTGGAGTTTTATCCATCTTCCTGTTATCATTCTGTAATTTACGAGATTGTGAGAATAAAAACATAGGACAACATCAAAATCACTTCGGAAGTTGGGATCTAGCCATGCCAGCTTCAGAGAGGGATCTCTCTGTAAAATTTAGCTATGTTTTATATGAATTTTAGGCTAGTTATTAGCGTACTGATTGCCTGTTTGATTTGGATTGTTTGGTTGATTAAATTGTTACAATTCCATTGGGCTATGGAGTTTAAATATTAACTAGATGTGCATCAAATTTTGAAGTAGTTTCACAAGGAAAGCTAGGTTGCACTAGTTGGATCTTTCAGCATTTTAAATGAATTATGAAATAGAAGAAATGTAACGTTCAGTAGAAATTAAGGAGCAATGAAGTATTCCTCAATTTGACTTCAGCAGAAAACATGTAAATTACTAACAACCAAAATAGGGTGCTCTTTATAACATATCCTATTCATCACAATTTTTTTTATGTAATTAAGATTTTCAGAAATTATAGAGAAATAAAAACAATGAATAACACATTAACAGAAGAAAAACATCACCAATTCGCACACCACATGAATCTTGTGAAAAATGTCCTTGTATTATTGATGCTTCCAGCAACCAGAAAAATTACAATACTAAGAGAAAATTATACTCAACAATCAACCCTTAATACTTCAAAATGTGAAGTATTTATACACTAAATTACAAAATGATTTACAAAATCGTTGTCTCAACTCACATTGTATTATTAGCATTATCTCAAACAATAATATCAATATTTTACAAAATAATAGGCAAGGTGTAAGACCGTGTGGAAATTTGGCTCTATCTTGGAGGAATTAGTTGCTGAATAGGGCTATTACCGTGTTGCACTGGATGATGTGCTGACTGATGTGATCGACTGTGTTGTATGCATTTGAATAACTGCTTAATCCTATAACTCAAAAATTTTATCCCACCTATCTTCATCTTGAATGGTTAATTTTATTACCTTCCAGTAAATCTCATCAACCTCGATATATGTGGAAAAAGTGGGTTTTACAACAAAAATATGATTTACTTCATGCTGGATGAAGAAATCATTACCCATAGATTCCGAAAATGCTCTTCCTATCATGTTTCCTTTAATGCTTGAAAATTTGGAGCTGTCTCTGGCTATCTCTTTTAGTTTTCTAACATAGTATTCATAAGTATATAACTTGTTAGTAATTACAAATAAACTAGGTAGACCCTTCCGAGTTAAAGGCTCAATTTTGGAAAAAAATATGTTCACTGCTATCTCGAAACTGTGACACTTCTCTTCGAGCTGAACAACCAGATTCTTTTTTGTAATAAATTTTAGTGAAAATTTTAAGGATGGAAGTTTATCTTAAAGTTTAACAACCTTGGCGAATCTTACTAATCCTCAATATCCAAATTTTAAAATGTTTGATGATAATTTTGTAAAAATGTTTAGATTTATAATTATTTTATATCAGGAAATATATAATATTGACGATTTTTAAGGCAAAATAATTTTATACTATAAAATTTGGGTGAATTCATTTTTAGAAAAATGGAAATTGGAATTTTTTTTTGGAAAAAGCATGGAATATTAGCCCACCTGCGAATATTAGCCCCTAAAAATTTCCATGGTAAGAATCCTCTTCACCTCTAGAATGGTCTCTGTCCTTTCATCAAATCCTAAATCACATAATTCATTTATGTTTTCAGAATTTAAGAATTTGATGATGTTTGTTGCTGTTGTAAGCATTTATCCCAATTATTGTTTAATCTCTATTATAGCCTCTGTTGCTCTCTTAATCAACTCTTTCTGCTAAAAAATGTTCTGAATTCCAGGGCATATTTCCATCTAATGGAATCATAACCATATTTTCTTTCTGCTCTCTTTCTTTGATCATCTTGTCCATATCAGTATCCATTTGCCTTATCTCTGCATTTTGCTCCATGATGAGCTTCATCATGTTAGTATTCTGGGTATCTGTCTCCTCAATGTCCTTTGTAAGGGGATCTTCAGTGGCTGACAACTTTTACTGCTTTCTCAATGCTACTATGTCAGCATTATTCTTCTTAATTATTTCCTCTACAGCTTTGATATTTGCAGGTATCCCATTTTGACCACTAAATATTCTAAAGATTTAATCCTTTTATCCTTTGCAATAGAGGAAATATTCTACATCTTCAACTGTGACTGGATATTTGATAAGGAAACTTGCAATTTAGAAATATTCATGGTAGTATTAGTTAGAGTTGAGGAAAAAATTTCTCCGGATTTTGGCTATGGAATTTGGGCCTCAAGGAAGGCCATCTGCATCCTTCCCTTCTATGAATCAAACACTGACAGTAACCTTATTTTAGAGCTGGAAGTCTGCTTCCAGAATTGGGCATAATTGTTGTTCTTAAGAATTTCATTCTTAAGTTTTATTTCCCTGAACCTGTCAAATAATTTCTTCTCCTTCTCTCCTTGGACAACCTTAGTTGTTTGGATAGTTTCTTGTTGGTCATGAGATACTGAAGAAGTCGTGGGAGATGGAGTAAATTGGCCACCTACTTGAGAGGAGGATGGTGCTTCTTTTATCACCATAGATACTTCTTGCTCTGAATTCTTTTCTATATCAACCTTTGGATTTAGCTTTGTTCTCTTCCTGTACATGATTTTAAATTATTTTCCTACACTGTCAATCAGTAAAGGTGAATATGCTTCTCTTTATCTTTTAACTGGTTTCTCCTGTGGGACAAGAGTTTGTGATGTTTATATACTAGGTGCTCCCCAGCTTCCTATAATATATTTTAAGCCCATATTGTCTGGTTCATATATATTTCTATCTCAGGCCTCTACTTATGAATTTAAGGAGTAATTTTGTTTTCTACTCTCATATTATAAATGATACCCAGAGGGTCACATGACCAGGTGAAACTCAGGTTGAACTTCATCTCTTTAAAAAATTTATCTGCCTCTTCCCCTGCTGACCTGCTATTGCAAATGAAAGACCCAATTTATGTCTTCATTCTAAAATAGGACTTATTCTTAGCTGATACAAAATGAATTTCATTTGAATTCAACATTTGTCTAACATATTTGAGAGAAAAAAATCCTCATTGGGAGGTATTTTGGGAGATTATAAGGCACGAGCTTGCATCCATAGACTCTGATCTCAATGTAATTTTGGTACAGGTACCAATCTCCTCTCTTAGCTTGATGATCATAGGCTAAGTATTTTGCTAAAAAATTAAAGTGCTCAGAAATGCTCCAAACCAAAATGACCAGATAGAGCTCCTCACTAGGATTCCAATGCAACTGATTTCATAAAAATACAAGTTTGTATGAGTAAGTTATGGTCTACTGTTCGTTTTCTCAAATAGGTAAAAAATGTGCAGAACAATGACAGACTGATGAATTGGCAGTCCAGTCAGCACCTCAGGAATCTTCAGGGAATATTCTCTAGATTTCATCCAGTGACACTGTGACAAGTGTCACAATCAAATTCACCAATGTTGCTTGGGGGAATTGAAATTGTCTTCCTAATCCTAAGGTTGCAATTTTCTTCTATGGTGGATTATTAGTTTTATGGTGAAATTTTTGGGCCAATGGAGAAGGGCCACATGGCACAGTCGGAGGCTACCACGTGCCCTCCCTCATGGCAAGGTTGGATGGGCACATTATTTTTAAGCCAAGGTTCATATCAAAGTTTAATGGGTGTGCATATATATTATTTACAAACCATAGTCAAAGGTTATTGGGCACACATATAATTCTTATCCAAATTTTATACCAAGGTTCGAACCGAAGTTGCGTTCAATAAACAAATTTATGACCGAAGAGGCAAAGTTCGGGGTCAAACCTTCGACCTCCCCCAAACTAACACCAGTGCCAACCGTTACACCATACCACAAGTCCTTATTAACCATAGGAATATGCCACTACTTAAAGTTTGTCAGAGTGGGATTTGGGGGTCCGGAGGGGGCCAACCCCCTTCCACATGTCCGAGCGCTCAAAACCATGACCCAAGACTATTTCAGGGAGATTTAAAAAATTTTAAGCCATGATTATTAACTGCTTATCATGCCACTAATCCAGGTTAGCACCATAACCCGCAATTAGTGCTAAAACATGCTTTGCACTAATATGGTTTTTAACCACATTTAATACTTGCTTATCTTAACTTAACTACACGCTTATCTTAGAGGATTTTTTGGCAGGCCTGCCAAATGCGGGGAATCTCCACTTTTAGTGTAGTTAACTAGGAGACTTCCATATTTAGTGGAGAAAAACTAGGAAAAATTGGTTTTGCCATAACTAAGGCAATTTTTGACCAATTTTTGCTCAGGAAGAGTCATAATTGGTATATTTTGATCCTTTTGAGCCATTGGAGTAGGTTGCAGAGGCAACAGGAGACTATAAACAACAATTTTTCACAACTGAAGCTAATACAAAGGCCCAAGCTATGAAGCTAGACCAAGGAGATGTAGCCTAGGAGGGGTGAAACCCTTCATAAAAAACATGTGTATTTGACTCTGTTATTTTTGCTTGCTATGTTTTTATATGTGGTTGTTCAAAATTAAGTTTCCATGCTTTTATGTTCATGATATACACTTAATCTCATCAAGTTTATTGAATTGTCAATCATAGGCACATGTATAAATCCTTGTATAAGAAGCAAAACAAAGCACTTTAATGCTAATTACGAAATTTATATTAGCACATCATTAACTAACAATCAATTTCAGATTAGGTTGGTATCATAACACAAGGTTACTAAAGGTTATTTTCTTGCTTTTCTTGTTATTTTGCAAGAAGGGTTTTAATAGTTGCAATTTTGTGATGCTTACAAGGTTGAAGTTGTAGAGAGGAGAAGGGAAGCTATTGGTTGTTAGTCCTGAGATTAGGATAAGAAGAAAGAGAGTTGAGAAAGCATCATCTTCACCCAAAGTTCCACTCAAAACTGCACTTGAAGCAACTCAAGTTCTATCTCAGCAGTTGATATTGAAGAGTTAAAAATTGCATAAGAAGTTGAAGTGATTGAAGAGGTACAAGAATTAGAGGTTGAGCTTGAATCCTCAGCCATTATGTCAGGTGTTGGAGAGAATCATGGACATTCGGAAGAAGAATATGTTAAGAGAGACTTCAAGGACATTTAGAGAATGATTAAAATCATGTTTGATGCATTCATTATAGAAAGAGCAGGAGAAGGTTCTAAGCCTCCACATGGAGAAGGATCTTCAGATGGTAAAAAGGATGAAGAGAAGAGTTCGAAAGGTAGTGGATGAAATCCACCTCCATATCCACCATCGTCATCCTCATCACCTTCATCAACATCTTCATCTTCCACTTCCACCACAAAAACCACCCACACTCATTCAAAAATTCCAAAAGGAAAAACTCCATTACTCAAGTTGGACATTAAGTTTGAAATTCCCATGTGCAATGGTGAGGTAAATGCAGAGAAGTTAGAAAATTGGATCTGTCAATTGGAAGTATATTTCAAAATTCAGAATCTAGAAGAGGACGACATAAAGATCCAGTTGGCTTCATTAAGGCTAGAAGGAGCAACACTAGTTTGGTGGGAGGCAAAGACTCAAGAGGAAATGTGAATTCATGGTAAGATATCCATTTCTTGGGTTGAATTCATTTCTTCCATTGAAATACAGTTTTATCCATTAGAATATATGAAAAAAGAAATAATGAGTTGGAAAAACTTTAGGCAACTCAAATGCCAAAATGTTCAAGAGTACACCTAGGAGTTTAGAAGGAGAGCTTTGTTGTTAGCAGTAAACTTGAATTCACAAGACACACTCTTGAAATACATTGGGGGCTTACATTCCTACTTGAAACATACTATCCTTATGTTTAACCGAAACAACTTAGATGAAGTATGTGTGCAAGCCACACATCTTGAAGCAAGGGGAAAGAACATTTAAGAAGAGGGTAGTAAGAAGAATCTATTCAAGGGTAAGGGAAAAGAGAAGGGAGGAAAATGGAATGGAAAGTAGAATGCAAGCATCAAGAAAGAAGGGGAGAAAAATACATGAAAAAATTGTTCCAAAGAGGGGCATGATTAAGCCCACCATTAGAAACTACACCCCGAACTAAGGCCAAAGAAACCAAATAACAAAGGGAAACAAAAGATGACTACCACCACACAACAAGATCTTGGATCCAATTCCGAAGATGAGACCAAGATTGTAGCCATGGTTAAAAAAGGAAAGAAAGCCATACCAAGTAATAGTTCCCCAAATAGTCACAACAACACTCCAAATGAAGACATAAGGATAGAATTGTTCCATGTTAGAATGATTTCAAATCATACAAAGACTGATGCATTGTTTGATAGTGGGTCACAAGCAAACTTGATTTCAGAAGACTGGGTAAAAAACCTTAACCTTGAAATAGTACCACATCATAAACCATACCCTTTGGGTTGGATAGTTATGAATTCCAATTTACAGGTTACAAGGAAATGAATATTTCAATTTGCTATTACTACAAACTTTGTTGATGAAGTCGAGTTAGATGTGCTTCCACTTGGAATTTCCGGGATTATCTCGGAAAGTCCATATTTGTATGACAGGAAAGCGGTGTTTTATCGCCATGATAAAAAATGTGATTTTCTTAAGGATGGGTGGAGTATATTGTGAGAGCTCATTGCAAAAAACTAAATATTTCTTCAATTAATGCAGGGTAAATGAAGAGGCTAGTTAATGCAAGTATAAATTTTGTGCTTCCTATGATCAAGAGAAAGGATGATGTTGACTATGAATCTTTTTAAGGATGTGATGAAAAGTTAAAAAATGATTTTTTTTATGTGATAAGTCAACATGGTGAGATTTTTCAAGAACCAAATGGGTTACCTCCCAAGAGGGAAATGCAACATGAGATTCAGCTGTAGCAGGATGTTCCACTTCCAAACTTTGGTATGTATCACATGTTAATTATGGAGAGTTTGGAAATCAAGAAGAAAAGCCAAGAATTGTTGAAAAAAGGTATCATACGCCCATCTAATTCGACATGTGGTTCACCAATTGTTTTGGTACCAAAGAAGGACGATACTTGGTGCATGTGCATAGATTTCCATGCACTAAATAAAATCACGGTAAAGAATCGCCACCCACTCCCACGCATTGATGATTTTCTATATAAGTTAAAGTATGCAAGATATTTCACCAATTTAGACTTATGAAGTGGTTATCATCAAGTTAGAATAGCTGAAGAGGATATTTGGAAAATTTCATTTAAAACTAGACAAGGATTGTTTGAGTGGCTAGTTATGACATTCGGTCTAACAAATGCTCAAAATACTTTCACGAGAGTCATGAATGATGTACTAATACCATTTCTAGATGAATTCATCATTGTTTACTTATATGACATACTTATATTCAACAAATAAAGAGATGAACATGTCATGCATGTGAACAAGGTACTTGATGTCTTGAAAAAAGAGAAATTATTTTTAAATATGTCATAGTGTGATTTTGGCAAGAATTCTTTAGTGTATTTGGGCCAAATTGTTGGAGGAGGTGAGTTGAAGATAGACTCTTCCAAAATAGAGGTCATTTTGAATTGGCCCAAGCCCAATACAATTACAAAGGTAAGAATCTTTCTTGAGGTACCACAGTATTGGAGGAAATTCATTGCTAATTTTTCTTCCATTGCAGCTTCGTTACATGCATTGACAAGTGTCAAGAAAGTCTTCCATTGGGGAGATATGAAGAAAAATGAATTTGATGATTTAAATCAAAATATAAGTTTATCACTGGTATTTGATCTTTCCGATCTTACACAGCCATTTGAGATCCGAACAAATGCAAGTGATTATGCTATGGGAGCAATTGTCATGCAACATGGTAAGCCTATTTCGTTTAACTTTGAATTTTTTAATGGATTTGTGAATAACTATCCCACCTATGAAAAAGAGTTATATGAATTGGTACAAAGTGTAAATAAATTGAAGTGCTATTTTATGGGGAAATAGACCATTATCTATACCGACCATCAACCTTTGTGGTACTTACAATCATAGTCAAAGTTGCAGCAATCAAGACATTTCAGATGGATGGGATTTCTACAACTATTTCATTTGGTTATCAGGTAAAAAAAGGGAATCTAAAATAAGGTAGTTGATATGCTCTCTAGGCCTATTGTAAATTCATCTATTATACTCAAGCACAATTCAGTTATGCATGAAAGTTACATTGAACAATATGCATATGATAGTGATTTTCAAGATGTGTATGAAAGCTTGAGTCAAGGAAACCAAAATGAAAAGTTAGATTATCATGTGCATAACAATTTTTTGTATCACTTGGGCAAGTAATGTATACCACAGGGAGAAAGAAACATTATCATAAGGGAGGGACACACTTCATTGATTTCTAGACATTTCGGTGTAGGCAAGACCGCAGCGAATCTCCAAAGGGATTGTTATTGGCAACACATGATTGATAGCGTATCTCATTTTATTAGAGGATGTTATTTATGTGAAATAATTAAGCATAGTAATAGGAGACTTGGATTTTACACTCCACTTCCGGTTCCTTTACATCCTTGGGAAAGTATCTCAATGGATTTTACAGGTGGTCTTCCAATGTTAAGGAAAGGTAATGATTACTTGTATGTTGTGGTAGATAGTTTCAGAAAAATGTGTCTTTTGATGCCATGTAAGAAAAAAATTACAGTTGAAAAAATCACTCATCTTTTATTTCAAAATGTATGGGTTCATTTTGGTCTTCCTACTTCTATTTTAAGTGATCGAGATTCCCGGTTTGTTGGGAATATTTGGTCAAAACTATGGGACACGATGGACACAAAGTTGAAGAAGAGTACATAATTTCATCCACAAATAGATGGTCAGAGCGAGGTGGTAAACATGACATTCACTCATCTTCTTAGAGGCTATTACATCAAACATCCCAAGTTGTGGGATGAACAATTGCATTACATTCAACATGCATACAACAGGGAAAAACATTCTTCCACAAACACATCACCATTTGAGGCATGTCTTGGGTACTTGAAAAGATCGCCTTTGGACTTCATCTTTGAGAAAGATTCCGCTATAGATGGTTAGAGTGACATAGATAAGGCAAGGAAGTTCATTGAGAAAATTTAGTTGGTACATCACACAGTGCAGGAACAACTTGAAAAGAGTTAAATCAGTTACAAGGAAAGGCATGATAAACACCTTGTTGATAAAAAATTCTAGGTTGGAGATGAATTTTGATTATATATCAGCAAATAAAGATTGCAAGGGGAAGGTATAAAGCTCAAGACAATCCGTTATGGTCCATTTAAAATTCTAGAAAAGATTGGTACTAATGCATTTAAGCTATATTTGCCTCCTTATATGCAAATATATTCTATTGTTAATGTTGAGAATTTAAGATTGTTTGAGCCTCCTTTGATTGATGATCAAGGAGACCATGTTCCACTGCCACTAATATATTATTTCTTGCCATAATATCTTGATGATATTAAAAAAGATCTCATACTTGACAGAAGAATCAGAACTTCAAGGAGAGGAAATGTCGAATACCTTAGAGTGGGACTCAAGGGACAAAATCCTTCAAAGGCTAAATGGATGGAGAGTGAAAGGGTGAGGGAGTTTCACCCTCACCTGCTGAACAATTAATAGTATCTTTTGTGGTCCAAAAGGCTTTTAGTGGGGAGGAATGATTAGAGGTTAAATATTTTAGCTAAAAAATGAAAGTGCTCAGAAATGCTACAAACTAGAACGACCAGATAGAGCTCGTCACCAGGATTCCAACACAATTTATTTCATAAAAATATGAGTTTGTATGAGTAAGTTATGGTGTGTTGTTCATTTTCTCAAACAGATAAAAAATGTGCAGAACAGTGACAGACTGATGACTTGGAAGTCCGGTCAGCACCTCAGGAATCTTCAGGGAATATTCTCCAGATTTCAGCCAGTGACACTGTGACAAGTGTCATATCAGATTTTCCAATGTTGCTTGAGGAAATATAAATTGTCTTCCTAATCCTAAGGTTGCAATTTTCTTCTATGGTGGATTTTTATTTTTATGGTGAAATTTTTAGGCCAATGGAGAAGGTCCATGTGGCACAGTCGGAGGCTGCCACGTGCCCTCACCCATGGAAAGGTTGGATGGGTGCATTATCTTTAAGCCATGGCTCATATCAAAGTTTAATGGGCACACATATATATTATTTACAAACCATAGTCAAAGGTTATTGGGCACACATATAATTCTTATCCAAAATTTATACCAAGGTCCGAACTGAAGTTGCGTTTAATAAAAAAAATTATGACTCGAAGGGTGGAGGTCGAGGTAGACCCCCATTATTTGTATATTAAAACCTTAGAAAACAATGGGGACGCTATTTTAATTTTTTTTAAATAAAAAACTTAGGACACAAATTTTCTTTGCTAAGACATGTATATGATATTTGGAGGATTAGGACATATCCCATCGGCTAAAGAAATTAAGCGGGAAACCCATATAAATCCCCTCATCACACATTACATATCGCATATGCAATAAGAAACCCACAAAACACTCCTTTTAAAAGTTGCGATGCGATACAGCTGTTGAGCTCCAAAGATGTTCTTTCTTCCACCACATTCCACTCCATTTCCTTTGTCCATTATTAATCACAGGCTCAAATGATCAATAGAATTAGTTAAAATTGCTTTAAGAATGAATATCATGACTAACTTGCTATGTTTTTATGATTTTGTCATTGTAGTACTTTTTGAACTAGATCTAGCTGCAGAATGCAGACACTCTGTAGCTAGTGGCTGATTCTGAAACTGTCTTCATGTATACGCAGGTTCCAGGTGTCATCTTGGAGAAAAACACATATGGGTGTATTCCACATCATGCCCTCATCATTTGTTGCTCTCCACGAAGTTTGAACGGAATTCTGTAGGTGGTTAAGCACGTGGGAACTCAAACTAGGAGATAGACTCCTAATAGGACAAGGACAGTCCAGATGTCCTTAATCATGTTACGAGACCACCATCAGAGTCCTAGTTCGATTTTAATTTGGAAAGACAATTATCCCTAGGTTATCTCAAGATAGTTATGTAATTTTGATTATAAATATGGCTCGGGAAACCGAGGGACAAGGTTAGATTTTGTGTTTTACTGCTAGATTTCAGAAGTACGAAAACACTCTATTTTGAAGAAATTTCTCTTTTAATGCAAGAAGTATCATTTCCTTGAAAGCGTTGAGTCAACCTTGAAGTATATTTCGTGCTACTCCGGTGGTAGAGGGCCCATGCCTCCTGAGCAGCCTTGTTTATACGGTTTAGATAAGTATTTTAGTCTCGTTTTCATTTCTAGCTTAGGCAAGTTTTTGAAGTTTATGTTCATATTTGTTTACATTAATTATCACAGCTAGACTTACTCTTATAAACTCTTCCAAAATATCATTACGATGAATAATGCATAGCTGTGGTATTGTAGGTTTTAGTTGCATTTCCTTTCGTTAATTATCACAGTTAGACTTACTCTAATAAACTCTTCCAAAATATCATCATGATGAATAAGGCATAGCTGTGGTATTGTAGGTTTTAGTTGCTTGTTTACACTAAGTGTCACAGCCGGTATTACTCTTACAAACTCTTCCAAAATATCATTAACAACGAATAAGAAACAACTGTGGTGTCTTAGATTCTAGTTGTATTTGATTTCATTCTTATGTTTATGTTCAATTGCATTAAATAATACAGCCATACTTATTTTACAAACTCTTCCAAAATATCATTCATATTGAACGAGATGGGCTGTAGAATTCCATAGACTAGTTGAATGTTAACTTAGTTACAACACTCCGAAGGTCGAATGCATTTATTTTAGCTCTGTCACTACATTTCAAGTTTGATAATTGCATTTTAATTTAACACTGTTCACTGTACTTCAAGTAGACTAGGAGCACTCTAGTTTAGTCGTAGCTCACTGTATTAGCACTCCAGTTTAGTGGTTATCCATTGCATTTTTAAATTGTATTAGTTGTTAAATTTAAATACCACGGTCTTCATTATTTACAAAACTTATTTTGTTCCAACCTCATATTAATACATAATCATTTGGACAGAAGCTAGTATCAGTCTAAGACCTGGAGTATTTTGCAACCTTTTTACCATTTCACAAATAAGCCTTTTCTCAAAGACTATTTTAAAAATAAATCTATAACTTTTGAGTGAGGCCTAGTGGTGCTAGATTGAGTTGCAGAATAGAATTAGAAGCTAGTTTAGAGTAGAAATCTTATTATGCTACAAATTTTCTTTTCCAAATATGTTCCAATAAACCTTTAACCATGGATGAGATGTTGTAACATCGTAAGTTGATTGTTTGATTGTTTAGTTAGGAGAACTTCATTTATACTTAACTTGTCCATTTCTCAAGCTCTTCCAACACATCTTTAATGAATGAATTGGATAAGTTCAAGTTCATGTTGTGATTTATTCCCTTGCAATGAAGTCATTATCAATCTTTGCATTTGTTGTTTGCCATCCATAGTTTAGGATTTGTTCTGTTTTAACACAATCAATAGCTTCTTTTCACCAGCACTTAGTTCTTTCCCTTTTCAACATAAAACCATAAAACCAAAAACATCATAAAACACTAAACACAACGTAGTGAGAAACAAATACCTAGGCACATATAGTGCACCACACTTCAGCAGTTTACTAGCCCTGGTTGACAATTAATGAACTCAATTTAGGAACACTAGGTTGAGCACAAACAATAGCCAAAGGTATGAAAGGCGCAAATGATTTCAAATTTAAAAAAAAAAAGCGATAACAAAGGAAAAGGCTCCCTGACAAGCATTATTTCATAAGCGTAGTTGGTGGGACCCACTAACTGCCTTGTCCTCCATCAAAAATTGCAAATCGCATTTCCTTTTAGTACCATCTACCATGCTTGCTTCCAAAACTCCCGATGTAATATATCACATCACACCACCGCCAACCTTCATCACATTCCCACTATCCCTCATTACACTCATACAATCGTCGATCTTGCGATTGCGGTATGGATATCACATCTTAAAACTTCCATCACTCTTGCCCTTCCAAAGTTCCACTCATTCCAAAACTGTCGATAAATAACCAAAGGCTTATTTAAAGGGTAAAACCTTGATCACAATCAGTGAAATGAACACATCGCATGTTTTAAGAGTCATGCTCCCAAACAAAATTGTGATGCGTAATTTTAATTAAAACACTAAGTGTTTAAGTCAGGCACGTGAACCCACATTTCTCATAATTACTCAGCCATAGCGGTATGACTGTCTCGAGCTCTAAAAAGTGATTTTATGGCCGGTTAATTAATGTTTTTGATTTATTTGCATTGAAAACTTAATTCACCATCATTTCAAGTCTCTTTGCTAATCGCTCCTGCATTGTTAGTGTTGTTCTTCATTCCTTTCTTTTATTACTATAGGCTAGTCTCCAAAAGCAACATTCTTCTGAGATGTCAAAGGCTGCAAAGAAGAAAAAGAAATCCATGGCTCATCCAAACCTAGTGCTTCCCGCTTAAGAAGTAATTGAGATTCTTCTATTGTTCTCCGACATAACATGCACTCCAGAAAGTGGTTCTTCCTCATGGGAATCCATGTACAAGATATTTGAATATGAAAAACCCAGGATAATAAAAAGAATATCCACATTCTATGTCCCTTCAACTTCTGAAGCCACTATCAGTGAAGTTGCTAACCCTTTCTTCACAAAATTTCCACTCTCTGAAAGATTCTTCCATATACTGATATGGTAAAATGTATAATTGGTAATCTCAATATTGACGACGAAACATTTATGACCTCAAGAGATACAGTGATAGGGCCTTTTAAGGTAGAGGATTTAAAGAAAATGTATCATATACCTAACCCACATAAGGTATATGACAAGATTTTCCTGGAGAAATTCGCAAAGGAGAACAAGTTGCAGATAGAATCGATAAGGTAATGGAGGCACAACCCTAGCAAGCACAAACATGAAGATAAGGGTATGTACTTTATTTCTTCTCTGGATGGTCCCTGCTGTTACATTGCTTCTATGATGTGAAGGATTTTTGGTTCCCCTTGTAGAAATTATATGCACTAAGCATGCATATGTCCAAGATCCACCTGATCTCACACTATTTAACTTTATGCAAGATACTGAATCTATTCCACTTGTTAATATTTTGCGGAAAAATTAATTACACACACATGTGAAGCATAAAAAAAAATATTCAATCGCACATAACACCGTTTTTAACCAGGAAAGCCCGAAGTTGAAAACCCCAACTATATATTATGTAACATGGAGATCATATGAAAATCTCATACAAGCATACAAAGCTTATCACAAGCTCTCAATACAGTACAATCGTCATACACTATACAGGCCTAATCTTACAAATCCATGCACTGATATTTGCCACTTGCTAGCCTGCCTCCACTGCGCAATCTCTACTGAAGAATAGCTCTAAATGAATTTGAATTTCTCCATCCTTGAATGCGTAATTCTCATTGGAATCTCCACTGAGTGTGTGATGCAATCAATGCATCACTATAGTCACAACAGATAGTCTATCTTGCCCTTTCACCTATCTCTCCATTGGTCTCCACTGAAACTTCCATGCACTGTAGTTAACTACTATATTGTTCAGTTGATTAATGAGTTATTATTTGTGAATTAATTAACTAATTAATTCACTCCACTCTCACTAGTGTATCAATTAGTTATACTAGATACAACTAGCTCAATTGAGTCTAATTGTGTTAAAATGAATACAACTCCATAACTACTTCTTCCAACTTTGTCATAACTCTGCCACTTGAGTTATAACTGAGTCCTCCATGCATTAGCTCCAGTAAACCCTTAGGAATAGCGTAATTCCTTTTGTCAGCTACTGTGCCACATCTGTGCACTGAACTGAAATGCTCCAAGAGAATAAGTTGTTTTTTAGAGTCTGATTATTATTAAGAGCTAATATTAATCGACATGCATCTATTTTTAGATTGAAGATATAAAAATAGACTTCGCCCAATATTCTAAACACAAAATTTCATCTGTTTTTCCAAATTGATCAACCATCCACAAATAGCATCCTGCAACTTCTAAAATATGATCATCATGTCTAAAAATAGACATAGTCTAAAAATAGACTTGCGCCAAAAATAGCCTGCGGGCCCACTTAGTGAAGGCGACTCCTTTCACTAAGCTCATCATCTTGTTAAATCTCAAAACTCCCTCTCAACAAGATAGGGATTATCCTTCACCCTGATCCTGTCTCTATGGTATTCAAATTTGCCCCTGGTGAGCACCTTCGTTAGAATATTTTCATCCTGATCCTCCGTGGGAATGTACTGAAGCAACATGGTCTTCCGCTGCACACAATTTATGATATGATGATACCGTATATCAATATGTTTAGATCTATCATGAAACACAAGATTAACCGAGAGTTTAATGCAACTCTGATTATCACAATGAATCACCGTGGGATCTAAATGTGAATCGAACAAACCAACCAGGATCTTCCTCATCCAGATAGCCTCACATGTAGCTAAATTTTCTTCCATGTATTCCGCTTCGGTTTAACTGAGTGCCAAAGATATTTGTTTCCTATTGTACCAAGAAACTGTCGTAGATCCGATACTGAAAATCCCCCCTGATGTGCTCTTTTTGTCTATTGGGCTTCCTGCCCAATCTGCATCTGTGAAGCCATGAAACTTCACCTCATCCGTCTATCTGTACCATAAACCATACTCAGATGTGCCCCTGAGATATCTCAATACATGCTTGCGTGCCTTCCAAAAGAGCTTGGTAGGCTTAACCATCGCTTGTGAATCTGGTTCACCGCATAACATATGTCCCATCTTGTATTGAATAAATGCATGAGCGAACCCACCAAATTTCGATAATTAGTGGCGTCCACTACCTCTGCTGATGTAGCATCTTCTTTCTTCCAATTTCCTAGAAGAGGAGTGTCGACAGGCTTGCAGCCTTGCATGTGAAACTTCTCCAATATCTCCCAGGCAGACTTGCCTTGAGACACAAACAGTTCACCTTCCCGCTACCATATTTCCAATCCAAGGAAATAATGAAGGAGGCCTAAATCCTTCATCTCAAACTCCTTTGCAAGATCAACGTTTCATGAGTGTATCAACTACTCATCACCTGTTAGTATCAAATCATAAACATAAAGTAAAATTATCAAAAGCTTACCGTCAACCACAATCTGGTATAGGTTTGCATCTACCTCACTCTTGGTGAAGCCAAGTCCAGTGAAATAGTTGTCGATTCGAGTGTACCAAGCACGGGGTGCTTGTTTCAGCCCATACATCGCTCTTTTGAGCCTGCACACATGCGACTCGCTGCTGAAGATCTCAAATCCTTCAGGCTGCTCGATGTACACCTCTTCCTCAATGATCCCACTAAGGAACATAGTCTTCACATCCATTTGATGAATGTGCCAACCCATCTGCACTGAGAGAGCAAGGATGGTCCGTATGGAAGAATACCGTGTGACAGGTGCAAAGGTTTCTTCATAGTCAATCCCCTCAATCTGTGAGAAGCCTTGGGAAAAAAATCTTGCCTTATACTTCTTGACGCTCCCATCAGCAGCTTGCTTTACCTTGTAGATCCATCTTGATCCTACAACTGATTTTCCCACCAACCTTGGAACAATCTCCCAAGCACATCTTCTGACAATGGAGTCATACTCCTCCACCATGGCATCTACCCATGTGGGCTCCTGCGCTACTTCTTCAAAAGAAGATAGCTCTGTCAAAATACACTTGCTCATAAGAGCCATGTATCCAGTATATCAGTCAGGTGATTGTCTCTATCTGCACTGTGATGTAGGAACTCGTACATTCTGTGCCGCATCCACCTTCAGTCTCTCAGCTTCTGTGGTACACTTCCTACCTTGTCTGATTTTTGGTTCTGCATGAGTGGACTCCTCCACTCCATGATTCTTCTCCTGTGGTTGATCCACATCCAGAGGCTCATCTTTGGGAACATGAAGTTCCTCCTCCGCATGCAAGTGTAGCTCCCTCTCAAGCAACAACTTCATGGCTTTCACCTCATTGAATTTTATATCCCGTCACATAACAGTCATCCCACTATTTGGAAAATACACACGATAGTTGTGGGGTGTTTATGTGTACCCCAAAAATATCCCAACTTATGCAGTCGGCTCCAAATTCTTCCTGGCATCCTTCGTCACATGAATGTAAACAGGTGAGCCAAAAATCTTCAAATGAGAAATATCAGGCTTCTTACTAGTAAAAGCTTCCTCAAGTGTACTCATGCCAAGTACTCTATGAGGACAACAGTTTTGCACATAAACCACAGTGTTGCATGCTTCCGCCCACAAGTGCATCGGTAGGCCCTGGTCATGGAGCATCGCTCGTGTAGCACCCATGATCGTTCTATTCTTTCTCTTCGCAACCCCATTCTGCTGTGGGTTATGAGGCGCTATGAGTTATCTTTGAATTCATTCTTTGCTACAGAAGTCTTTGAATTCGCCTGAGATGTATTCACCACCATTATCGCTCCTTAGATCTTTCACCTACTTCCCCGACTCCTTCTCCACCAATGCCTTGAACTCACAGAAATTTGAGAACGTTTCACTCTTCTTTTGCATGAAGAATATAAAGCATCTACAAGAAATGTCATCAAAAAATATCACATAATACCTGTGTTTCGCTGTTGAAGCAACCGAGAATGGTCCACACACGTCTATGTGAATTCTCTATAGGATCACCGAAGCGCGATACTCCTTCTCATGAAAGGTGGTCTTCACAAACTTACCTATTGTACATCCTTTGCACTGATCTGATTGCGCAAGAGTACCCTTGGAAATTCCAGTAGAAATTTGCTGCAAAATTTTCAAAGCACCATGGTGAAGATGGCCCAATCTCCTGTGCCATAACTCGCCCTCATCCTAGGTCACCACTTCTTCTGCTTTGCCCACCATTTCAGCGCAGCCATCTACCTCTAGCTTGTAGATATTCTTAATTCGAACCCCTATCTTCTTGGTTTGACCTGTTGTTTTATATCGAAGGAAAGCTTTTCCCCACTAAAAACAACATCATAACCCCTGTCTTCTAGCATTGCGATTGAGGCCAAGTTCTTCTTCAGACCTGGAACATGGATAACATTCTTCAACAAGAATGGATTATCGGGCTCCCTCTCAAAGGAAATGGTCCCAATGCCAGTCGCACTGTACCGACCATCATCGCCCATATCTATATGCATCTGGAGGTCCTTCTCCTCCAAGTCACTAAACAACTCTTTGTCTCCCTTCATATGGAAAGATGCACCACTGTCAAGATACCACACTGATCCCATGTAGCTTGAAACCAAGCATGTGATCAAGGAAAAATCCAGCTCAAATTGCAAGGCTAAGGGCTCTCTAGCTGCAAATCCAGCAACCTACTTATTCTTCTTCTTTTTTGGACAGTTAGTGGCGAAATGTCCATGCTCGTGACAGTGAAAACACTTCACTTTGGACAAGTCCTGCTTCTTGCCTTTTACACCGGATTTAGAAGGTTTTTTCTTCCCCTTCCCTTTCCTTGCTTTGGCAGCCAAAGTGAAATTCTCTTCATCTTCATTCTTCGATGAAGATCCATCCTTGGTACCCCGCCTTATCTCCTCCTGCACAAGATCCGACCAAAGTCACTCCCATCCTCATAGTTTCTCCCATCCTGTTGACAGGAAAATTTGTCCGGCCAACAGCAGGGGATCTCCCCGGTAAAAGGTTCCAATTAGACCTTGAACCGTTTGGATTAGGGATCCCGTCTGGGGTGTGGGTCCGGCTACCACTGATTTCTCCTTTGCTTTGGGTCTCGCTTAAACTCTATAAAACGGTGAATACACACCTAATCGACTGATATAATACATATGCTTGATGCATTAAATGTACATAGACACTATGAGTAGCAAGAGAAAAATAATAAAGCATGAAGTCCGAAGGAAGTGTTGTTAGCAACACTTCATTAGGTTCATGCCTGTAAGCTGTTCTGACCATGAAAGAAACAGTTCCTCATGGCGAGAACACCATTCACTTCCTAAAAGCTTTAAATGATAACACAAACACAGATAGACAAAGTCATCAACATTCACTAAGAAAGTGAAATAACTGAACCACCATTAACATACTCAGCAAACTGTTATGTAACTGTGAACTGAATTAAATATACAGTTCCCTTAATCTAAAGATGTTCACAAACTGAAAGTAATATACTCAAGAGTGCTCGTACATAAAACAACACCAGATCCACAAAGAGATTTTACAAAATGCTTGTATTCATCATTAAATGTATAATCTACTGGTAATACAATGTACTCAGCTCGAGTCCAAAAAAAAAAATCCCTTTTACAAGTTCCCGAAGGACTATTTATAATGCAAAACCTACCCTTTGGGCTTCCTTGACTTTTCATCTTCCTGACCATTGGGCTGCCTTGCGACCCAGTCTTTTCTGCGACCCGAGACTTGAGCTGTCGTTGCGACCTACGACCTGACTGGGTCGCGGGGTCGTGGGTTGTAAGAAAGTGTCCAAGGTGCGACCTTGCAACCTTGCGACTAGGTCGCTCGGTCGCGGGGTCGCAGATCGTGAAAACAGATGCACATGTGACCTTGCGACCTTGCGACTGAGTCGTTGGGTCGCGGGGTCGCGGATCGTGAAAACAGATGCACATGCGACCTTGCGACCTTGCGACTGGGTCGCTGCGTCACGGGGTCGCAGATCGTGGAAACAGATGCACATGCGACCTTGCGATCTTGCGACTGGGTCGTGGGGTCACGGATCATGAAAACAGATGCACATGCGACCTTGCGACCTTGCGACTGGGTCGCTGGGTCACGGGGTTGCGGATCTTGAAAAAAGATGCACATGCGACCTTGCGACCTTGCGACTGGGTCGCTGGGTCGCGGGGTCGCAACTTTCGAGAAAAAATCAGAAGTGCGACCCTGTGACCTGCTGGGATTTGCAACCTCGCGACTTCGGTAGACATGTGACCTGCGACCTTGTCAGATTTGCGATCTTTGACCACCTGGGCAGACATGCGACCTCGAGCAGATCAGTGAGTTCTTTGGAGTTTCGCCAGCATCTACTTGTTTTGAAAATGTCCCCTTGTTTGCTGGGGAAAACCTTGGCTCTTATGTGTAAACAGAGTGGTTCCTCCTGCAATAAAATAACACAGGTCACATATCTTCATGATGGAATAATAATAATGCTAAGGGAATTTTAATCAATTGTAAGAATGAAAATAATAACTTAGACCCCTGTGTGGTCAACTACTGAATCTTTGGAGAGAATGGCTAGGGTAAGCTTTCTTTGTGCCCTTTCTCTGTTAGAATTATTCTCTTCCCCACGCACAAGGTTCTCTTCAAGTCTTGGATTAAATTGTTTGATAGGCACGAGCTTCTTCATTTACGTTCTCAGTGTTCACCGTAGGTTTTCATGCTCATCGATTTTCCCATCCATTCGAGGAGCAGTACTTGTCATTTTCCATTGGAGAATCTCGGGTATCTTGACTAAGGAGAACTGGTTAGGTACGGCGATCTAGGCAGGGCTTATAACAGTCTTATACAATGAGGGATGGTTAGTTAGGACCATTAAATCATAGCTAGCCCAACTAAAAGCTTTCCTTTGCGCGGATCCAGAGCCACCATATTAAGATCCCATCCCTGGGCTAGCTATTATAAAACATCCATTGATAACCCTGTAGACCGACTTCCACCTGCACGATTACTTCTGTTTTTATGATGCTCCCATCTGCTAAAGGGACCAAGCGACAAACCGATAGCAGCCTTGCATCTGATTCTAGATCAGTGATGAGGTAGGAAGCCATCTCTACTTCCCAAAGATCCCAACGACAGTGTCATTCGTGATCTAGCACTAACTATCAAACGGGTTCTTCCAAGCTTCGATGGTGTGCTACCTCTTCCAGGTAACAACGCATTTTACAGTGCAGCTCCTCCTCCAGGGCCGCCATAAAACAGTCCTCTGTACATATTTTCCGCCATTCAACCTCTAATGTTTGAAAGCTTTCGCTTCGATCATTGTTCTCACGGGCCTGCAATTGAAAACACTATAAACAGTCTCGAATCAATCTATGTGGAATGCAAGATCCGGTCTCAGTGCCTCTGGACATAGTAACAGGAAGCGCCTTAGGAATCATTGAAGATTGAGCTCTGTGGAGATAGCTTGACGTGGTCAGTAGTAGCAATATTGAACAATCAGCTCCCAGCGAATATGTGGCGATAACGTTTTTTCTAAATGTGACCAACGCAACAGGTCTAAAGAGTAACTCTCTCCTGGAATATTGTCGTCGGGGCTACAGAAGTCGGCATAAATCACTCGAATTTGATTTCAGCGCTATATCCTGATATACTTACCAGAAACGCACGGTCTGCTTATGACAGTTGCCATGCAGATTTGGCGAGAGATGTGTCGACAATTTCACCCATGCAGTTTGACCAATCAATGTATTATAACGTTTGCTGCCACAACTTGAGACCATAAAATATCCGCTCCAAACCTTCGCCATCGAACCTTTGCGCCCATTCCTCGTTTTAAATAATAAGACCTGACCATTATATATTCACCCAACACATTTTAACATAGGTAAAAACTCCAACCTAGCAATATTCGAGCTCGATCGTAATGTGCTTTTTATATAGCTTTGACCATGTTTTAACTGACCGTTGTATGTATATAGTTGTTGTCAAACAAAAACCCCGCCATCGACGTTGGACTCCATGCAACGTGTCTATGCACGTTTTGCGTTGGGTTTCAAACGTAAGGTTGACCGCTCCATGCAACGTAAATATTGCACGTTTGACTCCATGCAACGACGTTGGACCATTGAAAATATATACATATATCTGCTCCCAAATATTTACCATAGGCAGAAAACTGCCCTCGACCTTTTCGCCCATGGGTAACGCACCATAGTCATTGCAACATGTTACTATGGGTTTGTTACGATGTTTGCTCCACGTTAAAACGCAAATTTCGACCAAACATAATATATCTGTTTTCGAAGAATAAAACTCGGCCACAGGAATGCTTACGTCGAATCATAATGCATTTTCATATAATTTTGACCCGCGTTTTAGTTGTAACGTTGACCACCATATATATATATGCCTCAAACATTCTAACATACGACTTAGGCATAGAAGTATTTGATCCTAACTGTAATGTTCCTCTCGGCGGTCTTATATGTTTTTGAGATCACATGTGATTGCGCCTAGGCTTAAATATACAACGTCACCTTAGTCCACGGATGTGCGCCCACTTATAATGCTTGCACATAGTTTTCTCCACGATCTCCTATGGTTCTGAAACCATATGGTTTCTTTCCCTTGGTTTAATCACATCATACTTAAACCATAACCTTGGTCCACACATTTGCGCCCACCTTGTAGCGCGGGTTTAATAGGTATTGTTTCTCAAAGGGGTGGTTGATATTCGAAACTTTGTCGTTGGCTTGCCAACACCACCATGTGTGCTTTCGCACTGCTACCTGGCACGAGAACGCCTCAAATGAGATGGTCATTGTCTTAGAGAAATCTTCTGAGTCCGCTTTGTTCACCGGGCCATACTAGACTCATCAAAGTGGCGAAATATGTTTCTTTGCGTGCGCCCATCGACATTTAGATGGTATGGTGCAGGATCTGGACATTTCCAATGGAGCGCTTTTAAGCACCTGGTGCACACTAGTGAAGAAACCTCCTTTTAACATTACTAGTCGTTTTCTCATCCTCCTTCCCTGTTCTGCAACTTAGGCCTGGTTGTTGAGCTCAATTTTATTTCCCTTGATGTCGTGACATGAATGAGGAATCTGTCACCCGTGGGGTCGACCTGTGGAACATTACGACATCACAATCACTCTTTGATAATGATGGCCCCAGATGAGACATATGAGACTAACAAGTGTAAAAGAGGTATTCAAACAATATGCTTAACGACCCACGGCGAGAGGGCTTTTAATTGTCGATACACAAAAGGTTTCTATTCAAAAGTATGCATGGCAATCTCATTACATATGGCGCGACTGCAACAAGAGTGTTCGGGCGCACGCTGGATGATCCTTCCCACATATGGCGTGATTGCAACAATGACATCCGATCATGATGGCGATAAAACTCATGAGGGGTTGGGGATAGGTCACTGGGATGTAGTTGATTGCAGGTTGGGTGAAAGACTTCAACGCCTAAGCGAGCATAGGGGGAACCCAAAATTTTAAATATACCCAAAATTTTGGGTGGTGTTGTAGCGGCTACAACAAATGGCGAACCACTGGTAGAATCCAGCATCTTTGTTAGTATCACAACAAAAGTCTGAGTCCTGATAGTAATGCAAGGGAATATTGAACAAGTTCGGCGGGTCCCCTTTGTGTTACTTTGGCCCTTTACAGGTATGCCTAATCCTTGTACCTCAAATAAGTCCCGCAAATCAGAAACACATCAAAGAAAAAGCTCACAGACGCCAGTAGCTTGTTGATGACGTGAAGGGAAAGGCAGTGGGTTTATTATTTTCAGGATTTTTTAAAGTAAGTTTCTGGTGTTGCTCCGCTGCCAGCAAGCCTGGACAGTACCCTGGCGGAGTCACTTCAAGAAATCACAAACGTTGCTCTGCTGCCAACGAGCCTGGTCAGTACCCCGGCGGAGTCATTGCATTACCTCTGTGTGCAGGAAGCCTTTCTCGATCCTTTACCCTTATTTGTTTCATGTGCTTGTAGCACTTATTTTCATGTGCTCGTGGCACTTATTTTTCATGGGCGGATGAGGGATCCCGACTTATTTTACAAGCAAGAGAGGTTGTTTCTTGTTTTGCAGAAACTGAAAGATATCCTGATTTGGGTTTACCCTTGTGCCAAACCTTCACATCCCATCCACCACAATAGTCGAAGCGTGAAAAACAGGTCATTAAGATGTCCAAGACTATGCTGGGCACAAGGCTTAGGCTACGGGTATGGGCCATTCAAACTCATCAGGTCTCCCACAGACAACCGGCTCGTATCTCCGCAGATAATAAGTTTAGACTCATAGGCATCTTGTTTAGAATGCGACTTCGATGACTGGTCCTAAGAGAAAGCTGTCTCTTGAGATAGCCACCGCAACCTCACACAAAACAATGGGGTTATTGTTTCAGCAATTGGGGCAAAACAAGACTACAAGGTGATAGGGTTGCAATGAGGGCTCGTGAAGCGGCAGGAGATATGACAAAAATGATGTGAGGAAGAGAGAGAATATGACGCAATGTAATAGGTGAGGCTCAAAATGCAATGCAACGCCATGTGGGAGAATGATCAACCAGTTGTAGGTGGGAAAGAGGCACAATACAAGAAGTAATTATTTATGCAGCAACAAGCAAACTGAAAAGAAATGAGTGAAAAATACTTGTAACATGATGATGCCTAAAATATTAATCATAAACAGAAATAACAAACATGATTTTAAATCATAAAGGAAAAATTTGGCAAGTAATCCTAATTAACTTCGAACTAAAATTTTTATTGCAGGTCCTAACTAGCCTACACCTAAACCCTAGTTTAACCGATGATGCGGTGGGTTATGTAAAATCAGCTTTCCAGTTCAGCCACCGCATTAGTTCCTGACCTGCAAGAACAACAATGATCAGGATCAAAGATAGTATCCAAAAAAGTGCAGTGACAACAAAACTTACCTGAGGAGCAAGTGCAACGGCAAGATGATCATAGATACTTAGCAAAGAACATGCCAGAATAGATTGTGCAAGCTGAATCCTGCTCTCATCTTGATACACAACAATATGTTCTTGAAACTCAACATTTATGAACGACACACATTCATTCATGCACAATCCTAGGTCTGATGGGCGCTGGGTAAGCCACCGCTTATTTTTAGGCACATCAACCGGATAGGGTTGGTCGAGTTGATCGGCGATCTCATCATGGTGTTGAGGACCATCAGTTTTATGGAAAGGAAACAATAAGCAAGTGCCCGACAAATTATAAATGCATGCGCATCCAAGCGTAGAAGCCCTAGTTTCGAAAACCCTTGTCCGGGGTTGCTCCTGGGTTTGGTCAAGGGTATGGGGATCTGAATCCATGTTTAGTGGAGCCTGAAATTCCTCACCACCTTGAACAAACTCCGGACCTTCGAGCGGAGCGCTTCCCAACTTTGATGGTTGGGCGAGATCAACAGGCGAATGGATGTGATCATGCATTGTGGTGAGTTGCAAAATGTCAGTGGGCGTTGTATCAATTTGGTCAAATGTTTGCGTGCTGATAGATTGATAGATCGATATATCAGATTCTTTAGATTCACCAGGGTAGGGTGGATTTACCGCGGTTATGCTGGGAAGAGCGTGGTATTTGGGGATCGTCATCTCAGAAACAGATGGCAGAAGCTGAAGCACTTTGACTTTCTGATGGGTACTTGAATCCTCCCAAAGAGAATCATCGAATTCTGGTGTCTCCATATGGTCGGAAAAGAGATGTGAGTGATAGTCGTCAGCGGTATGATGGAATATGTTTTCAGATAGGCAGTGATCGCTGTGACTATCGATTTGATCAAGTTCAGTACCTGGTATGTTAGGCTCCTTGACAGTTACCAACTGGGGTGGATCAATAAAGAGGACGTCTTGAAGTTGCCCAGATAAGAAATCACTCCTATGGCTGTCTAAAGATTCTAAGTGAGACAGATTAGATTTAAAAGATTCATCGATTTTGGACTGTGATTGTGAAACACCATCTGTGTGCTTATGATTGTCGCCAATACCAGTATAAGGAAATTTTGAATGTCTCAAAGAAACTACCGGTGTGGCGGGATCGGGAAACAAACTGGGGAATAATGAACGGAAAGATTGAGTCGCAGGGGCGTTAACCATACAAGGCTTTTCAACACGCACATCCGTGTTATTCAGAGAAAACGATGATCTGGCAGGCCTTGTCTGGGAATCAACTTCATCCGGGGTAGGAGTCGATTCATGATCAGTATGCGAATCAGATTTGGGTTTGTGTCTAGGGAGACACCGAGTGGGCTTGGGGTAGGTTTCGTGAACCGAGAGAGATAATGAGCCACTAGGGTTTTCAAGTTCTGATTTGAAATGGTGCGTGAAATATTCAAAGGTAGTGCAGTAGGCTTTATCCTCTTGCCAGTGTCTATCCTTGCTCAGGACTTTCGAGGTCAAAACTCCACTACTCGACAACTCAGGAGGAGGGGTGAGAATGTCGCAAATAGAAACACTCTCCTTGGAGGCCTGAATGTGGTCTGGACTCGAGGAGATGGACAACGAAGCATTAGGGACAAAATTTGAACAGCCGGTAACTTGCGGGTCATCATAGGGAACACTAGGATCTAACTGAAATTGTTCAAGGGAAACGAGAATCACATACTTGAACTGTTCATTTAAACATTTCCGATCGACATCCCTTTCAGGGAACTCAAAACAATAATGAATAAATCTGATAGAGAATTCATCTAGAGATTCTCAAGGTTCCATTCTAATGTCATTTAACTTTATTACAACGTTATGAATATCATACCTGTGAAAATCTTGTCGCAATTCACTGGCGAGTTGTTCAAATGAATGGATGGAAGCTTCCGGCAATGTGCGGCACCATTGTTTAGCGCGAACTTCGAGGGTGAGGAAGAAAAGCAAACAAATCAAACCTTCATCGTCAATTTCATAGTACTCACCAAAGTCACAAAAATCTAAAAAGTGTTGGGTTATGGACACCCCATTTT
Organism: Pinus albicaulis; assembly: GCA_034641835.2. Taxonomy (NCBI): domain Eukaryota; kingdom Viridiplantae; phylum Streptophyta; class Pinopsida; order Pinales; family Pinaceae; genus Pinus; species Pinus albicaulis. The sequence goes on from CM076579.1 coordinate 402,061,333, forward strand.
CACCATCAAATTTTATCTGGGACAAGTGATACATAATTTCATCGGGGATGAAGTATCAAGGCTCATAAAACTCCGACAAACATCTCGGGAGAATGATTTTGGAACGAGCCATTACAGATATGAGATTAAATGCAGGCTCTCAGGGCTCAGCTTGTCATCTGGCCCTCCTTCTAGCGCCAATTCTGTTGACGGGAAAATCTGTCCGGCCAACAGCAGGCGATATCCCCGGTAAAAGGTCCCAATTAGACCTTGAACCGTTTGGATTAGGGTTCCCGTCCGAGGTGTGGGTCCGGCTACCACTGATTTCTCCTTTGCTTTGGGTCTCGCTTAAACTCTATAAAACAGTGAATACACACCTAATCGACTGATACAAGACATATGCTTGATGCATTAAATGTACATACGACACTATGAGTAGCAAGAGAAAAATAATAAAGCATGAAGACCGAAGGAAGTGTTGTTAGCAACACTTCATTAGGTTCATGCTTGTAAGCTGTTCTGACCATGAAAGAAACAGTTCCTCATGGCGAGAACACCATTCAATTCCTAAAAGCTTTAAATGATAACACAAACGCGGATAAACAAAGTCATCAACATTCGCTAAGAAAGTGAAATAACTCAACCACCATTAACATACTCATCAAACTGTTATGTAACTGTGAAATGAATTAAAGATACAGTTCCCTTAATCTAAAGATGTTCAAAAACTGAAAATAATATACTCAAGAGTGCTCGTACATAAAACAACACCAGATCCACAAAGAGATTTTACAAAATGCTTGAATTCATCATTAAATGTATAATCTACAGGTAATACAACATACTCAGCTCGAGTCCCAAACAAAAGATCCCTTTTACAAGCTCCCAAAGGAGTATTTATAATGCAAAACCTGCCCTTTGGGCTTCCTTGACTTTTCATCTTCTTGACCGTTGGGCTACCTTGTGACCCAGTCTTTTCTGCGACCTGCGACTTGAGCTGTCGTTGTGACCTACGACCTGACTGGGTCGCAGGGTCGCAGGTTGTAAGAAAGTGTCCAAGGTGCGACCTTGCGACCTTTTGACTAGGTCGCTGGGTCGCGGGGTCGCGGATCATGAAAACAGATGCACATGTGACCTTGCGACCTTGCGACTGGGTCGCTGGGTCGCGGGGTCGCGGATCGTGAAAACAGATGCACATGCGACCTTGCGACCTTGCGACTGGGTCACTGGGTCGCGGGGTCGCAGATCATGAAAACAAATGCACATGCGACCTTGCGACCTTGCGACCGGGTCGCTGGGTCGCGGGGTTGCGGATCGTGAAAACAGATGCACATGCGACCCTGCGACCTTGCGACTGGGTCACTGGGTCTCGGGGTCGCGGATCGTGAAAACAGATGCACATGCGACCTTGCGACCTTGCGACTAGGTCGCTGGATCGCGGGGTCGCGGATCGTGAAAATAGATGCACATGCGACCTTGCGACCTTGCGACTGGGTCACTGGGTCGTGGGGTCGCAACTTTCGAGAAAAAATCAGAAGTGCGACCCTGAGACCTGTTGGGATTTGCGACCTCGTGACTTCGGTAGACATGCGACCTGCAAGCTCGTCAGATTTGCGACCTGCGACCACCTGGGTAGACATGCGACCTCAAGCAGATTAGTGAGTTCTTTGGAGTTTCGCCAGCATCTACTTTTTTTGAAAATGTCCCCTTGTTTTCTAGGGAAAACCTTGGCTCTTATGTGTAAACAGAGTGGTTCCTCCTGCAACAAAATAACACAGGTCACATATCTTCATGATGGAATAATAATAATGCTAAGGGAATTTTAATCAATTGTAAGAATGAAAATAATAACTTAGAACCCTGTGTGGTCAACTAATGAATCGTTGGAGAGAATGGCTGGGGTAAGCTTTCTCTGTGCCCTTTCTCTGTTAGGATTATTCTCTTCCCCACGCACAAGGTTCTCTTCAATTCTTGGATTAAATTGTTTGATAGGCACGGGCTTCTTCATTTATGTTCTCAATGTTCGCCGTAGGTTTTCATTCTCATCGATTTTCCCATCCATTCGAGGAGCAGTACTTGTCATTTTCCATTGGAGAATCTCGGGTATCTTGACTGAGGAGAACTGGTTAGGTACGACGATCTAGGCATGGCTTATAACAGTGTTATACAATGAGGGCTGGTCAGTTAGGACCATTAAATCATAGCTAGCCCAACTAAAAGCTTTCCTTTGCGCGGCTCCAGAGCCACCATATTAAGATCCCATCCCTGGGATAGCTATTATAAAACATCCATTGATAACCCTGTAGACCGACTTCCACCTGCACGATTACTTCTATTTTTATGATGCTCCCATCTGCTAAAGGGACCAAGCGACAAACCGATAGCAGCCTTGCTTCCGATTCTAGATCAGTGATGAGGTAGGAAGCCATCTCTACTTCCCAAAGATCCCAATGACAATTTCATTCGTGATCTAGCACTAACTATCAAACGAGTTCTTCCAAGCTTCGATGGTGTGCTACCTCTTCCAGGTAACAACGCATTGTACAGTGCAACTCCTCCTCCAGGGCCACCATAAAACAGTCCTCTGTACATAGTTTCCACTAGTCAACCTCTAATGTTTGAAAGCTTTCACTTCGATCATTGTTCTCACGGGCCTGCAATTGAAAACAATGCAAACTGTCTCGAATCAATCTATGTGGAATGCAAGATCCGGTTTCAGTGCCTCTGGACATAGTAATAGAAAGCACCTTAGGAATCATTGAAGATTGAGCTCTGTGGAGACAGCTCGACGTGGTCAGTAGTAGCAATATTGAACAATCATCTCCTAGCGAATATGTGGCGATAACGTTTTTTCTAAATGTGACCAATGCAGCAGGTCTAAAGAGTGATTCTCTCCTGGAATATTGCCGTCGGGGCTGCAGAAGTCGGCATAAATCACTCGAATTTGATTTCAGCGCTATATCCTGATATACTTACCAGAAACGCACAGTCTTCTTATGACATTTGCCATGTAGATTTGGCGAGAGACGTGTCGACAATTTCACCCATGCAGTTTGACCAATCAACGTATTATAACGTTTGCTGCAACGACTTGAGACCATAAAATATCCGCTCCAAACCTCCGCCATCGAACCTTTGCGCCCATTCCTCGTTTTAAATAATAAGACCTGACCATTATATATTCACCCAACACATTTTAACATAGGTCAAAACTCCAACCTAGAAATATTTGAGCTCGATCGTAATGTGTTTTTTATATATCTTTGACCATGTTTTAACTGACCATTGTATGTATATAGTTGCTGTCAAACAAAAACCCTGCCATCGACGTTGGACTCCATGCAATGTGTCTATGCACATTTTGCGTTGGGTTTCAAACGTAAGGTTGACCGCTCCATGCAACGTAAATATTGCACGTTTGACTCCATGCAATGACGTTGGACCATTGAAAATATATACATATATCTGCTCCCAAATATTTACCATAGGCAGAAAACTGCCCTCGACCTTTTCGCCCATGGGTAACGCACCATAGTCATTGCAACACGTTACTATGGGTTTGTTACAATGTTTGCTCCACGTTAAAACACAAATTTTGACCAAACATAATATATATGTTTTCAAAGAATAAAACTCGGCCACAGGAATGCTTATGTCGAATCATAATGCATTTTCATATAATTTTGACCCGCGTTTTAGTTGTAACGTTGACCACCATATATATATGCCTCAAACATTCTAACATATGACTTAGGCATAGAAGTATTTGATCCTAACTGTAATTTTCCTCTCGGTGGTCTTATATGGTTTTGAGATCACATGTGATTGCGCCTAGGCTTAAATATACAACGTCACCTTAGTCCACGGATGTGCGCCCACTTATAATGCTTGCACATAGTTTTCTCGACGATCTCCTATGGTTTTGAAACCATATGGTTTCTTTGCCTTGGTTTAGTCACATCATACTTAAACCATAACCTTGGTCCACACATTTGCGCCCACCTTGTAGCTCGGGTTTAATAGGTATTGTTTCTCAAAGGGGTGGTTGATATTTGAAACTCTGTCGTTGGCTTGCCAGCACCACCATGTGTGCTTTCGCACTGCTACCTGGCATGAGAACGCCTCAAATGAGATGGTCATTGTCTTAGAGAGATATTCTGAGTCTTCTTTGTTCATCGGGCCATACTAGAATCATCGAAGTGGCGAAATATGTTTCTTTGCGTGCGCCCATCGACATTTAGATGGTATGGTGCAGGATCTGGACATTTCCAATGGAGCACTTTTAAGCACCTGGTGCACACTAGTGAAGAAACCTCCTTTTAACAGTACTAGTCGTTTTCTCCTCCTCCTTCCCTGTTCCACAACTTAGGCCTGGTTGTTGAGCTCAATTTTATTTCCCTTGATGTCGTGACACGAATGAGGAATCTGTCACCCGTGGGGTCGACCTGTGGAACATTACGACATCATAATCACTCTTTGATAATGATGGCCCCAGATGAGACATATGAGACTAACAAGTGTAAAAGAGGTATTCAAACAATATTCTTAACGACCCACGGCGAGAGGGCTTTTAATCGTCGATACACAAAAGGTTTCTATTCAAAAGTATGCATGGCAATCTCATTACATATGGCGCGACTATGACAAGATTGTTCAGGCGCACGCTGGATACTCCTTCCCACATGTGGCGTGATTGCAACAATGACATCCGATCATGATGGCGAGAAAACTCATGAGGGGTTGGGGATAGGTCACTGGGATTTAGTTGATTGCAGGTCGGGTGAAAGACTTCAACGCCTAAGCGAGCAGAGGGGGAACCCGAAATTTTAAATATACCCAAAATTTTGGGTGGTGTTGTAGCGGGGACAACACGTCTATTGACAGAGTCTTCGTAGCTATGCCAACTCTTCGGAAGCCCAAGGAGAGCCAAGCTCACCAAGTCTTATTCATCAACAGTAACCCCCAAACTTCCCAGCTCATCCTTGTAGTGGACAAACTTCGTGAGGTATTTTGGAATACTGTCGCCTTTCTCCATTTTTATTTTTCTGAGATTTTCTTTAAGCGCCAACTTCCTCTGGTCACTTCTGCTTTGGAACAATTCTATCAAAGCCTTCCACATTAAGAATGGAGTGGCTTTCCCGTGAAGGCTAGACATAATTTGGTCCTTCACACCTTCGAACAAAATCCTCCTCGTCTTTGTAGTCTTCTTTTGCGATGCATCAAGTAATGCAGCTTTGCTAGATCCCGGCTTAGGAACATCGCTATCGATGAACTCCTTCAACCCATTATCCTCCAGCACCGCCTCCATCCCGTCCTTCCAGGCTATGTAATTCAAGCTCAAATCAAGGGCATACTCCAATCTCAACCCGTTGAAAGACATTTCAATGTATACTTGATTTCTGCACCAAGAATCTTCTGTAGCAAATTCGAATTGTTCACCAGCACAAACTCACTTCACAATTGCAATCTTCAATCAACAATGCTCCGATACCATGTAGAAATTATATGCACTAAGCATGCATATGTCCAAAATCCACCTGATCTCACACTATTTAACTTTATGCAAGATACTGAATCTATTCCACTTGTTAATCTTTTGCGGAAAAATATATTGCACACACATGTGAAGCATAAACAAAAATATACAATTGCACCTAACACAGTTTTTAACCGGGCAAGCCTGAAGCTAAAAACCCCAACTATATATTATGTAACATGGATATCATATGACAATCTCATACAAGCATACAAAGCTTATCACAAGATCTCAGTGCAGTACAATCGTCATACACTATACATGCCTAATCTTGCAAATCCATGCACCGATCTTTGCCACCTGCTAGCTTGCCTCCACTGTGCAATATCTACTGAAGAATAACTCTAAATGAATTTGAATAACTCCATCCTTGACTGTGCAATCCTCATTGGCATCTCCACTGAGTGTGTGATGCAATCAATGCATCAATATAGTCACAACAGATAGTCTATCTTGCCCTTTCACCTATCTCTCCACTGAAACTGCCATGCACTATAGTTAACTGCTGTATTGTTCAGTTGATTAATGAGTTATTATTTGTGAATTAATTAACTAATTAATTCACTCCACTCTCACTAGTGTATCAATCAGTTAGACTAGATACAACTAGCTCAACTGAGTCTAACTGAGTTAAACTGAATAAAAATCCATAACTACTTCTTCCAACTATTTCATAACTCTGCCACTTGAGTTCTAACTACGTCCTCCATGCATTAGCTCCAGTAAACCCTTAGGAATAGCATAATTCCTTCTGTTAGTTGTTGTGCCACATCTATGCACTGAACTTAAGTGCTCCAAGAGAATAAGTTGTTGTTTAGAGTCTGATTATTATTAAGAGCTAATAATAATCAACATGCATATATTTTTAGATTGACGATCTAAAAATAGACTTCGCCCAATATTCTAAAAATATAATTTCATCTATTTTTCCAACTTGATCAACCATCCACAAATAGCATCCTGCAACTTCTGGAATATGATCATCATGTCTAAAAATAGACATAGTCTAAAAATAGACTTGCGCCAAAAATAACCTGCAGGCCCACTTAGTGAAGGTGACTCTTTTCACTAAGTTCATCATCTTGTTGAATCTCAACACCCCTAATATAAATAAATTCTCAATTGAATAGGTCCCTCTCATGGAAGCTGCTTCAAACTCATATATTATGGATTCAGACACCATTTTGTCAAACAATATTTCCTTTCAAATCCTTGATTATAGAAAGAACCTCTCTTTCACCTCTAGGATAGTTCCCCCATTTTTTTATGAGTGCTTATATTATGGACGTAATGTGTTTTACTATAGATTTCCCAAACATGGGATGGAAATGGATCATTCAAGACCCTACACCTATCCATTGCTACCCTAGTATCCTATGGGAATCCAAGTATAAGTCTCATTTCTACAAAAAATTTCATGGAGGCATTTTGCCACTCTATCAAGCTGTTTTTGGTGATAAAGCCCCAATATTGTCAAAAGAATCCTAAGATGATTTCACGTCCATAGGAAATTGTTTTGGGGAATAAATAATTATGTATGTCAGAGTTTATGGAATTCTTGCTAGACCCCATGACATCCCATTATATGTACCAAACAAGCTCCTTGCAAGGGAAATTGATTATCAAACAGTTGGTAATGGGTTAACCAAAGCTTTGAAAGAAGCTAAAAAATATTCGTAGCCTTCTTTCCCTATCCACTGTGGTGTTTATGCTCTAGAAAAATTCAAGCATATTGAACTGGAAATCAATCATAATCAATGCTTAAAGCTATATACTATTCCTGACAGACAGTTTGATCATAATAAAACAACCCAAAACTATACAAATAAAGTAAATATCTGACAATTCATTCATGAAAATAATGATTATGATGATTTTCTTGAATCTGCTGAGAACTATTAATAGGTTGAAATATTTGCAGAAATATGTCTTAGCCCTAAAAAAATTTCCCACTTTAAAGAGTACAGGAACAAAGGGTTGGAGTGTATTCCTCTCAACATATTAAAGGTGTCTCAACCTATTTCTAAAAAAGAATAGAAGTTGGAACAACCTCCCAAGGATACTGAGGTCCTATTGGAAACAAAGGAAGTTAAATCAACTCAAGAATAGACTAGTAAGCCAGTATTCAACAGTGAATCGGATAAAGTCTGGGATCAATTTGATCAACAGATTAAAGAACAACAAGAGGTAATAATCATCAATCCTCAAGAGACAGTCATCACACCTAAGGACAAAAGTCAGAGCCTGCTCACTGTTGGGGCTAATAATAAAGCTGTCAATACAGAGGGAATAAAATTCTTCCTAACCTTCCCTTCAACTGAAATTTTATTAAATATATAATAAATCCCTCCTCTCAACATCTTTTACTATCCCAAACATCAGTTTGTTAGGAGAAAATAGAGAAAGAGAAGGAGATTTTATCAATCAGAGGCGTTACTCTCTGGTGATGTACCCCTGGAAGTAGTGTGGAAAGGTCCATAAGTTGATCCATCTGAGGATCTAACAAGATTGAAAAATTTTGCAGGTGCTTATGCATATGCTACAATTGATAAGGAAACAAAGGTTCAACAACTAAATAAAGAAACAGATGAAATAATCCTACAGTTGGAACAAGAGGTCCTAACAAAGAAATAGAGTATTGATCATCAATTGCACACACACATGTCACAACTTCAGCAAAGCTTAGATCAATTGAAGTTACAACGTCAATCTGACATCAATGTAAAAAACACTCAAATTCATCAACTCCAGTTTACAGTGGAAGAATTGAAGGATAACCCAAAGATAGATGACCTCAAGAAGGAAACTTTGGAACTCAACACCTTGTTGGCTCAACAACAAGAAGTATTTTGTCAAAAGCTAACAATCATCAATGATTTGTATGATAAAATTGATTCACTAATGAATCAATCGGTTGATCTGAGGACGAACTTCGATGAAATTGATGAAAAAATCACTGAATACATCACTTGGAAGGACAGTGCAGAGGGACGAAAGGAAAATCTTCCCAGAATTGAGGATTCCAAAAATGAAATCCTATTTACTAATTGGGACATACAATTGAGACAGGAAGAGAGAGAAGTATTCAGAGCAAGGGGTGTGGCCAAAAAAATTATTGAAACCATCACCAATAATATGTTTGTTTCCAACATAATCCAAGAATTTCCACCTGGTTCTCTTCGTAATACCAAAGGTTTGTTGAAACAATGGCAAGAAATGTCAAAGGAAAAGGATGAAAATACCAGGAATTTAGAAAATCTTGACTGGGAAAAGTACTGGAAATACTTGGTGATACCACACAATCAGTGGCTGATGTTGTGCTACTTAACTTACACCTCATCCCATATGTTGCCACCTCTATCAGAAGTTGTTTACACTAGACAGCTGCGCATCAGAAAAGTTCAACCTCTTTAAGTACAACCAATGTTAGATATTCATCAACTCAAACAACAAATGGGAAAGGACACAACATCACACTCTTGATCGAGTCATCCAAAAAATTCAAATTTTGTCTTATTTTCACTTATTTTAAGGAGAGTTGTTTAAACCTCCTCAATATTATGTGTAATTTCTATTTTTATATTTTTAGTATTACTATATAAAATCTTTCATGTCTACAAAGAAAGGGTCCTGAAATTTTGTAAATAAGGCTTTGGGAAGTTGCACTTTTGTACTCTTGAAATCATCTGAATAGAAATATTGGACCAAAGACTATTCCTTCCATGAACAGAGTTAAGATATACATGGTACTTATATATTTATATTGTTGTTGTTATTTTATGTAATTGTTATTCATACTTCTTTTGTATCATTTTGTTATATGTATTTTTTTTACACAATTGAGCATTAATTCACTATTGAACAGGCAAAGATTGTTATCTTTCAATATATATATACAAGACATGCATCTATTTAATGCCATATGATCTTAATAAATTAATTTGATTAACTATTTAATAAAAATAGTTAACTTAAATTGTTTTTCATTTCTATAAGTGCTTGATAATATTCATTCTCATCCATTTAAGATCATCTTTCAAGATTGCATATAAAAATATATAAATATAATCCCATGATAGAGATAGGTATATATACTCTTTTAGCTTGTTGTCACTCCTATTCATCCAAGTCACAATTATTTATAAATACCACACATTCACTCAATTATATTTATTGGGAAACTGGTCCCATCATCCCCAGTTGGAGCCAATATTCAGAACAGAAAAGGGATGGTTTTCAAGTCCCCGACCTGGTGGTTATCCTCGATGTTGCGTAGTGATTTTCGAGGCATCAACATGTACCTATATGAGTTGATACCTTGGAATTTAGCCTATATGGTATCGATATCCCTAACATTTTACATGTTTTTTATACTCTTGTTATAAGAACTTATGAAAGTGAGTATTGTCCTTGTAATGGTTGAACAATTATTAATACCTCCCTAGTTAATAAGGTGTGTTGGAAAAGTAACTAGGTTCGGTCTTAATAATTATTTATGTACTTGTATCAATTTGTATTATATGTAAAAGAAGAAGATATTATTTTTTGTAAAAGCATGGGTTTATTTCTCAAGGTCATTTTTCATTAGTTCAAGCATTTATTGAATGCTCTTAGGGCTTGTAAAGTCATCATTATATGTAAAAATACCCTTTCGGGCATTATATATCAAGAAATGTATTTACTTTGAATTCCATAATTTCCCCAAGACTCCAAAGACAAAGTCAACCACTGCTCTTGACAAGTCAGCCTCATTGGAAGGAATCTGGCCTCATGAGAAGCCTATATAAGGAAAGGGAATTTTATCACTTTTGGAGATATACAATTAATCATCGATCTGAAATAAAAAGACAAGATAACAAGAGCGAAAAGGTAAGAAGGCTAGTTTTCATTGTTTTAAGGAAAAGTCCAAGTGAAGGAAGACAACCCATTAGAGGAAATTTCAGCCTAAAATTGCCCATGAAATTTTCACGTATTTTCCATGTCATAATATGTGAACTAGTCAAAATCCTTTAAATTTAAAAATAGGTAGATGTAAATCTTTTGGAGGGAAAAGAAGAAAAACTACTTTTCTTAATTGTATTTTTCACTTAACTCCTTATAGATTTACTCAAATTTCAAGTGTAAACACTCATTGGATGTGGAATTAAATTCCACATCCAATGAGTACCCATTATGCATACTTTTAAGAAGACCCACATAGATAAAAATCGCAGATATATTAAAAACCTGTGTTCAACACATTTTTTTAATGTATCTGCGATTTTTATCAATGTGGGTCTTCTCAAAAGTATGCATAATGGGTACTCGTTGGATGCGGAATGTAATTCCACATCCAATGAGTGTATAGACTTGAAATTTTAGTGAACATATAAGGATATAAGCCAAAAAGAAAATTAAAAATGTATTTTTCTTCTTTTCCCTCCAAAATTCATAACTCTTATTTTATTATTTTAACTATTATTTTATTATTTTTCCTTAGGAGGCCACCTTTAGGCTGAAATTTCCTCTAATGACTAATTTATTTGTTTTAATAACATGTGTGAGTTATTTAAGGTGACTAGGGTTATTGTAGGTCTGAGTTCTAGTTGTTTGATATTATAGACCTTATCTAGAGGGCCAAGATCATGTTTGAGCTTAGTTTATATGGTCAACACTTGTTCACCTAGGAAACTTTGCCTTGCTTGAATAAGATTGGTTGGAAGGTCGATTTGGCGCTTACTAGAAGTCTCTTGTCTTGATATTTAGGTTTGGTAAGTCTCATGTTGGTTTGATTCTATAAAAAGTAGAATGTTTGGGTTTTCCCATTGCATGGATCCTATATCTTGTGTTCTTTGTGTTTTGTGATCTTCATGTTTTGATAATTAATTTGGATTGACAAAGCCTGACCTAGGAAACAAATTATGTCTCCTTCTAAATATTTTTTATGTAACATGCTCTTCCACCAATTTTATTTCCTAGTTATAAGTCCCCACAACAATTTGGCACCCAATGCAATATTCATTAGTGTATGGTCCTTCATCCCTAATACTCCATGGGCCATTGGGGTGTAAACTACAGCCGAAATAAATAAATGAAACTATTTTTGTTTGGACATCCCTCCTTACCAAAGAAAACATATAATATATTGAGAAATTTTAAGCTTAACACCAGTCAAATCTAATAGAGATCAAAATTTAAAACGTAGAGAGATGCTAAAATTGTTTTAATTAAAACAAGATAACTGGTAAGATTTATCCATTGCACTCAATATTGAATAGACTTAGATTTCATTTTAAGGAGAATATTATGACACACCATTTTCATTTCCCCAAAATTTGTGATGTAATTGAATACTTGTGATGTAATTAAATACGTGTAGCCCTTTTATTGATAGATATGACATGTGGAAAAATAATTCCATGTCTATGTTATTAAGTCAAGATTTTCATGGGTGGAATTATAGCATGAAGGCCATTGTAGAAAAAAGATGATATTTGTAACAATGGATTTGATCACAATCATTCAGGTTGTTATAAAAAAAAATAGTTATTCTTGTTGTTGAGCAGGGTATTGCAGGTGACAATGTTGTAGTGACCCAATTTAACATCAACAAAATTGAATTAGGAAGGCCTCTCTTTATAAGCAAAGCATACAAATCAAGCGTGGCTATAAATAGAAATATTCACAAAAATTGTAAGGCCATTTATATAGTGAAATAATAGAAAGTTGTGTAGTTCATAAATTCATCACCAATGAACACGATGGCAATAGAACCTACAAGAAATAGAGGAACTGGCCCATATGAAGATAAAGGCATCCAATGATACTTGGAGTTGCAAGGAACAAAATGATAGTAGCTCATATTTAGAGCTCCAACGTCGAAGAGGGACTGTCTGTTTGTAGAGATGTGTATACGAGTTAAAGGAACATGCCTAGATCCGTGTGCCTTAATAACATGGAAATAAAACATGCTTACCATATTTCTTGTTCCCACCTTGAACAATGCCAAAAGTAATACTTCTTAAGAATAAAATTTTTGAGTAGTTGTGAAAAGAGAAGAGATTAATTCTAGAAATGTCAAGAATATTTATATATATTGAATCTCTAAATAATGACATCGTATATTAAAATAACTAACCCAAGCATACAATGACATAAATATAGTGTGATCTCACTTGAATTGGTTTCATTAATTCTAAACTCTTCTCCCAAGTTGATTATATTGTATTCTTGTTAAATTAATATCTACATAAGATCAGAAGATTTCAATTCACTCAAAAGTGCCATTTTAATTCACGTATTGTAAAAGCTAGAATTAGTAGGTTCTAGAATGTACAAATTAAGTTTCTTCATAGCACAAGAAAGTTCACAAATCTTCCAATGTATTAGATACATAATTTCTTTGTTGCATACTATAAAATTATAAATTATTTTAATGTTTGTAGTATTTATTTTGAAGGTATTAACTAAATAGAAACTAAACAAGCAAGGAATGGGAAACACCACAAGATCACAACTACATTTATCCTTCATCTTTCTACTCATTATATCAACCATGTTCCATCTCTTCTGACTAGATAGTGACAAATAGAAACAAATAATACACCTTTGAATTATCGTTTCTCATACCTTCTTCCATCCATGGTAGTATTTTATTTCGAATATGAAGAACTTTGTAAGGTCGAATACCAAGTTGTACAAGAGGTCCCTTTAAAATATAAAAGAAATGTCAAATCTATTCAAAGATATACCACTCATATGACTTCAAATAAAGTAACTAGTGCATTGCATTATGCAGAAGCAAAAAGGCATCATCTTGAAAGTAACTACCCTTAAATAATTGAAATAGCCATATTTCTTGCTAGACTCATGTGTTAAGGTTATGGGATTTCTGAGTTATTTAAGGCCTATAATAGGCCCATTTTCATCATTGTCTTTTCTCCAAAATTAATTCAGAAATTGGCACCAATAGCCTCATATCTGAAGCCCTTATTCAAAGCGACCGGAGGGAAATTTGAAACTAATTGAGTTTGGATTAGAGGGAGGAATGTCCCTATAATAGAATGAAGGCTTCGAATGTTTTTTTGTGCTAAAATTTGATGGTAGTATCTATTGACATTTGTGCAAATATTGCAGAGGGATTGAGGATACTGTAGTGAATGGTTTGGAGAGGTCAAAAGTCCTTAGATAAGTTAAGACCTAGACTATTAATCAAGAGAAGACACCTTGTAGTAGGATCTAAAATGTTGGATAGAGAAGCATTTTTCTCAAGGTCTATGCAGTGACTATGAAAAGCCTTGTTTGGAGGAACAAAAGGCCTTAGTAGTATATATAAGAAATAGGTATCATATTCATTTATTAAAAACAACAAAATAAGGATAAGACAAAATTTGGAGGAAGAATCAAGCATTGGAATCTTAAAGTAGTACTTAAGAAAAAAAAAATCAGCTTGAAGAGGATGGAAGACTGAAGATTGCCAACACAGGCTAAGTTGGAAAAAGGAGTTGATTTGTGCTAAGATTTCTGTGGCTTAACTTCCTTGGATAGAACAAGTAGGTAGCAGACTTGTGGTGACTAGGTTGAGCTTCTAAAGCCATAGTATTCAACATCTATGGTTTTATAAAAGAATCTAGGACATTGTAAAGGTGGAATTGGCTGAAATGTAGGGTTTGACATCAAGACCCTATGATAGAGGTTTCCTAGAAAAGGATCAAGGAATTTAGTGTTTTTACTTAAAAACCCCAGGAGTCTACCTTCTAGGAAAACCATGGAAACCCTATATTGAATTGATTGACATCATGCTCTTGTATATGTATACTTTGATTGGTTTTACTTGCTACTAAATATTGTAGACAAAATAAAGAAGAGAAGGAGGGAAGAAGAAAATAAATTGTCATGCTTAATGATGAATCCTTGGAAATGATGAGCGTGATAGAGGGAGGGAACTATAAGGAACCTAAATAAAATAATTCTAACAAAGTCATTAAAAGATTAAGCATATATCATTGTGTGGTTTTCGCATGGCATCATAAATAAAAGTGGGTGATAGTAGCATATTTAAATTCTACTTGTTTGAATTTCTTGAAATCATGTAGTCCTTTAAGAATGAAAAACTAGGGGACCATTTTGCATAAGTATTCATTCATACACTGTCTAAAATTATGTTAGAGGAAGTCATTTTTCTAAGATTGCTAATCATGATCCTATAAGAGTCATCATCTTGGAAGAATCTTGGAAGAAGAATTATGATAAGATTAGTATTTATTCCATATTGTTTGGAAACAATACTCTGAGAAGGATGAAGGAAATGCAATTGGTAAATCTATATGCTCATTGTTGAATACATTTACCTAGGTGATTGTGTGAAAGATTAAGAATGCATGTTTGAAATTTATTTTGGGTTAGATTCATATAATCCTAGAAGAATAGTTAGTCATAAGTTATGCATAGTGAATCTTTCATTTAGTTATATGATGCCTAATAGGATGAATTTGACTTAATATTAATGGATAAGAATATCAAATAATTTCTCGCTAGAATATATGCATATATATATTAGTGATCAACATATTGTATAATCTCCAGAGAAAATGGTAACTTGGTAATCAAGTTCGATCCTTGGGCACTCTGATGTATGAAGGAAGAATCGTATGGAGATGGAACTTGAAGATGTTGACGATGATAAAGTTTTCACAATGAGGCAAGTGAGATATTAATATTTATTTTCGTTTATGTTGTTAACATATTATTTTTCTATCTGGTAGAATGTTGCAGGATGAAAATTGAGACAAGTTCAACTGTATGAAATGTATGAAGAATGTTGAGGAAAGCTCAATATCTAGAACCTGCCAACTGTGAAGCCAAGATGTGCTCATATTGGGATTTAAAGTTAACAACGCGAGAAGATAACCTGAATTTCAAAGGATATCACTTTCTTGAGAAAGCTATGATCAACTAGAAACTTGGGAAGGCTCAATATAATGCCTTCATTATAATTTAAAAGTTGAAAGTGATGTGAAAAATTAATGACCTAGAACTTGACATAAAATTGAATAATATGGCACCATGATACCTCAGAAGGAGGCATGCTAGATATAGTGAGATGCAAAGAAAAGAGTAGATAGAGAACTATGAAGAACTATCAGTTGATACTCTTATGAGGACAACCAAGAAAGCTTGTGGATATGACTTCCCAATTAGAAAGGAAGTCTGGAATCACCTCTAGATTTGAGGGGGAGTAAAGGAGTCTTCTTAAATAGGATTAAGGATCTATTCTCATGTTAAAAAGGTGAATATGGATATCCTCTTTGGTTGAGAGGGAGTGATGTTGGACATCACATGTGCATGATCTGCTTCATATGTGAAGCACTTGACCAGGAATAATATTCATAAGTCTAAGTGACGACCTTGGAGAAAGAATTGTAGAGGATTGGATAAGCATTTGTGGTTTCCTTGAGGATATAAAATCCAAGAAAGGAAAGGGACCAACAATATTTGAGGACCTGGCAGTTTTTTGAAAAATGCAGCAAGAAAATCTCAATTAAACTTTGCCTTGGTCAAATTAGAGAGAATTCAAATTATATTTCAACAAAATATCGGAGGTAGTTAATTGGGTTGACATAGAACTTGTCACTTAGTTAACTCAGTTAATTTAATTTTTGGAAGCTTGAGTTCAATTCAATCTGATTGATTTCAAATTTGTAGCAATCTGTTTCAGTTAAATCGTGTTATTCTCATTTAAACTAGTTGTAACAATTAAAGGAACCAGTGGAAGGTCAAGTTTCGCAGTGTGCCTTAATCACACTCAATGATCATTCAATTAACTGATCAATCAACAAAAAATAATTCATGCATGCAGAGAACTCAATTTACCTATTTGAGATAGAGATTCAAGGGTAGTGTAATATCAGTTGTAGACTATTCTAAGTTGTACAGGTGGTGCATGCAATCACCATGAAAAACCTACAATAATTCCACAATTAAATTGAGGGCATTTCCTAATTAATAGGGGCCTAATTCCTCAAGGAATAGTGAAAATAAATAAGAGCTTGGAGGGTTTTAAAATTGGCTAATTTTTGGCTAGATTCAATCACTCAAGCAGAGGGATAGACTATACACTTGTAGGTTGGGCTCAGGCTTGAGAAAACACATGTATTCATCTCTATTCTTTGGTTAATGCAATACATATAGGAAGGGGTTTTTAGCAGTTTCTTTCCCCTAGATGAATCCCTGTGTATGTGTGATGTTTCCTTCTGCATGTCTATGATTTTTGTTCTAGATCATGAATTGAATTCTATAGATGAGTAGATTATCTTTGATTCTTATGATTTAGTAAATTTCATAAGCAGTTTAAAATATACACATAAATTATACATGGTATAAGATCATGATTCACGGTAGAGCATAAATTTCGAGTTTGGTTCTGAGTAGAATCGAATTTGCAGATCAATGTTGCGGGATCTTTTCAGAGTTGAGAAGATAAGTTTCAACGAGTTGAGGCTAGAGTATGCCTTAGAAGGAGACTCTAATTTCATTGGATGGATGGATCACATTGAGGTGGTACTGGATGAGAATGGTTTGTTAGAATATGTCAAGACAAAAATTCCACAACCACCTTGAGCAGATGTCCAGGAACATGATCAATGGAAGAAGGATATGGTGAAGGTGAGGATAATTATCTTGGAGGGAGTACAGGATCATATTACCTCAAATATCCATGGAAAATATACTTCTTTCGAATGTGGAAAGACTGAATGAATTGTTCGAGAACAATAGTGATCACAAGAAGTTGGCACTCAAAGATAAACTTCAAAATATCAAGACGTAGAAGAATTAATCCATACCTCAGTACCTGAGTAGGTTCACACAATGCTTTGATGAACTTGGTGGGGTTGGTATTGCTATAGAAAATGATGATTTGGTAATCCTAGCCCTTCTAGGCCTTCCCAAGCGCTGGAACAACTACCAAGATTTGATGAATGGGAGGGAGAAACTACCAAATTGGGAACAGTTGTGGTCCAATTTGGTACAGGTGGAAATAAGGAAATTCACCAGAGATGGGATTTCATCTAAGGGTGAGGATGAGGAAAAATTTGCATTGGATGGAAAGGAAAATAAAAGGAAAGGGAATAAATCCCATTCCAAATCTGAATCCAGACAAGGGGGTAAGAAGAAGGACTTATCCAAGATTAAGTGTTTTAATTTTCATGAATTTGGGCACTAGCCACGAAGTGTCCACACAAGAATACAAGCAAGAAGACCTTAGGAGGAGCAGAATGTGAAGCCTTGGCTTCAAAATTCAAGCTTGAATCTACTCTCACTGCATGCATGGGCAACAAAATGATGGGGATCATGTGGTACCTGGACAATGGTGCCTCATTCCACATGATGTAGAATAAATATTTTTTCAGTGACTTGGAGGAGAAAGACTTGCAGATGCACAAAAATATGGGGGATGATGTAAGTTACAACGCAACTGTGATTTGTACAGTCACCTTTTAGAGGGATTCAGGATCCCCAAGCTTAAGGATGTCATGTTTGTTCTGGGTCTATAAAAAAATATCGTCTCCATTGTAGTTTTGGAAGACTGTGGTTATGATGTGATCTTCAACAAAGGAAAGGCATTCTTGAGACACATAACCACGGGAAATGTGAAGAAGATCAAGGTTTGAGTGAACCTGTCTATGCTAGATGTGGAAGATTGTGCTGCATTAAGCAGAAAGGTGGAGAAGTTGTTGTGTTGTGATGTCAATGAACTATGCATAAAAGACTTGGCCATTTGTGATCTAGGTGTACATTGGTGGCCACCCACTTATTATACCTAGAAATCCAGTCAGTTTCATCATTTTCCTTGTTTATAGCGGCATTTACTATTTTTAGCATCTTTTTGGGTCCTAAACTTCCGGAGCAGTTTTGACCCCCTAAACAACATTTTTTTGAGGTCCACAACATGATTGTAACCAAAGGTATGGGCCTAAAGAAAATCCTGTAGTACTCGGAGAGATATTTCCGATGATATAATAAAGATAATATGACCAAGTTGAGACCCCGGGAAGTTGAATTACCAACTAATCCCAATAGGGCCCACAAACACTTGCTGCTCCATCTCCCGGGGTTAGGTTTTTGGGTTGTTTATGGTTTCCATATGTTTTTCAATAATAAAAAGGCCCTTGAGCCTCATTGTAACATAGTTTATAGGCATGTATACGCCACATATATTCTCAGAGATATGTTACCATCGCCTGAGCTAGTTTATTTCCATTCTACCTGTAAGTTTATTTCAGTTATTTGATATTAATGAAATGAATTATATTTGAATCTCCGCGTTTATGTTTATTTTTTATATTTTATTTTGTTCCTACATAAATCTGGATTAGTGGTATCCGAGTGGTCTGCTCTTTCTCGATATTTATTTGCATGTCCCCAATGAGATCATGGTATAAGGATTTAGGGCTTGATCTGGTTGAACCTTTGCAATATCAGCCTCACAAACCTCAATGGCCTCCCATGGTTGAGGAAAAGAAAGATGATGGAGTAGGAGATCCTATCAAAATATTACTCGATGAGGACCTCGAGAAACAAAGGAACGTAATGATGGATAACTTTTCCTAGATCCTTCGATGGCTACCCACCAACAAAGCATCTTCGATCGGTAGTCACTCTGGAGGCATGAATCCTTTTAAGGTACAATTTAACTTCGACATTCCAATATTTGAGAGCCAAATAGATGAAAAAACCATAGATATATGGTTGAATCTATTAGAAGGTTATTTTTCGGTTCATGACTTTTCCAATCAGGAAAAGATTAATTTTTCACTCCTTAAAGCTACCCCCAATGTCAATGACTGGTAGGAAAACTACCATGAGCAAAAGGACAAGGGGAATCCTCCCTGTTCTTGGCCAAACACACTTGGAATTATTTCTGAGATGCCATTAAGGAATAATACTATTCTGTGGGGATCCATGAGGAAAAGTACAAATAATGGACTAATTAGTTGTGGCAATAAAGGGATCAAGGTGTGCATGAGCTAACGAATTTGTTTCATATCCTGCACACAAATTTGGGTATCAAATATTTAGAGAAATGTTTGGTTCTTAAGCACCGCAATTGTTTTCATAGATACATCCGAGAGGAAATGGAGTCCCTCAAAATCTCCTCGCTTGGTGCAACATACCAGTATGCTGCCAAGATTGAGTATAAATTCAAGCAGAAGAAGCAAGACTTTGGATCTGCGAACCAGAATCAAGGGAAAGGTGCCCCCAAACCACAAAACAAAGGAAAAGGCCAAGGCGAGTCAGCCTAGGAAAACCCGTCAAAGCCACAAGCGAAGAAAAACACCACGAATCCAAAGAAGGACATGGGAAAGGGGTGTTAGTTCCATAAAATCTCCACTCACAACACAAGTGAATGCCGGGCCAAGCAGTCACTAGTGATTGAGATAAAGGCTTCTAAATCAGATGCATGTTCTGACTCTAATTCAGAACCCGACAAGGGGAATGACAAATGGAATTAGATTATCAATGTGGAGCCCAGTGCCACCATTTCCACCACCAAGATCCAGAAGGAAGAACCTGAAGATCAAGAGGAGGGGGAGTGCCTCTTCAATTCCCAGATGTGGGTGAAGGTTTCCCAACTGCATTTCATTGTTGACAACAGGAGCCAAAAGAAACTCATTTCAGCAGAGGTCGTGAAGCGGTTGGGCCTACTAATCATAACACACCTACAACTATACACCATCGATTGGCTTCACCAAGGATGGTTTTGTGGTGTATTTAGTGCACGAGTGGACTAAATCACCGGTGCTTGGTAGGAATGGTTGCAACCTACAAGAAATGGTCATAGGTAGAAAAAAATGGTTAGCTAGTTAGTAGAAACATGCTAACATATAAAACACACTAAATTATGGAACATAGTATGTTGCAAATAAGAAGAAGAAATACAACTACAATAAAACACAAAAAAAAATCTCAAATGTGTCAAATGAGACAATAATACAAACAGTGGAATAATCCCCTCTTATTGACTACTATAAGTAAATAAAAGGTAGAACGTTACAAACTTACCAAGGATCCTTAGAGCTATGGAGCTCTAATATCCAATGAAAGGAGGGCTTTACCCTTGAGCTGGTTCTACAAGGCCTCTCTCTTCTCTTAAGGGATTGGAGTTGTTGGGTGGCCAACAACCGAATCCTTTAACTTTATTGCTGGATCACACACCGCTGATTCGCTCATGGGAAATTTGGGCAACATAACAATGTGTTCCCATTTTTTTCTTCTCATGGTGGCAATTTATAGGCAAATTCAAATCCTTCTTCCCTCTCTTGGTACACTTGTAGATAGTGACCCAAGAGTGGGGGTTTATTCCTTTGTGTCTCATTTGATTTCTTTTTGTGCTCACTTGCATTAGGGGAATTTTGAGGTCTAAAATGGGCCTCCTAAGGAAAATGTACAAACAAAATTCACTTTATGAGAACCAATCATATTTTAGGGGATGACATCATCCCTAATGGTTGAGGTGGCATTACATGAGTTAAAGGTACTTACTTGTCACATTCTCAATGGTGGATAAAAATTCATGGTTAACCATGGTAGTTCTCTAAGTACTTTTAAAGTCAAATTAAAGTACTCATAATAAATGTCATTTCATACTTTTTGAATAAAAATATATTATTGTCATTTCATATTTCTTGAAAGAAACAATGCACATCCCTATTCATTTATTATATTATATTATTTTTATATAATATATTAACATGTAATTAATATACTATATAAAAATAATATAATATAATATAAATAATATAAATTTTAATTAATAATATATAATATAATTAAGAATTTATAAATTTATATTTATATTTTATTTTAAGTTATTTAAGTACAAAGGACAAATGCATTAGTTGTTCAATGATAATGAATTTTTCTTGAAAATATCATTCTTATTTATAGTCACATCAATACAATTTTTTTATTAATTTTATTTTGGTACAACTTTTGAATTGAATTTAACTATGGTTACATGAGTTGTGGTGCAAGAAGTGAATTGAAAATTCATAAATATTATTTTATGGATTTAGCTATTATTTTATTATTTTCTTAGGAGGCCCATTTTAAACCCCAAAATTCTCCTAATGAGGTCTCAAGGTGGCTCTAGGCGGCTGTCCTTGGGTGGCCTCAAGTGGAGAATCTTCTCCTGAAGTGTGTCAGGTGGTCCTAGATGGTGACTTCCGCCACTACCAGGACCACATGACTTTTTGAGGGAAAGCCGCACAGACCATCACGCCTATCGAAGAAAAATGCGCGCAAAGTGCATTTTTCATCTGTATTTGGTGCACAATTTGACATTTTGCCTCTTGATCTTAGATATTATTAAATTTTCCATATTCTCTAATGTTTGTCAGCCCTGTAAATCCTTCTTCTTGACATTTCATAATGTCATTTTTCTTGTCCGATTTTCCAGTGATAACGGTTGCCCCCTAATGTGTGAGGTCTAGGAAGAATTGTATAGCTGAAATACATTATAGTTTTTGTTCTGTGTAACCTGTGTTGAGAGAGAGAGAGACTTGCGTACAAACCAAGGTTGGAGACCCCTTACATTGGGTAAAAGAGTGAGCATGTTCTGTCGGAAACCTGCAAGAGATAGTGTGATACAATGAATACAATTTTTCTACGAGGCGGGCATGTCCCATGCTCGTGATGATTTTGCTAGTTAAAAACTCTATCTTACAGATAAAGGTTCTTTATGTGTCACTGATATGGTAGTGATATGCTGATTTGGTTGATGACGACAATTGTTGATGCCCTCAAGGATGTTTTTCCTTTGACAATAGGTTAAATTTGGTGCCCACATGCATAGTATTGGTATGGCATATAAATTTTCATTGTACAAATGGGTGTATGTTTGGAAACTTCCCTTGTAAGAATTTATGAAAGAGATGCTTATAATGGCACAGGTCTTCGACGAATCTGGACAAAGTGCAATGTTTGTGAAGTACGATACCATATTGACATGAAAGCTTGTGTTGTAGTCAAATTTTAGGAGGATTGATCATATATATGGGCAATGATGATTCCCACAGTGCCACCTGAGGATGCCCCTATTGATATGAGGAGCCATCCAAGGAATTTCTTCCTTTTTGGAGAATGGTTGTTGAATTCGACAAAAAGGAAGCCTCAATCGAATGACAGAGTCGATAAGCAAGGGACTAGGGTATCAAATATGATGGTGTTAACATAGGCATGATAGCGAGGGATGGCTGAAAACTGATGATGGGAGTTAAATGGTCCAAGGTCGGAGAATTAAAAAATAATTTTGGTGGCATTCATAACTATTTATGATGATGAAAGCCCTAGAGTTGGTAGGATGTCCAGGGTGGGTATATGTTGGTTATGAATGTCATGGTGGTGTCTTTGTGTGAAATGTGTGATGCTCCAACCAAGGGTGATTAGGGATTACTGCCATGGGAGAAAAATGGATGGATGAGTGGGGCATATTCTCCATTCGAAATCTGTGTACACTTTCCAAAAGAATAAAAAATGGGTTTGGATTGTACAAAACACGGAGATGGGTGCCCCAAAAACATGAAAAGTCATGCTCACTACTGAGGAGGGTGTTTTTACTAAGGGTGGGGGTGTTGGTGAGGTAAATCCCCTCTGTGGATAGAGGTGATCCCATTAACCCTAGAGTGGGTCTAGCCACAAACAAGACACGCTATAACATCGATTCCTAGTTAAAAAATGGATGAAGACTCGATAGGTAACTTACCAGAGGTCCTACGATGTTGTGTCATCAGAAAGAGTGGCTGCCTCTCACTCCTAGTTTGACAGATCATGATCCGCTCGTTCTCACACTCGGATACCTACACATACATAAGAAACAAAGACAACATACAACATACTATTTTGCATTCATAAATATCAGTCAGTCGAAGAAGACTAAATCAATTTCATCAATAAACATAACACAATGATGGAACCAATACCATAGTCGAGTATATTAATGAAATGAAGGAAGAGTACAACCAAGATTCGACGTTGTGGTCTCCTCCAACAGGGTTCTAGCAGAGCGCGTCTCATAAAGGCTCGTCGGGAATTTAGACAGGGCTCTCTCTACGGAATTCTCCTTGGTTCTACCTTCTCTATAGCAATTACTCAGCTATAGTATCTCTTCTCCAAGTTCAGCTTCTTGGCTATATGTTCAGCTAGATTTTGTAAAGGGAGAAGGCATGTTTATATAGAGGAATAAGGAGAGTTTAGGATCCCTATAATCATGGAGGGGAGTCCTATCTTCAAATAATAGTCCATGGGATGTAAAAAACACTACCTAAAGGAAGAGATCCATGGCTTATCATGTTTAACCACTTCCTGTGACTCATCCCTAAGGTGGTTAAAGGAAAATTCCACCTTTAATTTGTTAAAAACATTGCCAAAAAGGCTGGCGCGGGCACAAAAAAGAGACAGAGTTCCAGGTGGCGCGGGCTCTAGTGTACATCCTCCACATTGGTACGAGGGACGAATAGGCTACCCGCGCCAAGGCCAAAAAATAGGTTTTTGTGGGCTTTTTGAGGAAATGTTCAACAGGAGAAATGATGTCCTTATGCAGAAGGATGCAAAGAAGATGTTTGTAGAGTATGACACTGCTCAAATTCATGGGAAAGACCCTCCAATATGCGAGGCAAGGGATTGCAGGGACGATGACAAAATACTGTGTAATAGATGCCCCCTAAAGCACGAGGTCCGAGAGAGAGGGACGAGTGAAATGCTTTATGAGAATGCGTTCGACCCAAACACTGCTTTCGGAAGACCTGCAAGTACAAGTACAACTAAAGCATCTGATACATAACATGTGGAATGGGAAAAACCATCCATAATAGAGTACATAAACAATGAGATCCGAGGTATGGAAACAACCATCCAGCAGTAGGGATCAAAAAAAGAGACTCAGGTATGGTCGCAACCATCCAATTAGAAGAGTCATGTGATGAGTCATAGTAATCCAGAAAGAACCCATAGCCTAGATTTTATCAGACAAAACCCAAGGTCTTTCGCTCCATCTCGACCCAAACAAAGTACAAATTCGAGCATGAAAATATGTGAGCTGAAGTCAAACATGCAAGAAAATTGTCTGATTACCAGCCAATGATGAAAGCTGTTAACAGACACGAGAGAAACCACCAATAATGACAATGGCTCTCAAGGTATGAAAGGTACAATCCACAGAATGTGAAAAGTGATCTAACGTCAAACACCCATAGAGTCAGTCGATGAAGGCCAATGATGTGGACCTTACGTCGAATGTGAAGAACCTGCCATTGAGGCATGCAGGCTCCAAGGTACCTGAAGGGAGTCTCTAGATCAACTTCCTGGATAATGAGCTGGAGTTGATAGGAAGTGATCTTGATTGAAGGTGAGCCATAATTTTTCCCACATTATCGACATGAGACAGAGGAATATGATGTTTGTGAACTAAGACCAACAGAGAATTAGAGGGAGGTTGAAAAATTCAGAGGCAAACTTCTCTTGAACATATCAGCGACATGACACTGGATTTGGCAGTATTTGACATCAAGGGATCTGAGGTCATGGCGATGTGGCAAAGAGCAGATGAGTGGTCAAAAGATATTACCCAAACCCATGGAGGCAAACAAATAACGAGATGAGATGTCCCCAACCCGACACGAATCTAGACAAGTGCCATGTTCAAGAGCGAAATACTGCCAACACGACTACAATCTGGTTCCATTTTCCCCCACCATTTCTGGCGAGTACCCCAATTATTTTTGAAAAACAAGCTTGAAGGGGATAGCATATGCTTGCGATGTAAGTTTTTCCTTTGGAAAAATCCAACCTAGTACATTTTACAAGCCCTAGGAAGGAGGAACTCGAGTAACGTCATGACGACGGAGTCTGATGTCATCAGTTTTTAACGAGTCTGAAAAAGGGAAAACTCGACATATTTTCATGTTTAGAGAGTTTGAAAAGAAAACAAAAAAGAAAACTCCAACATTCCTTTTTCGTAAAGAGTCTCTCAGATTCGAAAAGGTAGAACACTGTGTCTGAGAGAACCTCTTAGTCGCGATAGGCTAAGGTATTCCTTTTTTGTAAATAATCTATCCCAGCCCGAAAAAGGGGTAAATGTATACTGGGTAGACATCGTTTCGCAACCATTTAACGAGTTCAAAATGACAAGCGTCTTGGCAATATTTTTAGTTTTAGAGAGTCAGAAAAGAGCTGAAAGGTGACTCCTCCTGGAGGAACGAGTGGTATTAAGGGTAGCTACTGGTTCTGGTAATGGTGGAACTGCTTAGAAAAAGTAAAGGTTAAGAGGTTGGCTAACAAGACCACTCATCGTAGCGGTTCCTCAGGAATGGATGAAACAACCAAGTGAAGGCATATGATCGGCCAAGCAGATAGTGACGATGGAGTGAGAAAACCAAGGCTCATCTGGAAAAACAGGCTAATAAAATGGCAACCACAAGAGGTAAAATGGGAATGGTTTCATTTTTACACAAGCTTGAAATCACGAAACTCTGCTTGAAGTTGGTTTCATTTTGACACAAGCTTGAAACAAAGATAAACTATGCTTGAAACTGGTTTCATATTTACATAAGCTTTAAAGGGAAACAAACTATGCTTGAAAAAGTAAGCATTCTCCCAGCATGGTGACTCAATTCGAGGTACATGCCCCCCAAGCTTCAGTCCATATGAACGGCGGATGGAGTGAAGGTTCAAATTACGAGATCAATAGAAATACTGGATTGGGATTTTATAAGATCTGGAAAAAACTTGAATTGAACGGGAACGTGTTTCATTTTTTTAATGAGGTTGACACATTAAAAAAACTATCCTTGTGACATCTTGTGTGATTTTTTAGGGAGCTTGACACAAGGAAACGAAATGTGCTCCAAAAGAGCTTGTTTCATTTTTTTAGGAGCTTAACACAGGAAAACGAACTCTGCTCCAACGACCTCATCATGTTGAATAAGAAGTCATGGTTTCCAATAGGTTCGCATTTGATGGGAGAACAACATCTTGAAAATCAGGACCCAATGCCCCCAGCACACGATGCACAACAACACTATCACTGAATGCGAGCATGGGACAGGTAGCCACATAATTAACCTACGGCGGGGAAGATACAACCGATGGATAAAGACCCGGAAGGGACAATGGTGGACCAGATGTCATGTCAGGACCAAAGAATGAAAGTTGATCAATGGTCACGATTCGACCTTTGTGTGGAAAATAAATCACACGAAAGAGGGAAGAGACAACTGCCCCCATGACATAAGTATAGTCGCGCCCCAGGTGTAAATTAAACTCCAAGGGGCCTAGAACAAACATCACGTCTACATCGATGGTTTTCATTCCCAAAGTAATAGGAAAATTCAGAAGGATCCCTAACGGTTGACTAGTTCCTCTGTTAAAAGCCAATATATTCTAAGTAACAGGCATAAGTGGTGGAGAACCAAAAGCTTTCCAAATAGTGGAATACAGAATACTAACATATGCTCCTTCATCTATAATGGTGTTGGGTACAACCAGATCAAAATTCTGTACCGTTATCTCAAAAGGCACATAAGAAGGAAGGTCGTATCCTGCAAATCGGCTCCAATCGAAGGAAGCAACCAAACTACTTGGAGGGGGTACCATCGAACTGAGATGATCATCCCCTGGTGTTACAGGAGCAAGAGGAGAATCCTCTGGGAGCTCCATCATGGGAGCAGGAGGAGGAGCTTCTTGAGCTATAGGTATAGGAGAATCTTTCTCCAAGTCTGAGGAATCTGAAGAAACAAGAGGAACGTGGGGGGAAAGAGATCTGCTCTCGATGGAAAATACCTGATGAACCGTAGGTGGGATCAGGTCGACCAATTCCATGTCTAATGGTTGGTTGGGAATGGATTCCTGAATTTGAATTTCTAGGGGAGCGAGATTGACCAAAGATGAATCTTGACTGATCATTGAATCAACTAGTGAAGGACTCAAAGAAAGCTCCTGGTAACCAGTCGGAAGAAAGGGTGAAAAAAAAATAAGGTTGTCCAACACTCTCTTGGCTTCATCCATGTACGGACAAAGGTGAATGGGATGATGCCCTTCACACAACTTACAGGGATTGGTAATCTTACCCTGTTTCTTATGAGTCTTATTAGTACTAGTCGAAGATGTGCTACCAATATGACTTCCAGAAGTCAAGGGCAATGACGGACGACCATCGGACTAGACTTCAAGTACCTTGGGAATGTTTGGGTAGTCTCAAAGAAGATGTTCACCTTTGCACAACATGCAAGGGAATTTTAATTTTCATGGAAGGGTGGATGAATTCTCGATGGAAGGTTTTTTAGGCACAATAGTTGCAGCATTAGCCTCTCGTTTATTTGACTTCTTCTTCTTCGTCTTCTTCTTCTTATTCTTAGCCACCTGGTTACTGGAATCCAAACTTTCACCAGGTGAAGTAGAAGAGGAGGATGAAGAGACAGGCGAAGAAGGGGAGAGGTCCACCTTAGAATCAACATGGTGTTGTTCAGGTGGAGGTGATGGTCGAACAGAGATCAGGGCATTGGGGACCACTGAGGTAAAAAACAACCACATGGGCGAACCAAAAGTTAACCCTGGAAGAGACAACATTTCCATGTAAGGAGCACCAACATTCCCAAATGCAAGAAAAGGACCAAGATTCCCTTCGGAAGAGATTCCTTGGTTAGTGTACTGCGGAAACTTTGCCATCAGAAACAACCTTAAAAAAATGCTAAGGTAGCTAACTTTAACCAGGAATATTTCATGGATAGTTAATCTTTAAGACATTGAAACAAAAATCTATCGTTTCATATTTTAAGAGTCGATAAATAGGCAAAAGGTGACTTTATCACTTTCAGGTTGAAACGAGCATGAAAGGACAAGTGCTCGATGATATTTTAAAATTTATGGAGTCAGTAAAGATCGAAAATGACTGCTCAGGTAGTCTAGGTAAAAGGGTGTACCAGGTTCCCATGAACTGCCATATACACCTTGGTAATAAAATGAAAGAAGAATTAATGAAGGACTTGACGTACGTGCAGGTAGTCTCCCCGAATGCTATGTTCGGTGTATCACGGTTACAAGGTGGCATAATGGGCTTCCTACAGATAAAAGGATTGCAACCTATAGGGGTCTCCCTTTATATACTCGATGGTATGGGGAGCGCAAGTCCGTACTAGTGATATCTGAAGCCAGATGGCGAGCGACAGCTGCTAGGTTTAAAGATGCCGGAAAATGTCTCTAACTTAGACCACCTAATGTTTCCTTAAGTTTCAATGTTGCCTTAGGTTAATTGAATAAATTTTAAGTTGATCTTGTATTTATGTTTCAATTCCAAGGTCCTACCGTATGTTGGATCTCACGAATCCCTAAATGCAAGCTACATGCCATAGAATAACATTTCGTTCAATGAAAAGATATCTACGAGAAAGTTTAGGATTTTTCAAGCGATAGAAAATAATGAGAGCACACAAAAGCATCCACTACAGTACCTGATGCAAGCTAATGAAAATGAGAAATATTTCCTAGAATTCCCAATGCTAGTTATGCGAGAGATTTTCCAATTCCACAATTCAAGTAAGAATGCAAGCACATTTTTTTTTTTTGATTTTTCAATGTAATAGAGAAAAGAGTGCTCTAAATGACATGAAAAATGAACCTTCACACTAGTTCTAGAATGTTAGTGTGAGAGTCGAAATGAAACAATTCAATCAAATCAAAAGAAAACAAAACACAAACTCAAACCAATGCTGCAATCTCTCAAATCGAAGAAAGATGTTAAAACAGACCCATACAAGAAATGTAATCTCTGCTTGGAGTGACAAGAAGCGCAACTGAATGAAAGAGGCAAGACTCATCTGAGACTCATTCCACAAAATGAAATCACTCAAACGGATCAAGAGGGTTGAATGCAATCAAACAAGGAACGAAGGTGGCTGCGAAACAAAATACCAAAACTCCTATAGGAGGCTCAGCATACCAAAGCACTAGAAAACCCTAAGGCTATGATGTTGACAAGAAATGGACAAACAACCGAAGGAAGGAGGCTTCTCACAGTCACAAACAAACCCAAAGCACTCAAAACAAGTCAATAAAACACCCAGAGAGACAAGTACTGACCAAAAACTCCAAAACAGGGCAAACCCTAACATCGACAGGAAATGGAGCGATTGTCTAGCTGTAATCAGTGCTAGACAGGGGATGGCGCGGGTGCCGAACTAGAAACAAGTGCCAGTGGGCACGATTGTTAGACTGGAAACCGCGCCAATCAAGCCAGCCCTAGAAAAAGGAAAATTTTGGAAAAACAAAGGTTAGATCTGATCCTATGGGGCTGAACAGGGGTCTTAAACTCAACAAAAATAATCAGAAAAGGCAAGATAAGCAAAAAAAGACCAAGAAGAAGACCTAATGGACGAAAGAAAAACTCACACTGATCCCCAGCGGAGTCACCAATTTGTTGGTGAGGTAAATCCCCTCTGCGGACAGAGGTGATCCCACTAGCCCTACAGTGGGTCTAGCCACAAACAAGACATGCTATAACATCGATTCCTAGTTAACGAATGGACGGAGACTCGATAGATAACTTACCGGAGGTTCTACGCTGTTGTATCGTCGGAAAGAGTGGTTGCCTCTTGCTCCTGGTTTGACAGATCACAATCCGCTCGTTCTCACGCTTGGATACCTGCACATACACAAGAAACAAAGATGACATATAACATACTATTTCGCATTCGTAACTATCAGTCAGTCGAAGAAGACTAAATCAATTTCATCAATAAACATAACACAATGATGGAACCAATACCATAGTCGAGTATATTAATGAAAGGAAGGCAGAGTACAACCAAGCTTCGACGTTGCGGTGTCCTCCAATAGGGTTCCAGCGGAGCGCGTCTCACAAAGGCTCGTCGAGAATTTGGATGGGGCTCTCTCTACGAAACTCTCCTTGGTTCTACCTTCTCTATAGAAATTACTCAGCTATAGTATCTCTTCTCCAAGTTCAGCTTCTTGGCTATATGTTCAGCTAGATTTTGTAAAGGGAGAAGGCCTGTTTATATAGAGGAAGAGGGAGAGGTTAGGATCCGTATAATCATGAAGGGGAGTCCTATCTTCAAAGAATATTCCATGGGAGGTAAAAACCACTACCTAAAGGAAGAGATCCATGGCTTATCAAGTTTAACCACTTCCTATGAATCATCCCTGACGTGGTTAAAGGAAACTTTCACCTTTAATTTGTTAAAAAACATTCTCAAAAATGCTGGCGTGGGCTCTAGTGTACATCCTCCACATTGGTGCGAGGGACGAACAAGCTACCCGCTCCAACGCCAAAAAATAGGTTTTTGTGGGCTTTTTGAGGAAATGTTCAACAAGAGAAATGATGTCCTTATGTAGAAGGATGCAAAGAATGTGTTTGCAGAGTATGGCACTACTCATAGGTCATGGGAAAGACCCTCCAATATGTGAGGCGAGGTATTGTAGGGACGGTGAAAAAATACTGTGTAACAGGGGTCCCATTGGTTGGTCTTGGTGTGGGGAAGATGAAGCGGATGGAAAATATCGCAGATGGGCTACGCTGATGGGGGGATGGTAGGCCAAATGTGAGACATGGTGGTGCGTATTCGATCTGCTTGTGAAAATGTTAGTTTGGGAAAGGGGTTTTATTTTGATATGGTAAAACTTAACTTGATGCATGGTGGATGAATGATCATGAAGTGCTTCCTGGACATAGGTGATATGGCCATGGAATCATATTTTTTATGTAGGGTCTATTTTTAGTGATGAACACCATGGAGGGGGAGGCTCTACCGACCAATGAGGATGTTCATCATGTGCAAGGTGGGGGGATGATAAAAATGGTCGAGTGTTTGGAACCTATGGTTGATTTCTTGTGGAGAAATGATGTCAGGATATGTGGAGTTTCTCTGGGACTTTATCGTGTTGAGGGTAGAATGATACCTGCTATGGCACCTTCGGTGCATGGGGCAATAGGTGGTTTGCTATGTTGTATAACACCTGCAAAAAAATACCCCAAGTGAAAGCATCTTTCTCATTCAAATACTATTGAAAAAATTTGTTGAATGAAAAGAGGAGAAGAGAGGGCATACCTATCGTAACTGAAAAAAAATTATTTTTTCAGAGGCATGGATGTGTGGTGTTAGCCACCCATAAAACTCTGTTATATCATATGGTGGTTAAATGATGTTTATATAGCCTTCAAGAAACAATTTCATTACTAAAATTGATAATGCTTGAAGACTCTTGATAGTATCCTATCCTTGGACAATATTCACTACTGTTTCCCTTCAAGACTTAGAAATCCTGTTGATTTCCAAAGCCAAAGCACTGCTGCAAAACCCCATTTTTTCCCTTTTCTTCCTTCCCAAATTAGCCTATTTTTCTACCCTCCCATCTTCCATGAAAAATCCTATAATTTCATGTTTTCTTCCCTTTCCATTTCATAAAATCAATTTCATAAGGTCTAAGACCCCTTCTTAGCCTTATCGAAGCCCTCAATTCCCTTCCAAAAACCTTTAAAAAATCATGAAAAGTACATAGTTTTTATGTATTGGGTTTGAGCCCTCTCGGGCTTAAGTTTTTAACCCTTGTCTTCCATGCGCCCGAGCGCCCGAACCGACTGCCAAGCCTCTCGGGCGCTTATCCTTCCAAAATAATTTTCTCCGCCAAAACCCAAAAAACCTTCGTAAATCAAGAAAATCGGGTTTTAACCAAATTTCAAAGTTTTCCGCCTATGCAAAATATGGAATGATCTCGACCGTCGATCTGCTCCACAGATCAGATGGTGCGGCACGTGACTTATCATGTGGACCCCCCAGCCAGACACCACTTCTCAAATTCGCCTGGTTTTTCCGCACCGCCTTCGTGCAAAGGGTGGTTTTAACCCGACGGCCAGCGATTCCATACATTGGCTACCACGCGTCCTCTGTACCATTCAAAAACCGCCGCATAAAGCCAATCCCCCGCGCGTTATCCATCGGAAGAAGGCCGCCCAACAGAATCCATCTTAGCCATCCGATCGGAGCCCGCGCATCCAACGACTGTCCTTCGCTGAAGTCATTTGACCTTTAACCAAGTTGCATATGATTTAACCAGGCCCCGGTGCAGGGGAAAATCAATCCCCACCATCGATCTCTGCAGATCGATGGTCCACATTCAATTTTCCTGTTTCTGTTGCCCAGTCAACATATCCCCGCCGCTGACTTTCCAAATCGCTCCCGACCATTGATCACAACGCGATCAACGGTTCCGATTGCCCCGTTCTCCCACACGCCCTCCGATGCAAATTTTCCCATATAAATGAAGGATTTCATAATTTTTTTTGTATTAGGTTCAAGGTTCTTTCGCCATGTTTGAATAAGATCCGAAAGATGAGGGTGACGACTCCTGTTCTTTTGGTTTGTTGAAGGAAATTGACCACAGGGTGCAAAGTTATGTTATCAACAAAGTTTCATGAAACTTTGTTTCTGTGTGCCCCGGTAAAACTTGGAAAGTGTGAAAAAATCACAAAGAAAGGGTATTAAATTTCAGAAAGCCAGAGATGGATTAGGGCAGAGAGTTAATGATCAGATGAGTAGGGATTACGGCTAAGACAGTTATCACAAGCCTAATCCCCGACTCGAAACACAAGTTTAAAGGAAAACCTAAAAGTGTTTTGTTCCGGAAAACCTCTCCACCGCCCCAAATGGGGGAAAATTTATTCCTCCCAGCAACTAAAGCGCCACCTGTGCCTCAAAGGATTCAATCAAGAGCTGAATTTATTGATCAGGATCATATTTTTGCCTCGACACAGCCAAAGAAGTCACTTCTACCAGGAACTTCAATACAAAGAATATCTGCAGAGTTACTTCAGACTACCTGTGCCTCAAAGGTCAACAAATACTCCTACCTAGCTTAAATCATAACTGTAAATCAATTAATATGGTGAACACCTCTACGGTTTCTTCATTGAGCCTCCCAAGGGCCAATGGGCCATTTAAATCTTGTATTAATTGTAATTGAGATCTTTTTCAGATCTCACCTCCTCATCTTTCTATATATACCACAGCAGAAGATGAGTTAGTGTTGGTTGTTGTTTGATCACAAGTTGTAACATTGAAACTCTTTGAAATAAATATACATGTCTGTTGAAATTGAAAACAAATTGAAGTCTCAGATATCTTGATGATGCTGTTGCATGCCTGTTCCTGAGAAGGCTCTATCATTGGATTCATGGGCTTGGTTGTTGGTGAAGTATTCTAACTGTTTAATGTTTTCTCCTGTTTTCATTATGTTTCATAATTTCTTACTACAGTAGGCTGAAAGTTTTAGGCTAAGAAATGACTCCTGGAAGCACCTTAGACCTGGTCACCCTTCACTGTTTTATGTTTTCTTCTGCTGAAGTATTTTAGAGGCTTTAAACCTTCTCTTTAGTCTTCATGCTCGTTTATTTCCTTAATAGCTCAAATAGTTGGTTTCATCATGATTTATGGTTCTCCCTGCTTGTCTGCTATCACTTAAAAGCTGTTATTGAAGTCTCCCTTTGAAGTACCGTTGTCTTAAGTTAATCAAAGAGGTCAGTTTTGATCTTGCCCTTTGCCACTGCTTGAACAGTTGTCTTGAAGGTCTTTATAGTTGTAAGCATAGATGTTATTTAGGTGTTCCCTCTTCTATGAATGCAATTATCAGTGAATATTTTATGTTTTCTAAAGTCCTTTAGAATAAGATATTTGAGGAAATAGGGTGTTCCCCGAATCTTAGATTTAATTTTAAAAGTTGTCTTGAAGTCATTATTTACTTAAAGAATGTTTGTAGAATTTATGGCTAGCCCTGTCTATCAAATATCTCTCTATTGTTAAGTTATGTTTTCAAGTTCCCTTTGTTGAGAATTAAACTTCTCTTTCCAAATCATTAATGTCCATCTCATTCCAAAACAAAGGATCTTGCGGCCAAGTTAGATTTGCCCTTTGATATCCCATATCCCTTGAAGAGTTTGTCATGACCTTATTTTGAATCCATTGCCCAATGAACCAGATATTTCCTCTTTCTGTCTATCTTTCCTAGACCTTTCATATTCTGCTGTATCAACTCAACCCAACCAAACAAACATCTGCACTTAATAACTAGTCTAAAATCCATAATCAAAGCAAACAAGATAAACCTTTGCAAACAAATATTTG
This sequence comes from Pinus albicaulis, assembly GCA_034641835.2. Classification (NCBI taxonomy): domain Eukaryota; kingdom Viridiplantae; phylum Streptophyta; class Pinopsida; order Pinales; family Pinaceae; genus Pinus; species Pinus albicaulis. The sequence continues at coordinate 402,096,013 of CM076579.1, forward strand.
AGAGATCCCTCTCCGAGAACAGGAGGACTAGATCCTGGAACTCTAAAGATTGGTTCTGATGTTGCCTTGTCTTTTGATTTGCCAAACTATCGAAACACGGGAGACCAACATGTGGAACACCTTTGGGCATTATGTGGTGCTGATCATTCTGTTGCCTTCAGTTCTGCAATTTGGCTCTCTGAGCTCTTGTTATGGTCCTTGAAACAATTTGAAAAGGGTGACATATAGGCCAATATGGCTCATTTGAATTCATTTGTGACATTTGAGTGTTTGAGAGTTTGAGAGGTCAAAGGTTGCTACTGAGATTTGTTTTCTATTGCGGTCACCCTGTGCACCTTGGATTCTTGCTACTAGAGCCAGGTAGGCCCTAGAACGTCCTGCATTTTAATTTTCTCAGTGTGACTGGGCAGGTGTCTGTACAAACTGAGTTTTTATGGAAGCCAAGAAATTTTTTTCCTTCACCGCGCGGGTGATCAAGGCACAGGCATGAAATCTCCAAATGAATTTGAGGATTTACACACAAATTTCACACCTGTGAGTGATTTCTATGCGTAGCCTCCACGCGTTTATGAGATACAGGCACGCGGTCAGTGCGCTTATTCGAAAAACAGATGCGCTGAAAAGCCAAGGTTGTTTTTGGAAAAATTTTGCGAAATTTTTCAATTTTATGGTGTTTTGATGTCATTGATGTGTGTCTATTTGGTTATAGGATGTTGTGGAGGGACATAGATTTTCTTGACCTCTGCATGGATGTGGCACAAGATTCCAATGCTAGCCATCAGTTGGCTCGATGGGGTCTTCTCAAGTTCCTTGAGGACGACCTCCTGCGATCATAGAATTGATTACTGTGTTACTTGGTATGCTACTGGATCATGCAACACAGAGTGATGGTGCTGCGAGGATATGACTTGGATATCCATCCAGATATGGATATTTACTTTCTGACAGGTCTACTGCCTCAGGGTGAGGCACTCCACTGTCCACTTCCTCCTGGGACGGTCGATCTTCGATGATCAACAGATATTCATTGTGGCGGGGCGCCTCTCACGAAGGGGTGCATTTTGATAGCATTAGTGATAGATTTGGCTGAGTGGTGTGCTCTGGCGATGATTGTGTGATTGCGGGGTTGTCGTCACCATACATGGAGCTGGGGCTGCAGATAGGAGTCCAACACCGGCTGAGGGCTGGGAACTTCTTTGATTTCTCCTGTCACTGTTATGAAGGGATGGTGGATCAGTTAGCGAAGGTCCAAGATGGATCTAAGCTATTCATATATGCTAACATCCTCCATAGCATTATGTACAAGAGAGTGGTGTTGCTGCCACTCATGGTGGCTGTTCCTGCAGGGGGTCATCGGGACCCTCAGATGAGGTGATGGGCTATAGTGATGCCTCGCTGTGGGGGAGGTGCAATGGTGCGTTACTGGAATGCCACCACCGAGGATTGGTTTGAGGCCAACCCTCAAATGTTCCTCCCTTATCCATATGCAACTTGGATATGGGTCTTCCTACTGGATATGCTTGGGGACCAGCAGGTATGACTTGTGTGATTTATTTTTCATTTATTGAGTATTTGTGGTTTATGTTTATATTATGATGACACTAACATAGTTTTGTTACTCTTGCAGATGTTGGAGAGGTTGGGCACCCTACAGTTCGGTTAGTAGGACACCAACTGAATCGCTAGGTTCGAGGAGCTTTGCCCCCCGCCGAGGGGCAGGAGGGAGGTCTGGTACAACCCCAGGGTGGAGTACCCGGTGACAGAGTTTTCCCTTCTCAAGAGGGTAGTAGTTCTTTTGCTGATGAGTGTGTTGCATCGATCGCTCGCACCGAGGTGGCAGAGGCCCGCATGGCAGAGATGCTAAAGTAGCTCATTGCCTTAGAGGCCCGAGCCACTAACTTGGCAGATGCTTGGGGCCGAGTTGACTGATATACCTAGGGTATTCTGACCCATGGGTTTGTTAATGACTTATACGATTTCTGGATAGAGATATTGATGGCTCAAGAGAGGGGCTACCGACCAACTCTGTGTCGCATGGTAGCTTTAGTTTTGACGGCTGCCCTAGTACTGGCATCGGGAGCAACCATGTGTCCAAGTGCCCAACCTGGCGAGGAGCAGCCCTACAGATATTTTTGTACACAGGATAAGTACCCATTATGAGGATGCCTCCTTTATTTTTGACGACATGTGTATATGTATTTTTGGCTGACCTGTGACTCAGATACATGACTCATTATTTTGTACTCAGACATATATTTTATGGTATATATGAGAGATGTATTTTTTGCAGCTCTACATGATGTGTCCATTGTTTATATGTTTTTATGGATGTTGTGTATTGCTAATGGATATCTATGTTTTTTATGTTTTTTGGTTTTATGTATGATGGTTTATTCGAGATGCATTCAGTTTAGGATGTGGTTATCTATATGATCTGCTATCTGGTTTTGATTTCTTAGTACATGTGTGAATGTAATATGATCAAATTGATGACTTAATCTTTTTGCACGCAGATATTTTATAAACATATGTGAATCCTGTACCTCAAACTCTTGGTTTAAATATGAAACCACTAACTAGGAATCAAGGTAAATATGCAAGTGGCGAATGCCTTTATTGAGGGCGTCGCACATGAACCCTATAACGACATCATATACTACCTGATTTTTTTTAGCTGATCCGATGGATACTCCATTGGTGAAGAATGGAAATAGATCAGGGTGGTAGATGACCCAGGTAATTGCTGTTAAATTTTGAGACCATCGTGATGCTCCATCAGCGAATCAAAAATAATGGTTGGGTTGGAGATCCATTTGTGAAACAAAAGCACTTTTCCTAACAAGTCTGTGATAAAAATAAATTTTGGTTTGTGCACATTAACTCTAGGGTTTATCCCTCGTGACCCTTATGGGTAAAATTTCTTGAGGTAGACACTGTTGACAGGGTTGCTCAGGCATGTTCCGTTAGGCTCTGTCAAGATGTATGCTACCTTAAGGAGACAATGTTTTATGATATAGGGTCCTTTCCACAAGGTTTCGAATTTTCCTGGTGCTGGGGCTTATTTCGTGACATCGTAGAGGAGGAATAACTCCCCCTCAGTAAATGGTCGAGGGGTGATGTTGCGATTGAATGATGCTTTCGCCCACTTTTTATGGGCCTTGTTGTGGTGGATCAACTGTCGTCGACTTTTGTCGACGAACTCTAGTTGTACTAAGCGTTGCTCTAGAGTTTGGGTGTCATCGAGGAGTTCGATGGCGACATGTAAGTTTTGGATCTCGCATTCAATTGGAATCACGTCTTCGACCCCATATACCAAGTGGAAGGGTGTGAAACCCGTTGATGTTTTCACTGCTGTGCGGTATGCCCATAGGGCTGAGAAAAGCATGTGGTGCCAGTTTTTTTTGTGGTTATTCACCATGAAATGTAACATTGTTTTGAGTACTTTTTTTACAGCTTCTGCTTGTCCATTGGATTGGGGGTAGTATGGTGAAGCTAATTCATGTGTGAATCCGAGGTGATGAGATAGTTCCTGGAAAAATTTGTTTTCGAAGTTTTTTCCATGGTTGGAGACTAACGTTTTTGGTACATTGAACTGGGCGATGACATGGTTGAACAGAAACCATGCAACAATTTCTACTATGTTATCGTATGTGGACATGGATTCTTCCCATTTGGTGAATTATTTGATGGCCATAATAATGTACTTGTGGTTACTAGTCGACGTGGGGTTACAAGTCGTGAAGTCGATCCCCCATTTGCAGAAGGGACCAGTGACTATGACGAGGTGCAAGGGAGTGGGAGGGGCTCTTCCCTTGTGAGCGAAGTGTTGATATTGCTCACACCTCTTGATTCTTGAAATTCAGTCGCAAAATAATGTGGGCCAAAAATATCCTGCCCGTAGGACTTTTTGGGCAGTGACCATTCCAGAGAGGTGGCGACTGCAAGCTCCGCTGTGAAATTCATTAAGGGCTTGCTCAACTTGGTTGTGGGTGAGGCATCGACGTAAGATGGTGTCAATGCCCCATCAATATAGGACATATACCATGCATAGGTATCGGGGGGCTCGGTCGTAGAAGCATCGACGGTCGTCATAGGTGAGCTGGGGTCTAAAATTTTGTGTTCGTAAAAATAGTAGAATATCTCTGCACTAAGGGTCATTGGTCGTTACTAGGAAGAGATGTCCTTCTGGTAGCGAGTCGTTGACTGGTGATCCTTTGGTCTAACTTGGGAGGTCCGCGATGAACTCAAATAAAATTAAAGCCTTCTTTCTCTTGGGGGAATGAAACTGTAAGTCGAATTATTGTAGAATGACTATCCAGCAAGCATACTTGTGGTTCATTAAACGATAGGTGAGCGGGTATTTCATGGGGTTAATATCTACGATGACTGTTGTAGTCCTTAATATAATATAGTGGCAAATTTTTTGGACTGCATGTATTAGTGCTAGGGTAGTCTTTTCTTCGGTATCATACATTAATGCAGGGCCCGACAAGGTTTCACTAACGTAATAGATTATGTAGTCTTTACCATTGGGTCCTTCCTGGATCAATATCTAGCCAAATCGGTCTCAGATGCTGATAGATATACGATGTAACCCTTGTTGTAGTCTGGGGGACTGATCAATGGTGCTGAAGATAATGTGTCTTTCAGTGCCTCAAATGATTGTTGGGCTTAATCATCCCATTTGAAGGGGATATCCTGACGAAGGAGGCATAGGAATCCTTGAGCACAAGTGGCGTAGTCTAGGAAAAAATGTCTCAAGAAGTTGGCCTTGCCCTACAAGATTTGTAGTTGCTTGGGGGTTCGAGGTGGAGGTACCTCTTTGATAGCTTGGACCTTAAGAGGGTCAAATTTAATACCTTGATGGGACACAATAAAAACCTAGAATTCGCCTTGTTGTGACACACAAGACGCACTTGAGGGGATTCAAGCGTAGGTTGTATTGTGAACATCTTTGGAATACGAGTCGCATATCCTCGAGATGATCTGATTGCTTCTTGGATCAAATGGTGAGGTCATCCAAGTAGGTGAGGATGATGTGTGCCAAGTCATGAAATATATAATTCATGGCCCGTTGGAAAGTGGCTCCAGCATTTTTAAGGCCAAATGGCATCACTTGGTATGAAAATGTGCCCTATGGGGTGGTGAACGTGGGTTTATACTGATCAGTGTGACATATTTAAATTTCATTATACCCAGGGAAACCATCCATGGCCTCATGTCCCACACAAGCATCGATGACTTGGTTGATGAATGGGGTGGGGTAATTGTCCTTTGGAAATGATTTGTTCAAATCGTGAAAATTGGTACAAACGCGTATGGTGCCCTATTTTTTCATGATGAGAACCGGGTTGGAAACCCATGATGTGTAAGCAATGGGGTAGAAGAACTCGACTTTTTGAAGCTTATCGATTTGTCATTTAATTGCTTCTTCCTTGGATAGATGTAGTTGACGTTGTTTCTGGTGTACTGGTGGTACACCAGGCCATGTATCAATATGGTGCTCTATAATAGTGGGACTAAGTCCTCACATTTCCGAGTAGTCCTATGCGAAGATAGCTCGATACTCTTGCAATAAATGGGTGTAAGAGGTTATCTCATCTGGTGAACATGCTTTCCCCAGTGAAATTTCTTTGACTTTCTTAGCATTTTGAGAGCTATTCACCTTGATGGTAGGTGAAATTTTTGACATGTTCCCTTATTCAAATGCATCGGGTGCCGAAATGATATTTTTGAACCAATCGACTTTCCCTGATGGAAGAAAAGTTTTGATTCTATTGCATAATTCTCTTGGTTTCCTATCTTGTTAGGGTTGAACGTTTTTTCAAGAAGAAAAAACGAGCAGTGATGCATCACATCCCAAGGATAATATGGCTCTGTCATGACCTCAAGAATATCCTCATTCAAGTGGAATAAGGATCCTAAGGGGGATTAAGCCTACGCAAGGCCGTGAGGAAGAGGTTTTGTCCTAATGGAGCTGGTCTATAGACATGAATAATATTCCATCATCGATGTGGTGGAACCAGATGCAGTCGACAAGGTGCATATGGATAGGGTTTGCACCGTCGTTGGTGCAACTACTCTCGTAGTTGCAACTCACTCAACACCTATGACTGATGAGAAAAAAACCTAAGTCATGGTTCTCATACATGATGATATGAATCGTATATGATGTATCGTGTCATCGGTGTTTGGTGGGGGAGGAATTTCCATCATGGTAGCTTGCGTGGGAGCAATTATAGGTTCCTCATAAGGTTGGGCACTTTCCGGGACTTGGAAGTTGTGTCTGGTGCAGAGGTGCCTGAATGTTTCCATTAATGGGCATGCCTCTGTTTTGTGGTTATGGTCGGTGCAAATGGTGCATGGTACCACTGTTCCTATCGATTAGATGGTGTGAGAATCAACACTACTCTTCATTCCCGAAGTGGACGCTCGGAAAGGATCAGGAGTATGGGAGAGGTTCCTCTGCTGCCATTTCCGAGTTTTTGGTTTTGGGGGGTCTATCTCACTTGGGGAGTGTAGACTTACTGTTTTTCTCACTGCTCAAAGCTTGAGTAGGTGTTCACATTTCATTGTATGGTGGAAATGTGAGGAGATCTGACAATAACGGTCTGTGATCTTCTCTTGGTTAGAGAGATGTCTCTGAGGGAGGGAGGAGACAATGTGAAAGTTGTTCGTGAAGTACTGCATCTATTTACACTGATTGACTTGGTGGCTGATTCTGTCGCATAGCCCACATGCTGGTCTAGAATGGAGGTGGGTCATGCTAGGTCGATGCATCTTTTTAACTCGCCCAATGTGTTGGTATGGAAATGGAGTAGGCTGCCTGAGGGAAATTTGCCTTCCATTAGGTTTTATAAGCTCTAGGTTGATGATATCCCAACGGTGCGTTTCTAATGAATGAATGATGTCAATTAGTGGGCACACTCAAGGGATATAAGTACTTCGCTGATCATGATGGTTGCCCTGACATACTAGACAAGAAAGTCTTTCTTGGGTGTTCCCATCCTATTTGGTTGGTAACGTGATCGGGTACCAGCAGCGTAGCGCTTCTAGGTCATGGCATGTGGCGACCACGTGATTGCATGTGTTACACAACGCATATGTTGGTATTCTCTATGGAGGGCAGGTGGGGGTGACTAAGGGTTCCCTGACTGGCCGATTTTCTGCTGAAAAGAAGAGAATGGACCTAATTTTCACATCCTCCTACATTGTTGAGCTATCCATGGATTATGTGTTTGAGTTGTCTTCTAGCGAGAGGCAAACTATGGTCATGCGTAGATTGGTTAGCGCTAAGCAAAATCGAGGGATGTAATGAAATTTCTCTAATGGGTGATTTCCAGAACATATCGGACATGAAAATTAGGCTACTCGCATGCCAAGATAATACACACGGTCAACTGGATACCATCTTTAGATGAGCTCTAGGGCTACGCAATTGTTGATGAAATGGTCATGTTCATCATAGATTCCACAATGTATGATACGAGGAGGGAAGATGAACGGGAGACGTTCTGGAACTAGCAAATTTTACCCAAATTCCGACGGCCAAAATGTCGCTCTTGCGACACATAGGTGTCCCAAGAGTGACGTTTTGGGGAGTGGAAAAATGTGGTTTCTCCTAACGTCGGACTTCTAACACTTGACTTAACTGTCGGTAGAGTGACAGTATTTCCGACATTTTTTTGGAGTCATCACAATTTCGACGTTTCAAATTGTTTGTCTCTCTTCCGACGTTTCACGATGCATCACTCTTTCGACGTTTATAAACGTCGCTGTACCGATGCCAAAAAACACTATTACCGAAATTTTGAGCATCTCTCTTTAGAGGAAATGAAAATATTTTTAAAAAAAAGTAACGTTGTAATACCGATGGAAAGTTTTTTTTTTTTTTTTAAAGTAACGTCATAATACCGATAGAAGCAAATGTCGTAATACCGATGGAAAGATTTTTATTTTTTAAAAAGTAACATCGTAATACCAACAGAAGCAAATTTCAGAATACCAATGGAAACAATTTTTTTCTTTTTAAAATTTAATGTCATAATACCGACGGAAAAAAAAACGTTGGAATACCAACAGAAATAAAATATTTAAAAAAAAAATTAATGTCGTATTACCGTCCTTGGGATTAATTGTTATGGTTTTTGCTCTATCTCTATGAGGTTTTCGACCCTCTATTATGGAAAAGCTCTGAGCAGTTTGGACGCAATATTAAAGGTATATTAAGGGGTAAAATCCTTGTCTCTTTCTGGAACCATTCGACCCTCAAAAATACAATGGATTAGCCTTGAACACAAAAATATAGCTTAGGTTTTGGCCTCAGACATCCAACCTATTTCGGCCCTATTCTAGCTTGATTTCACCTTTTGTTTTGACTTGTGTGAGCCCTAAATTATCCTGTAAAAATTTTTGGCACACCAAACTGTGATCCAAGCCCTTGATTGTTTGCAATAAAGCTCACAGTTAATTCGGCCCTCGATCTCACATTAGAGGAATTTTGAGGTCTAAAATGGGCCTCCTAAGAAAAATGTACAACAAAAATAAACTTTATAACAACCAATAGGATTCAAGATGATGATGTCAACCATGGGGGATGATTCACCATTTTTTAAATAAAATGGTAAAAATATTAAAAAAATAATAAAATAATAAAACTACTTTTTCAACTCATATTTTCAACTTATCTCCCAAAATTTTTACTCAAATTTCAAGCGGGAGTACTCGTTGGATGCGAAATTTAATTCCTCATCCAAGGAGTACCCATGTTGCATACTTTCGATGAACTCTACTACACGAAAGTATGCAACATGGGTATAAAACAGATGAAATTAAATTTCGGGTATCAATAGCAGTACTCTACTTCGAAATTTGAGTAAAAAATTTGGGAGATAAGTTGAGAATATGAGTTGAAAAAGTAGTTTTTCCATTTTTCCCTCTAAAATTTGATGATGTCATCAAATCTTATTTGATTTTTTCCACTATTATTTTATAATTTCCTTAGGAGGCCCATTTTAGACCTCAAAATTCCCCTAATGAGAATTTTTTTATTTTAGAGAGAAATTCTGGAGGAATTGATTTGGGAACCTTGTTCAAACAAAGCATGCATACATCTTCTCAGTCATCTTGGCAAACAAATTCAGTGACATAGGGTTGTAAGGCACAACCATTTGAGGCATATCTCATTATTAGTAAGACTGTATGTTGGGTTGATCCAAGAGCACAACCTGATACAAAGTACGAATCTTAGGGTCTAATTTGGACATTTCCGACAGAGCAACTAATGGTGAATCTGCATTGTGATTGAAGCATGTCCTCGAGAATCTTGTCTACAAACTGAGGTAAATCATGATGCAAAAGTAAAATATGGTATACCTTGTGTAAGTTTTACATTTGCCAATGGATCTGAAGGGTATGTCTACATCCCTCCTGTAGGACATATTTGTTGTATAGTGGTGGCCTAAATAGTGTGCTTGTAAATTTCTAAAGCTTATGCTTGTGCTACAATTCTGAGAAAAACTCTGATAATTTCCAACAACCTTTATCTGAAGAATACAATATTGAAATTGAAGGTTTGCAGATTGCTAAAGCACAAACTTACGATCCCACTAAATTCAGTGTATTTGTATCTCCATCACTATCAGTTGTCACAGATAGAGAAGGGTTTACATATTTAGAAATAATAAGGTACTAGTGTATGTGGAGCAGAACGTTAAAGCAAATATCTTCAAGAAAATACTTCAACACACCTAAGGTATGAATTGATTTCCAGAACAGCTCAATGGTTGTTTGAACACTACAATAGTTTATTGAATTTTGAAGTTGAATCATCATTGAACATCTAATAGCAGTACAAAAGTTTTTGAATATCTTGTAAGTAGGTCATTATCCCTAGTACGGGAGCCTAGTTTTATCTTCAGGGTGGTAGGGTGGTGAAAAGAAGGATATTGAAGTATCCTTCAGGTTTTAGCTTGAAAACACTTTAGGGTGGCAAGGTGGTGCCAGGTAAGTTGGAGCTTGCAAGGTGTTGGAGCATCCTATCAATGGTAGTTGATAAAACTAGGGCATTGGGAGCATCCTTCCAGTTGGAGCTGGTAAATCAAGGTGTAGTAGCATCATTTCAAGGGTTGGATCTTACTGATAAATTGAACGATTTTCTAGAGTACTAGGGAGTTGGGGCTTCCTCCTCAGTTGTGGTTGAAAATTATGTACTCATAAATTATATTAGAGAAGCATTCGGTGGTTTTCCTCCCAGAAGGGTTTCAACCTAAAAAAATCCCATTGTTTACTGCTCTTTGAATGCGTTGATGCTTATTCTCCTAATGTTCATGCTCAAAAAAAATTATAATTAACTAACTGTAAGTGAAATACTGATTCACCCCTTCTTAGTGTTTCCAACATATAAGATATCAATGAAAAGGACCACAGCAGATAAACTTACTCAAAATATCATATGCTATGCAAGTATTAAGTATAGCATGTTGCTCAATTTTATTTTCAGTAATATAAATCATACTTTGGTTAGTCTAAACATTCATAGGAGTATTGTGTTACATACAGTCACCCTGAACATCATCAGAAACAAGGCAGCTGCAGATAGGACTTATGTTAAAAATAGCTACAAACTTTACCATTTTTACACTAAAATACAATGACAACCTGTGTACTCGAGTTTAAAATAGGACCCAAAAGAACCAGGAGAAGTTGATGCCTACTACTAATTTAAAAAATGCAATATAAATTTATCTTTGTTCTGAAAAAGTATCAATATCAAAGAATTTTTAATGTTGCCATAGTTTTCCCCCATAATAGAGAAGACTTATTATTCAAAAAAATAAACTATCCAAAATTGCATTTAAAATAACTATTCAAAACCATCTTCCCCTGTGTACTTATACACTTTTTTTTTCAAAACAGTCACAAGAAATTTCTTCTCTGTACCACATCTAAGTACACACTCATAAGTTACAGTTCAAAATTGCTCTAGAAATAACAAAAAGCACATATTCAAGTAAAAACTATATTCTTACAGCAATTTTGCATTATTCTATGGATAGGAAAATATTTTTCCTTGGCATAGGTTCATCATTGTCACATAGACACAAATTATAGCATTCTACAATTATGGCTCATGTTATTTGACAAAATTTATTTTCAAATGGAAGTACCATCCAGTTTTTCAACCTAATTCTGAGCATGAATTTACAGTCCAAATTCCAGGGAGCCTTATCTACTGCATACATACCCACAACATCTTCAGATGGAACTTCTGCTTCATTGAAAGTACTAGCAAGCTTTCTAACCTGCTCCAAAGTACCATTCTACAAGGCAAACAAAAAATGAGAAAATTAGCATCCATATATACCAACACTTGACGTCAGTCTCTTGCATACAAAATACAATGCACAATTTTATTTCACAGCACATTTCACAATAGAAATGTGCCTCACTCAAGATACTTTCAAAATATTTAATTAATTAACCAAAAATCAACAAGTGTGAAGTCTGATTTGTAATTTACAACCATGCATGTCTTGCTAATTCAACATAAGTGAAGAGTAATATGTCAAATGATTTAATATTATAATTGACAAACACAAGTGTCATTTCGCTACTGCAAATAAGAGTTTTCAGATCTGGGTTATGTATGATAAGGTTGTCTAGGAAGGCTGAAACTTAATTAAATTCTTTGTATATTTTCTCCTTGGATTACCTAGAAGCTTGGGTTGTTAAGGATCAAAATATTTTCCAATTCTGCTGTTGTTTTGTATTATATTTCATAACAACCCAAAGGCCGAATTGATAGGGTTAAGATCAAAAAAACTTCTAGTTAAGAGGTGAAATTTCTGAATTTCATATTCCCAAAAAATCTCCACATAATTCCATGAATGAAACACAAGTAAATTCCTTAGTTGGTAAGTTTATCCTTTGCCTTTTGTTATGGACCCTTTTCATAAATATGTCATCATGCCTTCAAAATAAGAATCTTGATATGAAAAAAATCTACACAATTACCCAGCTGATTTTCTAGAAGGAAACCAACATAAATCCTTTCAAGTTTCAAGCACACTGTTACAAGCCTAATTCTCTTAGGGATCTTGACTCTCAACCCTATCCCATATCTGTCTTTCTACAGAAGCAAAAGTACAGCAGAGGTGCTCCCAATAGTGGATTTCTTCCAGCCACTAGGGCAGTCACAGGATTTGACGATGGAGCAAAATTTAGGGTGTGCTCCCCATAGCACTTGAATGTTAGTTGTGGATAACTAACGTTCTATGGTCCACTCCAAAGTACCAAACATTGCTCCAGTGAATGGGAAAAACCTTTTGGTTGTTAATTAGGTTTTCTTAAACATATGGGAATACCTTAGTTACTGTTATGTTCATTAATCTTGTCTTAGGTACTATGCTTATTACCCTATTGTGGCTATCATTGGTCCTATCAGATTATGTTTGTATTAGTAACAGTACCCCATGTGGTGTTTGTGATGGGCCCCTGCTATATTGGTTTAATTATTAAATAATAGCCTTAGGTTTATAGACTATGCAACTGGATCAACAATGATCCTTCGAAGCTCCATCATGGAAGCACACTTTGTAGAGAAAGAAATGGGTACAAAACTCATGGAATGGAACCCACATCTATGAAACAGATCCCAAATTTTTCAACACTGTTTTGACACATGTATCCCCATTTAAAGAGACTTTTTAAAGTAAAAATGCCCCAAAACCGTAAACATTTAAAGGATAAAACCTTGCACCCCAATCCTAGTCTATATGAAGACCAATTCCTCCATTACGAAATAGAAAAAAATACAACTACAGACTAGAATCGTCATTCTAAACACTGCAAAAAAGTGTTTGGGAAACTGAAGTTGGAAGTTGGGTCTAGATTGAAGCTTAGAGCTCAGCTGGGAATTGAACTGGAGCAATCAATTCAAACTTCAAGCATCATATTTTGACTTTTTATTTGTAAGAGCTATAATTGAGCCATGCTCCAGAGAAATGATATTTTAACCACTGGTATATATAACATACATGCAGTAGAATAAGATCTGTAGTCAGAAAGAAGATTTATGAAGACATATTTGTAGCCCATATCCCTTGAAAAAGGTGGTGGAAGAATTACAATTGCAATTACATTTCAAACATATGAATTAGCCTTGCATTTTATTTGTGAGTTTGATAAATTTGCAATGAAGGAATTAACAATATATATTTAATTAAAGTGGTTCTCACCCAAACCTCAAGGTCAATATTAAATTTTCCATCAATACTCATTTCTCATGTATTGAACCTCAAGCTGTTTTTCCATCAATTACAAAAAGCACATATTCAAGTAAAAAGCATAATCTTACAACAATTTCACATGATTCTATGGATAGGAAAATATTTTTCCTTGGCATAGGTTCATCGTTGTCATATAGACACAAATTATAGCATTCTACAATTATGGCTCATGTTATTTGACAAAATATATTTTCAAATGGAAGTACCAACCAGTTTTTCAACCTAATTCTGAGCATGAATTTATATTCCAAATTCCAGGGAGCGTTATCTACTACATACTTACACACAACATCTTCAAATGGCACTTCTGCTTCATTGAGTGTACTAACAGGATTTTTTAACCTGCTCCAAAGTACCATTCTACAAGGCAAATGCAAAATGAGAAAATTAGCATCCATATATACCAACACCTGACGTCAATCTCTTGCATACAAAATACAATGCACAAGTTTATTTCACATCACAGTTCACAATAGAAATGTGCCTCACTCAAGATACTTTCAAAATATTTAATTAATTAACCAAAAATCAACAAGTATGGAGTGTGAGTTGTAATTGACAGCTATACATGTCTTTCCGATTCAACATAAGTGAAGAGTAATATGTTAAATTATTTAATATTATAATTGAAAAATACAAGTGTCATTTCGCTGTTGTAAATAAGAGTTTTCAGATCTGGGTTATGTATGATAAGATTGTGTAAGAAGGTTGAAAATTAATTAAATGCTTTGTATATTTTCTCCTTGGATTACCTATAAGTTTGGGTTGTTAAGGATCAAAATATTGTCCACTTCTGCTATTTTTTTGTATTATATTTCATAACAACCCAAAGGCCGGATTCTTAGGTTTAAGATAAAAAACAATTCTAGTTAAGAGGTGAAATTTATGAATTGCATATTCCCAAAAAATCTCCACACAATTCCAAGAATGAAACACAAGTACATTCCTTAGTTGGTAAGTTTATACTTTTCCTTTTTTATGTGCGCTTTTCATAAATATGTCATCACGCCTTCAAAATAAGCATCTTGTTATGAAAAAAATCTACACAATTACCCAGCTAATTTTCTAGAAGGAAACCAACATAAATCCTTTCAAGTTTCAAGCACATTGTTACAAGGGAATTCTCTTAGGGATCTTGACTCTCAACCCTATCCCAGATCTATCTTTCTACAAAAGCAAAAGTACAACAAATGTGCTCCCAATAGTGGATTTCTTCTAGCCACTGGGGAAGTCACAGGATTTGACGATGGAGCAAAATTTAGGGTGTGCTCCCCAAAGCACTTGAATTTTAGTTGTGGCTGCCTAATGTTCTATGGTCCATTCCAAAGTCCCAAACACTTCTCTAGTGAATGGAAAAAACCTTTCAGTTGTTAATTATGTTTTCTTAAACATATGGGAATACCCTGGTTATTGTTATGGTCATTAATATTGTCTTAGGTATGCTCAGTAGCCTATTGTGGCTATCATTGGTCCTATCAGGTTATGTTTGTATAAGTAATAGTACCCCATGTGGTGTTTGTGATGGGCCCCTGCTATATTGGTTAATTGAAACTTAATTTGTAAGTAAAATATTAAGGCTACAAAAGCCCCGGTTAAGAAAATGTCCACACCCCATTGTTGACATCACAAAGACACTCGTTGGACAAACAGTCACAAACCAGAATACATGGGAAAAATTGAGGGTGTTCATCATTTCTGATGGATGAAAATACCAAAGAAACCTCCCTTTAATCAATCTCATTGCAATATGTCCTCAAGAAGCAATGTTTTTGAAGGTTGTTGACTACAAATAATGGTATAGCCTAAACAAAATTCTATTCAATTCATTGAATCTAAAACCATCTTCAGTGTCTTAAGATACAAGCAAATGGCTGACCATTCACCTTAGTTGTAATGCCTTCTTTAAGCATTGACTTGAAAAAAAATGCAATGGAAAAAGAGCATCGAGAAGCTCTACAATTGTCTATGTAGAGAAACAGTTGAAGATAAAGCCATCTAGGATGCTAGAGAATTCTCCTTGATAATTTAAAAAAATCTCAAAAAGAGAAAGAAAAGTTAAAGGATGTAACCACTTTCAAATCCTGCAAATGAAGTGACAATAATGAGCACAAAAAAATAGGAATGCCCTGAAATGAATAAAATGGTTGTCAGTCAAAAAACAACTTGCCTGAATATCATAGTTACTCCTTCGACTACAAATGAATGAGAACGAGGATAATCCAACACCACAAGTTTGGGTAACTATTTTTTAATTTACCCTTAATAATTTGGAAAGATTCACCTTATGGAACCAAAAACAACACCTTGAAGAAACTATTCAAGATTTCAGAAGCTACAAATAATGGTATAGCCTAAACCAATTTCTATTCAAGTCATTGAATCTAAAACCATATTAAGTGTTTAAGATGCAACCAAATGACTGACTATTCACCTTGGTTGTAATGCTTGCTTTAAGCATTGACTTGAAAAAATGCAATGGAAAAAGAGAATCGAGAAGCTCTACAATTGTTTATGCAGAGAAACAGTTGAAGATAAAGCCATCCAGGATGCTAGGGAATTCTCCTTGATAATTTAAAAAATCTCAAAAAGAGAAAGAAAATTCAAAGGATATAACCACTTTCAAATCCTGCAAATGAAGTGATGATAATGAGCACAAAAAAATAGGAATGCCCTGAAATGAAGAAAAAGGTTGTTAGTCAAACAACAACCTGCCTGAGTATCATAGTTACGCCTTCGACTACAGTGAAATCAAAAAACTTAGGTTACTCAATTTGAATCAGGGAGATCATGGAATAAAGTCTCTAAAATGAGGGAGAACAAAAAACTTATAAGTTACTCAATTGACGATGGGGAGATCAAGGGTATTTAAAAACATACTTGTCCAACAGAAGAGGAATAAAATATGAAGCGGATATAATGAAGCATGAACAAAAGATCCAGAAATTAGAAAGAAGAAACAACAGTTCTTACATGACCATAGGACTTGGTTATCAGGTAGTAGATCCTGAGCCAGCAACAAGAAACAATAAATTGAGTGGATGAAGGATGAAGAAAGAAACCAAAATTGAGTGGGAGTAATTTGTAACTTGTCTTAAAATGTTGGGTGTGGACCTATTTCAAATTTGACTAAAATAATTTTAATAAGGAAAAATATAGCAGAAAAACAGGAAGAACACAAAACCAAGCCTAGGATAGATGAAGTTATATTGACCCAGTATAGGGAAAACTCAATTTTAATTTATAAGGCAATATATCATATTTTCATGGGAGAAACAATTACCTGGATCCACAATGCTAAGAAAGGACAGACGATAATACTTGCCACATGTTGTTCCCTTATATGCTATTAAATATCGTGGTTGAAAGTGTTTTTCTTGGGTATGCTACTAGAACATTTTTCATTTCCCTTAATCCATAATGAACTCATGGTAAATTGGTCAAAGGAAAATCACTATTTAAACTAATCATTGAAATTGATCATTACTTATGAAAATGGAATGTGAATGCTCTGGAAACACTTTTATTGGTACAATTATGTTTGGTACATTATCCACTTGGTGAATGAAAGATATATATTTTTTCAATGTGGGAGCATAACTCGTGATTTATGTATGAGAATTACCATGTTATTATATCTTTTTTCTCCCCGTTATACCTTGTATGTTAGTTAAATTTCATGGTGGATAAGAACATTAGGGACACATATTTATGGATATTCATAATGTAAAAGAATAACAGGATCAACTTTCATTACAAGCAAGTCTTCAAGGATATGAGATCTTTAACTATTCAATAAACTAAGTTTTTCAAAATTCCCCAAGTGTCACTTCCCACTGCCTCTCCACATGACCATATATGAGTATATACTGAGATTTCCCACATATTTGAGCCACGAAAGGATAAAGACCAAAGTATATTGTCAAAGATTAGCTAAGTAGTTATGTCTGGAAGTAAGTCACTACATATTTTTAGTAGAATCCCTCCATGGATATGAGCCTAGGAATATTATAGATCCACTAAACTGAGTTGTAGTGATCCTTCGCACACATCTGAGTTGTGAGATGACATAGTCCTGAAACCAATCTTGATTGGTTTGAGGTGTAAGGAATTTTTTTGAGGTCTGTAGAATTATAACAGTAGAAGCATGATGCTGGCGTATGCATGTGCCAACTCTCCCCTTCACTGTACCTCTTCTATATCATTGTTGCACCTCCTCTATTATAACATAATCTAAATTGTTACTATTGCTGGTGCACCTCTATTGCTGAACATGAACACTGTCAGAGCAACAAGGTAAGAAAACTCTAACACTCCCACTTTACAAGTGTTCTCCACCAAGGCAATATAATATTACAAAACCTTGAACCCCCTATCTACTAAGGGAAACATCATCACATTGACCATTTATGAACCTAAAGAAATATTACCTTAGGCCACTACTCCCTTCTACACTTTTAAATCTCTTTAGAATATTCAAAGTGTGCATTCCTTGTTCAAGGAATACTTCATCAACAACCCACCATTCTCTAACATTGTTGTACCTCCTTTGTTCTATCAGAATCTAAATTGTTACTATTGTGAGTGTGCTTCTGTTGCTGAACATGAACACTGTTAGAGAAACAAGGTATGAAACCTCTAACACTCCCTCTTTACAAGTGTTCTTCAGCTTGTTGCAGGATAACCTTGTTCAAGAGTTCCTATAACTACATTTTCAATAATAGATGACACAATGAACTTGGGACAATTTGAAAGGCAAATGCTTTCCCCTAGAGCAAGAATCCTAGATCCTTTACACATTTTTTCATAAAGGTGTAGAGCCCCTTTTATATCGATAGATTACAAATGCTAGATAACAAGTTCACCTATAATATTATATAATCACTTTAATGAGCCTAGAGAGATGTATTCGACTAAAAATGTAGAGGGTTCAATTGGTTTTGTTCGATGTTACTGTTGTTTCTCTTAGTTCTTGAGTTGTTAAGTGTAATTTGTATTATGTTTAGAACTACTTCTGTTTCTGCTATGAGACTGTTGGTGAAGTGAATAGTTTGTTGGGAAAAATACTGAGAGGGGGGGGGGGGGTGAATCAGTATTTACTGCATAATCAAATCTTTTTACTTTTTCATTCCTTAAAACCCATACGCTACTTTACTACAGTAAACCAGCGTATATACGCTGATCCCATTTATGAAACTAGCGTATACACAGAGATTTAGATATGTCATTAAATCTTCACTTAAACCATTCCATCATTTATTCATCAGATATTCAATAAGCAGTAAACAGGTGCAGTAAGAACAGAATAAACCATCACACAAAGCATCACACATGAACACCGGGATTTTTAGGTGGAAACCCAAATCGGGAGAAAACCACCGCTGCAGTTGCTCAGCCTTCAATATTTTATTATAGAGAAAACATCTTACAACATATGTGCTGGCGCAGACTTGACCAGCACGCAGGCACCCACCTGCGCTCGTTTACCAGCCTCTCCTGGAAGGGAGCTCCAACCCCCTGACTCGTTTACCAGCCTCTCCCGGAAGGGAGCTACGACCCCCTGCTCTCGTTTACCAGCCTCACCTGGAAGGGAGCTACAACCCCCTGACTGAAGGCTACAACCCTCAGCACCACCTTGGACCACGTTTCATCAATTTTCACACTGGATCCAACAACTTCAATAGAACACAACTTGCAGGCCACGTTTCATCATATTTTCAGACTAGACCCTTTTCATCCTTTCAAGCTCAACCATACAACCAAACTGATACAGGAAACTAAGAACAGTAGAATACAGATAGCAGCAAAACAGCAGATTAGATCAGACATTTCTTACCACAGACTTCAGCAAACCCTAGTTTTGCATACGCGCTTTCCTTTCACTGATGTTGCGTATATACGCGCTTCCATCCACATAAACTCGCGTATACCTCTGTACAAATTACAAAGCCAATTTCATTGCGCATACGTGCTTTTTCTTCATAGAAGCCGCGTATATACGCGCTTCCTCTGCGGCTAAGTAGCGTATAGATCTTCAATCATTATAAAGCAGCATACTTCTTCAGATCAGCAATTCTGTTCAGATTTACCCTTTTACTTCAGACAAATGTTCGCCTCAATTCAGATCTAAGCCTTCCATAAGCAGATCTAGTAGATACAAGTACATTTCAGATCTAGATCCCCTTCTTCATCATTGGTGCATCATACATTCAGATTTATCATTCAAGTGTAACCCTTTCCATTCATATCTACTTCAGAGAGAAGTATTCATTCAAGCTCAGACATCTTGCACCCACACTCATGATTTGCATAATGAATTTCATCTCTTTATATAGGTTTATCCTTTTTTCAATACCATGAGCCCCTTTTTCAATACCATGGGCCAAAACAATACCATGAGCCCAAAACTACCTGGACGGGGTCAATTAGGCAGATCATTACCCAATACAATGGGTCAATACCATGGTGGTTACCCTTGGTTTTGCACTTTTTGAGCGCTTTTTCCCATACGCGACTTGGAACGTTATTTTATGCGTGCATACGCGACTTCCCTTAGACAGATCCACGTATACATAGAGACATACTCTTTTCATCATACTTTGAGCACATTCTGAATTCCTTTCTTCATTTCCTTCTGTACACACTGTAGATACATCATATTTTCTTCATCAAGAACATATTCTCTGCGTCAACTCCATCAAGTGTTTGCTTCAAGGCCAACACTCAAGATCATATTGTCAAAAAACATCATATCACATCAGATTTACCTCATTCACCAAGTCCATCAAGTCAAGAATAACTTCATCAGGTGGATTGCCATCAAGGACAACACATGTCAACAGTCGCATGTCTTCATCTTCACTCAGTGAGTTGCCATCAAGGAAAACACTTCTTCATCATATTTCCAACAATCTCCCCCTTTGGACTTGATGGCAACCACAATGGTGTTTGGTTACCACAACAGATAAGTATATTGACACCATGTCACTCTCCCAATTATTTGACACCATTACCTTCATTCAAACACCATGTCACTCTCCCCCTTTGACATCAAGGGCAAAGGGCGGATCAACGCCAACATACTCTCCCCCTTTTATGTAGAAGAAGCGTTCTGCAGATCTGATATATACATAAGTGACCAAGCTCCCCCTGAGTTCATGCTGAATTTTCAAACATATTTTTCAATGAAGTACATGACTCTATCACCAAAGACTCATACTTACATCAATTATCCATCCAAGTGGATTTACATATGAGACTCAACTACCCAACCAAGTGGGTTTACACATGTGACTCAGCTACTCAACCAAGTGAGTTTACAACATTTGACTCAGCTACCCAACCAAGTGGGTTTACAACATTTGACAAGTCCTTACATGACTGAATATTACAAGATTTACATCATGGGTCTCTACAAGACCTTTTCATCAAATTACATATATGACATTAAGACCAACACCAGAAAGTCCTCAAGAATGAGAACATATTTCAGAAGAATCATAATGCCAACAATGCATTATACTCGGCAACGCTAATGCTCCCCCTAAATCTGTGCATCCAAGCATTCTTTTTGTAAGACTAAGGCTCCCCCTTAGTTTGTGCATCCTGAACACTTTCATCAACAAATCATCAAGGCATCTTCATTAAATCATTAGAAAAGAATTATGAGAACTGGAACACCACCAGAGTTACCAAACAGTATCAGAGATAATGAAATATGACTCATAGCCTGTGTCAAGAGAGTCGATCAAAGAAGAAAATGACAAGAATCAGAAATGCCATATTGCGGCAGAACTCTAGATATACGCGATCAGAGCTTCAGAAACCCATTTATCCCAAGTCATCTTATAAATTTCTGCGCAGATTTGTTCTTTTGACTGGCAGAGAACACTCCCAGCTTCTGTCTTAGATATTCGAACGCTTCCCTGGGCAGAGGTTTGGTAAAGATATCAGCAACTTGTTCTTTGGAGGGAACATACTCTAACTTCACCTTTTGTTCAAGTACTTGTTCACGTAAGAAATGATACTTGATGGGAATGTGCTTGGTCTTCGAATGCATAACAGGATTCTTTGAGATACTGATGGCACTTGTATTATCACACATAATGGAGATAGGAGAAGCACATTTGATTTGAAAATATTGTAAGGTTTGCATCATCCAAAGGAGTTGAGTGCAACAAGATGCGGCAGCCACATATTCTGCTTCTGCTGTAGATAAGGCAATAGAATTTTGCTTCTTGCTGAACCAAGATACTAACCGGGGTCCCATATAGAATGCACACCACTAGTGTTTTTTCGATCATCAACACTTCCAGCCCAATCTGCATCAGTGTAAGCATGAAGAGTAAGATCAACATTCTTTGGATACCATAGACCAAAGTTCAAGTTCCTTGTAGATACGAAAATTATTTTCATACTCAGAAGGTGAGACCTTGGATTAGCTGAATCATCCAACAATCCTGCAATCCAGATGTATAATGTCTCGTCTAGTCCTGTTGAGATAAAGTTAGACTTTACTGATAATCAGATCCGTTTGATTCGACCGTGGGAGAATCATCATGAGAACTGATTGCATCCCGTTATCATTGAGATGACAGTTTGCATTCTTCCATGCCACATCTTCCATGCCATACTTCTTCAGAATTTGCTTAAGATATTTTGCTTGTGATAGAAATATACCGTCTGCAGATTGATGCACTTGCAAGCCAAGAAAGAATGTTAGTTCCCCAAGTAAAGACATTTCAAATTCTTGCTGCATGACAGAAGCAAATTTTTGACTCATAGATTCTTCGTTACTCCCAAAAATGATATCATCAACATATACAACTACAATCAATAGTTTATCATTTTCAACTTTGTGTATAAGTTGCTATCCACAGACCCCTTTGAAAATCCTTGTTGATGAAGATATTTGTCAAGACGATAATACCATGCCCTTGGAGCTTGTTTGAGACCATATAGAGCCTTTTTAAGTCTACAAACAAGATTTTCATCATTTCCCAAAATGAATCCTTCCAATTGTTCTATATATACTTCTTCTTCTAGATCACCATTAAGAAAAGCAGATTTAACATCCATTTGATAAACTTTGATTTGTTGATAACTTGAAAAAGCAAGAAACATTCTTATGGCTTCAAGTCTAGCTACAGGAGCAAAAGTTTCTTCAAAGTCTATACCTTCTTGTTGAGTATATCCTTTGCAAACCAATCTAGCTTTGTTTCTTACAACATCCCGATTCTCATTTAGCTTGTTCTTGAAAATCCATTTAGTTCCAATGACATTTTTATCATGTGGTCTTGGTACCAATTCCCAAGTGTCATTCTTTTCAATTTGATCAAGTTCTTCATTCATGGCTTGCCTCCAACATTCATCTTTGCTTGCTTGATTGACATTGGGTGGTTCAATTGTGGATATGAGTGCCAAATGATTAGAGGATCCCACAAGAGTTCTCCTTGTTCGTATCCCAGATTCCTTGTCACCCAAAATTTGAGATTCAGGATGATTCTTTTGAACATATCTGGATGGAGCTTTTTCAGATAGATCATCTTCAGGTTCTTCATTGGATCCACTATCTATATCATTGCTATCTGATGTAGAAGGCCATATGTCGCTATCATCTTCTTTTGTTGTCTGTTTTTCTTCTTTAGGAGCTGCAAGAGACTCATCAATAACAACATCAATACATTCAACAACCTTTCGAAGCCTTTTATTGTAACATGTGAATGCTTTGCTTGACGATGAGTAACCAAGAAATATCCCTTCATATGATCTAGGTTCAAATTTGCCAAGCTTTTCATCATTATTTTTGATAAAGCATTTGCTTCCAAAAACCTTAAAATGCCTCACAGTGGGAGAATTGCCATACCAGAGTTCATATGGAGTTTTGTCACTATTTACCCGAACATGAGCCTTATTGAGAATGTTAACTGCTGTATGTGCTGCTTCACTCCAAAACATGTCCGGAACATCAGAATCAGCAAGCATAGCTCTAGCCATTTGAACAATTGTTCTATTCATTCTTTCTGCTACACCATTTTGTTGTGGAGTGCCTGCTACAGAGAACTGTCTTTTAATGCCATGTTGTTCACAAAATTCAAAGAATTCATTTGATGAATATTCTCCTCCTCGATCAGATGTAAGACACTTGATTTTTAGATCTAATTCATTTTCTGCCAATGCTTTGAAGCTCTGAAATTTTTCAAGTGCTTGATCTTTGTGTTTAATGAACCCGATCCAACACATTCTAGAGTAGTCATCAATAAATAAGATATAGTATTCTTCCCCACGTAATGACTTTTTCCTCATGGGTCCACAGATATCAGTATGAATGAGTTCAAGAGGCTTACTTGATGATCCTTCTTTGGCATTAAATCGTACTCTGGTCTGCTTACCAAATTGACAAGATTTGCATATGGTACTTTTCGGAAGATTGACCTTGGGAAGATCACGAACAGCTTGAAGTCTGCTTGCTTTGTTGATTTGAGAGAAACTCAGATGCCCCAGCCTTCTATGCCATAGCCAATTTTATGAAGACTTGCTTAAGTAACATTGATCTATGCCGTTTAGTACATACAAGTTGCTTGGATTTCTTTTTCCTTTTATAATGATTTTACCTGTATCAAGATCACGAACCACACATTCTTTGGAACTGAAGACCACTTCTGCTCCTTGATCACACATTTGACTAACACTTAACAGGTTATGCCTTAATCCATCCACATACATGACATCTTTAGCCTTCACCTTTTCTTTTAAAAATACTGACCCTTTTCCTTTAATTACAGCAGGAGTATCATTTCCAAATGTAACTTTCTTTTCTTTTTCTAGAGCATTATAAGTATGAAGTTTGCTTTTGTCACCTGTCATGTGTCTTGAGCATCCACTATCGATGTACCATTGATTTTCTTCACCTTCCGCAAATAATGCTATCCCACAATTTTCAACTGGTGGTTCTTTCTTTTTCCATATTTTAGAGCTTGAGGGAACATGTTCTTTTGGCTGGATCTTGGTCCTGCATTCAGATTCTTCATGGCCAAAGTTATTACAATAAGTACATTCAACTTCACTTTGAAGAGGAGAAAAATTGTTATAGGTATTCTTCTTTGGTTCAGTATCCAACCTTTTCTTTCTTGCTTCTCTTGTCATGATGGTTTTATATGCAACACATTGAATAGCTTTATGACCAAAATTGTGACAAGTGAAACATTGCCCATTGAAGTAGAAATTTCTGCGATCATGGAATCTTTTATTTGAATTTACCTGTTGGTTGTAGTGTCTTTGAAAGCTATCCCTGTTAGTGTTCCTTGAATTGAGATGGTCCTGCTTTCCTTGTAGAGATCCTTTATTCCCTTGCTGAGTGGCTGAATGATGTAAACCACCTGTAACTGCTTTTAGATAGTTTGGTGCTGAAGTTTGAGAAGATTCTCCGGTATATCCAAGACCTGTCTTTATAAGAGGAGAACGTTGTACCTTGATGATCTCATCTAAGGTTTCAGATCCTTTAGCAAATCTAAGAATCAAGGTTTTTGCTTTCTCAACTTCTTTTCTTTGACTTACCACTTCACATTCTAGTTTTTCAATATGTTTCTTTGCTTCTTCAAGCTACTTTTCAATGGTCTCTCTGGTTATCTTTTGTTCTTCTAAGAGAATTTTGTAATCTTCTAAGCGTAGTTTGAGTTGATTATTTTCTTCAAGAAAATCATTTTCCTCTAGAGCATCCATAAAAGTATCCTTTTCTTCTTTTTGTTCAAATGCCATGAGAAGTCTAAGATCTTCTTCAGATTCTTCCTCACTATTGGATGACTCATCACTATCTTCATTAGCATAGTAAATTTTCTTGGAGCTAGATCGGTTCTTATTCCTTCTTACTACTTCTTTTCTTTTATAAGGACATTTTGCAGCATAATGACCAACTTTTCCACACTCAAAACATTTGAAGGGAAGCTTACCTTTGAATCTTCCAGTACCTAGTTGGAGCTTTCTCACGGAATTTGCTTCTTCTTCATCGGATACATAGCTAGATTCTTTGACAACCTCCTTTTCCTTTCCTTTTGTAGATGCCTTAAAAGCAGCTTCTCTTATTTGAGAAGGACCTCCTTGTCTCATTTCAAAAGCAGTCAGAGTACCATGTAATTGAACAATAGTAAGCGTTTGCAGATCTTGCCTTTCTTCAATAGCTGAAACTTTAGAGTCAAATTTTGAAGTCAAGAATCTTAAGACCTTTTCCACCAGAGTAGTATCAGTTATGGTTTCACCCAAATTTCTCATTCGATTTACAATATCATCCAGATGAAGAAAGAAACTGGCAACACTCTCATCACTATGCATCTTCAAATTTTCATATTCAATTCTAAGAGTTTGAAGTTTTGCACTTTTTACCTTTGTGTCTCCTTCATAGCTTAGAATGATTTTGTCCCATATTTCTTTTGCTGAATGTAGCTGCATCACTTTAGCAAATTCTGATTCGGACATGCTTCCTAGCAAGACATTTACTGCTTTGGCATTGGTTTCATACTTCTTCCTTTCTGCTGCATCAGTAGGAATACTTGCCGGGTATTGATAACCTTCTTCCACAATTGCCCATACATCTGCACCAAGACTTTGCAGATATGCTTTTGTTCGTACCTTCCAGAATATCAGATTGCTTCCATTGAATAGAGGTGGCTTTATAGACATCACTCCTTCTTGACTTCCCATTGCGACGGATCTTCTTCAAGCGATCAAGCTTCTGCAGAAGAACCTGCGCTGAAACCAATTGTTGGGACAAATACTGAGAGGGGGTGGTCAGTGTTAGTGCCCTTAATCAAATATTTTTACTTTTTCATTCCTTAAAACCCATACGCTACTTTACTTCAGTAAACCAGCGTATATACGCGGATCCCATTTATGAAACTAGCGTATACACAGAGATTTAGATATGTCATTAAATCTTCACTTAAACCATTCTATCATTTATCATCAGATATTCAATAAGCAGTAAACATGTGCAGTAAGAACAGAATAAACCATCACACAAAGCATCACACATGAACACCAGGATTTTTAGGTGGAAACCCAAATCGGGAGAAAACCACCGCTGCAGTTGCTCACCCTTCAATATTTTATTATAGAGAAAACATCTTACAACATATGTGCTGGCGCAGACTTGACCAGCACGCAGGCACCCACCTGCGCTCGTTTACCAGCCTCTCCTGGAAGGGAGCTCCAACCCCCTGACTCGTTTACCAGCCTCTCCCGGAAGGGAGCTACGACCCCCTGCTCTCGTTTACCAGCCTCACCTGGAAGGGAGCTACAACCCCCTGACTGAAGGCTACAACCCTCAGCACCACCTTGGACCACGTTTCATCAATTTTCACACTGGATCCAACAACTTCAATAGAACACAACTTGCAGGCCACGATTCATCATATTTTCAGACTAGACCCTTTTCATTCTTTCAAGCTCAACCATACAACCAAACTGATACAGGCAACTCAGATCAGTAGAATACAGATAGCAGCAACACAGCAGATTAGATCAGACATTTCTTACCACAGACTTCAGCAAACCCTAGTTTTCATACGCGCTTTCCTTTCACTGATGTCGCGTATATACGCGCTTCCGTTCACATAAACCAGCGTATACCTCTGTACATATTTCATTTCGCATACGCGCTTTCTCTTCAGCTAAGCCGCGTATATACGCGCTTCCTCTGCGGCGAAGTAGCGTATATATCTTCAATCATTATAGAGCAGCATACTTCTTCAGATCAGATATTCAGTTCAGATTTACCCTTTTACTTCAGACAGATGTTCGCCTAGATGTTCGCCTCATCACAGATCTAAGCCTTCCATAAGCAGATCTTGCAGATACAAGTACATTTCAGATCTAGATCCCCTTCTTCATCATTGGTGCATCATACATTCAGATTTATCATTCAAGTGTAACCCTTTCCATTCAGATATACTTCAGAGAGAAGTATTCATTCAAGCTCAAACATCTTTCACCCACACTCATGATTTACATAAAGAATTTCATCTCTTTATATAGGTTTATCCTTTTTCAATACCATGAGCCCCTTTTTCAATACCATGGGCCAAAACAATACTATGAGCCCAAAACTACCTGGACGGGGTCAATTAGGCTGATCATTACCCAATACAATGGGTCAATACCATGATGGTTACCCTTGGTTTTGCACTTTTTGAGCACTTTTTCCCATACGCGACTTGGAACGTTCTTTTATGCGTGCATACGTGACTTCCCTTAGACTGATCCGCGTATACATAGAGACATACTCTTTTCATCATACTTTGAGCACATTCTGAATTCCTTTCTTCATTGCCTTCTGTACACACTGTAGATACATCATATTTTCTTCATGAAGAACATATTCTCTCAAGCACAACTTCATCAAGTGGTTTGCCTTTCAAGGACAACACTCAGCATCATATTGTCAACAAACATCATATCACATCAGATTTACCTCATTCACCAAGTCCATCAAGTCAAGAATAACTTCATCAGGTGGATTGCCATTAAGGACAACACATGTCAACAGTCGCATGTCTTCATCTTCACTCAGTGGGTTGCCATCAAGGACAACACTTCTGCATCATATTTCCAACATAGTTCACCACACAAGAACATCATGAATTATATAAAGTAATCGATATTAAATAATAATTATTTATTCCGAGAATATGTACTTGAGTTTCAACTTTTGTAAGCTCTTTCACTGGTACAACTTCATTGATAACAACATTAGGTTTTTCCACATCAATTGTGTAGGTGTCATTGCTCTTATCCTTGTTTTTTTATCTTTGCTATGCCTTATATCTTTCTCTATCTTCTTTATTTCCATTAGTATAGATTTATTATGATTTCTCAAATGAAATTTTGTATCAACTTTAGTCGACAATTTTTTTATTAATATATTCAATCTCTCTTTTGTGAGAATTTTTTGTGTTGTTAATTTGTTGTTGTAGTTCATTTATTTGTTGTTGGAATTGTGAATTTATGTACCTTGTTTTTATGATCATCTCCAAAATAAAGATGCCCAAAGTAGAAAATTTTAGGTGAAGAAGGACCTGTACAATCTCTGGGACATTCATTCCCCTCCCATTTGTGGAAATTCCCCTAGACTCAAAGCAATATTGGCTCCCTCCCTCCATGAAAGAAGATAACACTCACGACTCAACCTAAGAATATGGATCATACATAATCACAATAAAGAGTAAAGCAAACAAGAAGCAGCAAAGAATAGAGCCATGGCTAAGCTATCAACAATAAGCCAGGCTTTTGATATAGATAAAAGTACATGAACCCTCCAAATGATCAAGGTTTCATCTTCGAACTGAAAAGCATTGGGAAACCCAGAAATAATAAACAGTTTAAGAGTACTAATAAAGAAGGAAAATCCTGTAATAGTTCTCATTCAGTAAACTAAATTAAATCTGTCAAGTTTTGAAAAAATAAATATGAAACCTCCATTTGGAAGAGGGTAGAGTTTGTAAAATAGGAAGCTCCCACGAGGTATATTACCGAGGGGTTTGGATGAGCCCAGTAGTGAAATCAAGCAAGGCTAGTCCCCTCGGGGTTAAATCAACCAAGAATAGTCACTTGAATTAAATAGGTATATTTAAATGTAAATATTAGAGCATGAATTAAATGAGAAGATTGTAAACTGGTAAAAGTAGTTTTTGCTGGCACTGAAACAGAAACAATCTAGTCCTAATCATGAACCAAATAACAATGTTATGTTAAACACAGAAAGAGTAAATCCTTGGTTATCAAGACATATTTAAACAAGCTTCAATGAATCTATACAGGGTTTAGCTGTATGCCAGTTAGGAAACTGACGACTGCCTGTTCCTACAGGAAATGGAGTAAAATAAAAGAAGTACTATAGGGAAAAAAAAAAAAAATTTACTTACGCAACAAACATGCATCCAGAGAAACGATAGCTACATAATGAGTAAACAGACAGTAGAAAGATTTCAGAAACTAAATATTTGCACATAATTTCTTCAGTAAATGACCATATAGTAATTTAACAATAAACTTCATTCACTGTTCAAATGAAATAAAACTTGTAAACATTTCTTCTGGGTAAAAACACCACCCTGTTACCATGAGATTCCAATTCGGATATGAATACAAAAAAAAAGCAAAGACAGTCATAATTTTTATGGCCAACACTGCATGCATTGTAACAATTATATATAAAGGAAATGAGATAACAATACATTAAAATCTCAGGGTGAAACCCTGTAGTGTATAAAAAACTATGGCTAGACTTAACTTGCATAGTGTGTGGCCAGAATACTGCAACCTCTTAACATAGACGTAATTTTGGCACTTAGGGCCTTACATTCAAACCTAATGTAAACAAAGGAAATCACTTAAAAACCCTCGATTTTGGACCGGATGTTTCCAACCCAACTAACGTAAAACATTAACTTTACAACAAGCCCTGTGTCATGGCAAGAGTGCCATGATAAATACTTCAACCTTGACAGAGTAAAACCCTACAAGAACTAAGTGAAATGTCTTGGTACTTCGCTATGATAAAATATTTTTGAAATAAATAGGACAGATAAAATGGCATGAAGGCATACCTGTCAACCATTGATGTGGAATTTGTTAAGCTCCTGGGAGATGGACTCGAAGCATCCTAGATGTACCTGCAAAGGAGACATAGCGTAGAAAAATAGTTACACTGAGGTGTGAGCTGAAACGTTTAGGTAAATGAACAGAAAACAATAGTAAAAAGGAAGTAATGATGTTATACCAGCAAAACAAAAATTTCGAACCTGGAAGCGAGAGGAAGTAACTCCAGTGCTGTAGCCAACGATGGATTTCATGTCTGTGGGTGCCATGCCGACCACTGGGGGCGAGGAGATGAACCCCATTCATGGCATAACAAGGATTCAAACCAACAACTCCAAGAATTGCAAAGCGGTGGAAACAAAAACAATGAGAATGAAAAAGGGTTTCCAAGTTGGGGTAGGGTAGTTAGGGTAAAACTCAACAAATTAAAGCGCACTTAGCGCAAATGACGTCTTAATTGTGGCTCAAGTACAGATTAGTGACTTAATTAATGTCATTAATATTCCACCGTAATTTTTCGGAGCTCCTGGTTCCGAGCATTTGGGCACATGGGGAGGGGGTTGGCATAATGGACTTACCACCAAAAAATGTTAAACGAACTTACCATATGCATATTGCATTGAACCTTGGCTTACGTGGACCTTTGGCCTTTGGATGCAGTCATTTGGTTGATTTCTATTAAATTTTAATATGGTTTAATATGTTGGTCTTGCGACATTTAGGAGGCAAACCGACACTTGTCTCGCAACATTGTAAGACCGACGGTTTGTCCCTAAAAGTCGCAAGAATGATGGTTTTTCTCCTAAACATCGCAAGACTGGCAATTTTCTCCAAAACATGGCACGGGTGACAGCTTGTCCCTAAATGTTGCAAGACCGATGGTTTGTCTCCTAAATGTTGTAAGACCGACACCTTGCTTCTGAACATCGCAATTCTGACAGTGTGTCCTGAAACGTCGGTATTCTGATGATTGTCTTAAATGTCGATATTCCGACGATACTCCCAAAACGTCGCTATAGCGACGCTTATTGGCGGGATTAAAAAAATTGACAAAAATTGAGGAAATTTCTGACAATACGTCAAAAGTGTCAGAATTTTGACCATATGTACTAGTGTGGTTACTGCCATGCCTCCTGCAGGTATATTATGACGTGAGGTTCTTCTCCATTTGACTGCATGGAGGGATCCTATCGATATGATTGTTCTAGGGCATGTAAGGTATCCCTATATCATGATATTTCTCGACAATGATGAGTGTAATGCCCATAATTGTAATAGATAGCGCATGCGCAGTTGGTACGCAATGATTTTCCTTGGTTTTTTGTGGCTGGTTCCTTTTTATGGGAACTTGTTGTCACGATATTTCTTTCGGAGCTTAGGATCAGTTTTATTTCATCCAACTCCAGGCATATATGGGTAGGGTGGCCTACAATGTCGCATACTACACAGGGATGTAATTCCCTTTGTATGATGGGATTTTCTACCTTCTTCCCTTTTTTATGGGATTTCTTGGTCGCTATAATCGGTTTTGCGATGGGAGCTTCCTTAGATGGTATGGTTGTGTTAGTTTCCTTAAAAAGTGGTGCCTCCTCAGGAGTGAGGGGGATAAAACCTCTGGAGGTGATGCCCATGATTCCCGTAATGGTGGGTGGGACCAAGTACCAAACTGGTATTGCGAAAGATACGTTTGGCAACACTATTTTTGTCAAGACTTGTTGTAACACAAAACTGGGTGGAGGGTATAGAAAAGGAGTTTGGGAGACGACATAGGATAGAGAGGCCACTATGACAGAGGCTTCAATTTCGTTACTACTAGTCTCTATTTCATGGCCGGTTTCGGTGCTCGATGTAGACATCATGCACATCAAAGCCCATGTGATATCAACGGATGATTCTGGTATGACATGGGGATCTCTTAGGAATGATCCGAGGATAGATGATGGTTTGAATTTACCAGGGCCATATTCTTGGTACCAAGTGAGAATTTTAGCAAATGTGTCTAGATAGGATAGAATGACATCGATGTTCATCAGCATGGAAAATTTTAGGGGCTAATATTCGTAAGTGGGTTAATTTTCCATGGTTTTTCCAAAAAAAAAGATTTGCCAATTTCCATTTTTTTATAAAAATGATTCGCCCAAATTTTACAATATAAAATTATTTTACGTTAAAAATCGCCAAAATTATATAGAAAATATATATAATATCATTATAAATTTGAATAATTTTACAAATACATCAATACAAATTTTATAGTTTGCATATTAGGGACTAGTGAGATTCGCCATTTTTTTAAACTTCAAGATAAATTTCCATCCTTAAAATTATCCCTGTTCATCAGGGATCGCTTTTTGTGGTATGTCAATTGGTCAATGGTAATGATGCAGTCCTCGTGGAGGAACATCATGGTTCGGAAGATGGAGGATGCTATGGCAGACATGGTGTACATATAAATCTACCCAAGGAGGATATTGTAATCCAGTTGAGCATCCAATACCTCAATGTCTATAAGAACTGTCTTTTTGGCCAAGCAGATCGAGACATTTTGATACAGACCGACGGGAGTAGAAGGGCGCCCGTCATATGCTCTGAGTGTGATGTCTGATGGTTTCAGTTCGAGAGATCCTAACTTCTGCCAAACGTTTTTTGACATGATGCATGTGGATTCACCCTCGTCAATGATAAAATTGTGGATAGTGATGTTCTAGACTGACAACGGTATCTGGAAGGAAACCAACAAAGGAAGCCTAGGGGTGGCTTTATCTAAATCAAAGTTCATTATGCTTGAATCGACAAGGTCGATTGTGGCTAACATGGAAATTAGGGTTTTCCTTTGCTTTGGGAAAGGTTGCAGGACTTCCAAAGCCGACATGGCAGCGAGTGATTGAGCTAAACCGTCCACAATGTTATAATTATGGGCTACTTTGGAGTGGTTTCTTGCTCGCCTAGTTGGTCCCTTAGCCATCTTTGGAAAAGGTTTAATAGGAATTTTTATATAGTCAACAGTGTTGTAGGTGCACATGTGCTAGCCCCTAATGAACTGGTGTCTGGCAGGGTATCATAACCTCAATTCCATGTTTGAAAGAACACTTCCTCGCCAGTCATATATATTTTGTGGTTGTTGTTTTGAGAATCACCGGGGGGTGTTTGTTTATGTTGGGTACTAACCGCCCCTTGGTGGGGGAAGGGATCCTACATTACAGTTGTTTCTTGTGTGGGTCCCCCTTGTCCTCATTTTACCTGAAGCTTCTTCAGATTGGGGAGTTCGGGGCAGTGGTGAGTTGAATGGCCTTACTCACCACAAATTGCACAAGATTGCTTGGTTCAAAGATTAGCCCTCTTTTTCTGCCCTTGGGAGTTATTTGGCTCCTGGTTTTGATTTTGGTTGGAGTTGGCCCCGACCTCAGATTGCAAAGGGCGTTGTTGGTTGTTGCCCCCCTATCCAGGATTTCCCTTTTGTTTGTTTTTTGGTTTTTTCCTTGTCGTGTTAGGAGGATAAACAGGATTTTCCTAGTCGTATGATTGACATGGTTGTGCATGGGAAGGTTGCACAAAGTTCACTGGTGCATTATTCTGCATTGGTTGGTTTTGTGTTGGGGATTGGGAATATTGGGGTCCCTGTCCCGAGTTTGTGAATGAATGTTGGGGGGTATCTCTTCCATCATCATTCCTAGCTATGTATTGAGTCCCCTGTGTAAGAGAGTATGATCCTCCTTGTTGATGATGGTACGAATGCGCCCTATTGGTCATGTTTTTCAAAGGTACATGATGACTTTGATAGTAGCCTGGTTGCGGGATGTTCTGGTTAGGATCATATTCGTAACAAGGGTGCAGATTACTGTTGCCTAGGTGATTTTGGGTCAGTGACCCTATCAGTCCGTGTGTAGTGTTCAACACGTCTGGAAATTATTTATAAGTTTGCAAGCACGAATCATTAGGTAGGATTTTATAAATGTATCCTAACTGTGTGTATATTAGCTCAAGTTGCTGGGATTTTCTAATGGCATCCTCTTCGAAAGTAGGTACTTGAGTTGCTAATTCCTTCGAAATATTTGTTGTGATATTTTTCAGGAATAGGTCCAGTAAAACCCGATCACCGAGTTTGGCTTTATAGAAACTTCAACGTCACCACCATTCATGGAGATGGTCCAAGATATGGACAACTGGTGTCTGTCTAAAATGTGTTAGTAACTCCATTCCTAAATTATAGTGGATGGGTAACTAGAAATATGTGAGGAACACAGTAGCGAGGGTGCTAAAGGTTCCATGTATAGCAGAATTGTGCTCCACATATCATTTCCTGGCTCGTCCAGTTAAGGTGTGCTGAAATAGTCTTAGCTGAATAGTATCATCAATAGTATTGTTCGATGAACACCATAAGTGGAAAGTTGTTACATGGTTTCCAGGTTCTTCTACTTACTTCCCTTCGAATTTCGGAATGTCCGAAGGGAGCTTCGTGGGCATGGGTGGCCAAGTGGGGTTGTGTGCAATGGGGTCATTCGTTAACTTTGATAGATCGGGTAAGTTCAAATATGATAAGAAAGGTAACTACGTGTTGAGCACCATTGTAGAATGTGAAAACACAAGGATTTGGTTGGGTATGGGGTTTTTCTGTGATGTACCCGACTATGCGTTCTGTTGGCTCCCCAAATGGGTAGCGCTCCTCTACCCCTTGGGGGTTTTGGGATGAGTGGTGTGTGGTGAACCTGGGGGGTTTCCAGTGATGTGGAGTTGGGTGACCCTTGGGGGTTCCCAAATAAATATGCCCCGATAAAGGATGAACCGATAACAGTGGTACTGTTCCATCTTTGACGCCTAAATGGAGAAAGACCTGGAACTCCTCCCTCTAATGGGGGGAGGTCAAAAAATTTATAGATTGACGAGGTCCCATTAGGTCTGTTATGGTGTCAACTAGGTATGGTTTTGGAAATATTTTTTAGTTTTATGATAGGGGAGATATTATATATCAAAGAAAAAAAATGATTGCATACATAAAATAAAGCAAAAATAAAAGGTTAATTTCCCTTTAGATTAATCCTATGTGATCATTCAATCAAAAAATAGTTTTCTTGTTTTTTTTCATGATACTCAAAATCCTAAAGACCTAATTGTCCTCACACTCTCAATTGTAACTGGGCCTTGCGAAGATATCTTTTGGGGGGTATTGGGGCTAATCTCCCAAAAGAATTAGCGACGCCTTCCAGCAGCCGAATAATTGACCAAGGTAATGGAAAGAGGATCTAGTCCTGCCTGCACTGTCACCTATATGGAAGGATGCCCTAGATTTGGCCACTAAGTAATATCGTCCCACGTGAGCATTCAAGTCTTGAGCTTCTTGGTAATCAACTACCAGTACCAAGCATTAGATGGGTCAGGTAGCCCCAAATAATAATGCATGCACTGGGCCTAAGCTTAAACCCCTCTGAATCGGGTCTCTATGGTGCTCGCGTTTTCTTTTTCATGGGTGGATAGATGGGTTTAAATCTCCCTATAAATTCAACTTATATGTTTCAAGATGTAAACTGATCATGGCGACTTATTGGATTCCTACCGCCATGGTCCTAACCTGAACTATTAATTATCTTGTGGCCCTTGTGGGGATATTTAATGAGTTCACTTATGGTTAGTTTTAAGGTGGCATACTTTGCTTATGGCATGGAAATGTGTGTGAGAAAGTGAAAAATCACAAAGTTTGTAAGATGCAGATATGTGGTGGTCCTTTACATGTCCTCCTATTTAAACTATGTTTTGTTTGTTCCTTTCGAAAAGCAAATGATGTGCGGATAGTGGGTCACTTACAATTTTTCCTATTAAAATAAATGTTTGACTAAAGGGAGATGGAAAATTATCAAAAGAGAGCACTCATATGCATACCCAGGGTCACCAAAAGGTGCAAGGGCAGCAGATATTACTTGCTCTCTAAGATAATTTAGTCCTGGTCCCGGTTCCTAGTGCAAAAATTTAAACTAAAATTAATGCTACAACTAGAAAAAATAAATAAATGGAAACTAGCTAAGCATGTGTGGATATGGGCCACTTACTCCTTGTTAATTACCTATGTGTTTTGGTGTCTATTTTCACAAAATAAGTTCATTCAGGTAGCATGGGTGGATTTTAGCCACTTACTTCCCCCCTAATTAAACTATGTGAGTTTGTGAAGATAAAATTAAAAATTAAAACTATGCAAATAACAAAACTAAAGTGCAGCTAAAAGCATGTACTAATATTCATGCTGTAGGTTTTAACCCTGAACAGAAATTATCTACACACGAATCTTATAATAGAAAATAAACAATAGTGAGAGCATAAAACATAAAACAGATAAACACAGAGATTTTCCCCTGGATCCCAAATTGGGACGACCAGCTTGATTTTTCATTATATTCCTTTTAGTGTTAAACACATATATTTACATGCCGAAGACATATAAAACCCCAATCCATTAACCCCCGATTAGAACATAACCGTAGTTCCTTTGACCGGATCTACAAAATACCAGGGGTCAAAAACCATCGTACCCCAAAACCATGTGCAAACTCATGCACAAAACATGGGTGGGTCCGCATATGAGTGGAACCGCATACCAAAACAATTTTCGCCGGGGCGCTGCTCGGAGCCCTGATAGTACGCGCCCCCGTGGGACTTCCCCGCTACGCTCGAAGCAACATACACGTGGGGCTAGTCGGGGAAAGAATATAACACATACCAAAAATTCTCCCACTTGTTGTTTTCTTTCCGCAGGTGGCCATAAGAGAGCTTAGTCATTGGGCCAATTCTTCAATACCCATTGTTTCTCTACACCAAGAAAATTTCTAAGTGCTCATAGACTTCATCAATGCATCTACAACATTCTTCAAAGTGTCCACCTTTACCAAGAACAACCTTTTAGCTTCAACCATATGTATAACAAAGTGATATTGAACATCAATGTGCTTTGTCTTTGAATGATAAGCAGGGTTCTTAGCCAAGAAAATTGCACTTTGGCTATCACAGTCTATCCTTATAGCTTATTGCACCAACCCCATACTTGAACACAATCTCTACAACCAAACTGCTTCCTTGCTTGCATGAGTGGTTGCCATGTATTCTGCCTTTGTAGTTGAAAGAGCCACTATAGACTGTCTTTTACTCATCCAATTGACTGCACCTCCAAATAGGCTAAACACATACCCACTTGTAGATCTTCTTTGGTCCAGATCTCCAGCCCAGTCTGTATCAAAAAAACCATGAATGTCCAACATTATTTCTAATCCTGGTCTTCCTTGGTAGCACAAGCCATAATCATTAGTGCCACGTAAATATCTGAAAACTCGCTTCACTGCTGTCCAATGCTCCTTCCCTGGGTTTGACATAAACCTACTCAATACTCCCACTGCATGTGCAATGTCTAGTCTATTACATACCATTGCATACATTAGGCTACCCACTGCACTTGCATATGGAACACGGGACATATCCTCCTCTTCTTCTTGTGTCTTGGGACACTGTTCAACAGACAGCTTTGCACCTACAGGAATAGGAACACTCACCGGTTTACTATCCCGCATATTGAACCTCTGCAATATAGTCTCGACATACTTCCTCTGGTTTAACCAGAGCTTCCTCTTTGCCCGATCTCTCTTAATTTCCATGCCCAAAATATAGTTTGCAGCACCAAGATCCTTCATGTCGAATTTGGAGAATAGTTGGGTCTTCAAATCTTGGATAATTTCTTTGTCATTTCCAATTAACAACATATCATCCACATACAAGACCAAATACATAACACGGTCACCAATTAATTTAAAATAAACACATCGATCCTCCTTGCTTCTGGTGAAGCCAAGTCCCCGTATATAGGTATCAAATTTATGATACCACATCCTTGGTGACTTTTTTAACCCATGCAGAGACTTGTTCAACCTGCATACCAGTTCTTTCTTACCCTTCACCATGAATCCTTTAGGTTGCTTCATGTAGATCTCCTCTTCTAGATCCCCGTGAAGAAATGTTGTCTTCACATCCATCTGTTCTATCTCAAAATAAAATGCAATAGCAACAGATAAAATTAATCTAATATAAGTGACTTTAGCAATAGGAGAAAAAATATCACCAAAATCAATTCATGGCACTTGGGAATAACCTTTTGCTACCAACCAAGCTTTGTATTTCTCCACCTTGCCTTCTACATTCATCTTCTTCTTAAACACCCATTTTCTCCCGATGGGCTTCCTTCCAGCCGGCAACTCCACCAGATCCCATGCCTCATTTTTGTGCAAGGATGCCATTTCATCAACCCTGGCCTCCTTCCAGAGTTTTCCATCCTTTGAATCTACTGCCTCCCTGAAAGTTCTGGGATCATCATTAGTTATAGTTAAGGCAAAACCTGAACAAAAAGTAGATGGACTATACCTTTCTGGTTGCCTTCTTTCCCGAACTGATCTTCTCAAAGCTGGGGTTTGTGGCTCTTCCTCTTCTGAATCTTCTTATGTTGTAGAGTCTGATTCATCCTCCTTTAGCTCAAACTCTATATTCTCAGGTTCCTTTGGTATGAGTTCATGTGTAACAACATCTTTCACCTCTCTAAACACCACATCTCGGCTGTACACAACCTTCCTTGTTTCTGGGTTCCAAATCTTGTAACCCTTTAAACCATCCTTATACCCAATAAAGATGCACCTTTCAGATTTATTATCCAACTTGGTCCCTTTCTCCTTTGGAACATGTACATATGCATCACATCCAAATACCCTTAGATGTGAAAGAGAGGGTTTCTTACCAGTCCATACCTCATGTGGAGTCTTATCCTCCAACGCCGATGAAGGTGATCTATTAACTAAGTAACATGCAGTCTCCACTGCCTCTGCCTAGAATTCTTGTCCTAACCCCGTACCACTGAGCATGCTTCTTGCCTTTTCCATCAGCGTTCTGTTCATTCTTTCTACAACTCTGTTTTTCTGAGGTGTGTATGGAGTAGTCTTCTGCCATGCTATACCACACTTCTTACAAAACTCTTCAAATTCCTTCTTGCAGAACTCCCCACCATTATCTGTCCTCAACGCCTTTATCTTCTTCTCTGTCTGGTTTTCCACCAGAGCCTTAAATTCTTTAAATTTGTCAAAGACTTCGGATTTCTTCCTCAAGAAATATATCCATGTATTCCTTGAGAAGTCATCTATGAATGAAACATAGTACACAGACTTTCCCAGTGATGGAACTGACACAGGTCCAAACACATCACTGTGCACAAGTTCTAATATCTTGTTCGCCCTCTTAGCACCAGAAGGAAAACTCACCCGATTCTGCTTCCCATATACACAATGTTCACAAAAATCGAAATCTAGAGAGCAATTAGACATACCTTCTACCATACCATTTCTATGCAGTATCTGAAGGCCCTTCTCTCCAATATGTCCAAGCCTTTGATGCCATAGCATGGTCTTTTCTCCAGAGACAGCTAGGCTTTCCACCCCTCTTTCAAGAACCACAGAACGGTTACACCCATCAATAACAGTGCTACCTTGTAGCTTGTACAGAATTCCAGTCCGAACTCCCCGCATTAATACCAGTGCTCCCCGAACCATCTTGCAGGCATCTTTCTCGAACACTATTTTTACACCTGCATCATCCATCTTGCTTACAGAAATCAGATTTCTGGCCAATGCAGGAATATGCAGAACTCCAGGAAGTGTTCTACTCCTTCCACCTTGTAGCTTCAGCTTGAATTTTCCACATCCGACGATTCTGGCCTTCCTATCATCCCCTAGGAAGACATCACCACCATCATATTTCTCATACTCGCAGAACCACTCCCTATGGGGAGTGAAGTGAAAGGCTGCACCTAAGTCAATCAACCATGACTCATGATCTACATGTGTATTTGAAGAAGAAGCCAAATACACATCCCCACCTTCATCTGAGGTGGTTTTTGCCTCTGCAGAAAGAGCTTCATCAGATCCCTTTCCTTTCTCAAGAGCTTTAGATCTGCATTCATTTTTGTAGTGTCCTTCCTTTCCACATTTCCAGCACACCTTTACAAACTTTCTAGGAGATTTATATCTCCCTCTAGATTTAGATCTCCCACTCGAAACCTTATTCTTGTTTCGGTTCTGGGACCTTCCTCGTACAGATAAGGCATCTCCATTTTGACCCTCCATATTTCTTCGTCTCATTTCCTCCGACAGCAAGGCTGAGACAATGTCATCAAAATTCAAGGTAGTTGTATTTCTACCTATTTCAATAACCAGACTGTCCCACGAGTCTGGTAGAGAGCACAACAAACTGATGCACTTATCTTCATCTGAGATTTTAATATCAACAGATGACACCTGGCTTACCACAGTATTGAAGGCGTTCAAATGCTCTGTCACCGAGTCTCCATCCTTCATCCTCAAGTTATACAGCTTTTTCCACAGGAACAACTTGTTCACCAGAGACTTAGATTGGTACAAAGTCCCAAGTTTTTCCCACAAATTCTTCGCCGTAGCTTCCCCAGATACATTCAACAATACTGAATCTAACACGAACAACCGTATTGTGCTCTTAGCCTTCCGATCCAGTTTATTCCAGTCTTCATCTGACATTGTCGTTGGTTTAGTACCTGGATCTACTGTGATCCACTGATCTTTATCCACCAGCAGATCCTCCATCTTGAGCTTCCACAACTCAAAACTCTGACGATTAAATTTCTCGATCTCTATCTTTCTGCCGCTCGCCATCTTATTTCACTGCAAGAGTCGATCCCGCATATCTCCCACTGAACAGGGTCTACCTCAAGCCCGAACAAAAAACCCTCAGCAGCAAAGGCGTCCCCTTGAAGCTGAAACAACTCTGATACCAAATGTAGGTTTTAACCATGAACAGAAATTATCTACACACGAATCTTATAACAGAAAATAAACAATAGCGAGAGCATAAAAGATAAAACAGATAAACACAAAGATTTTTCCCTGGATCCCAAATTGGGACGACCAGCTTGATTTTTCATTATATTCTTTTTAGTGTTACAACACATATATATACATGCCAAAGAATACATAAACCCCAATCCATTAACCCTGGATTAGAAAATAACCGTAGTTCCCTTGACCGGATCTACAAAATACCTAGGGCCGAAAACCATCGTACCCCAAAACCATGTGCAAACTCATGCACAAAACATGGGTGGGTCCTCATATGAGTGGAACCGCATACCAAAAAAATTTTCTCAGGGGCGCTTCCCCGGACCCCAACAGGGGGGACTGTCGCCCCCCCTGTGA
Source organism: Pinus albicaulis (assembly GCA_034641835.2). NCBI lineage: Eukaryota > Viridiplantae > Streptophyta > Pinopsida > Pinales > Pinaceae > Pinus > Pinus albicaulis. The sequence goes on from CM076579.1 coordinate 402,137,126, forward strand.
CCCCCCTGCTGTGCCCGGCGCAACATATAGCACGTGGGGCTAGTCGTGGAAAGAATATAACACATACGCAACACATGGGGCACCAAAAAAACTACTGGAATATTTTCTCTGGGCTACCAGTCACTTTACAGATGTGAAAACAGAAGAAAACTAATGAAAAATAGGTTCATTGGTTTCCATGCGGAATTTTCCTACACAGACACGCAACTCTCTGCACAGGTCTGAGCTAAACGCGCATAGATCGTCGTGTATGTATGTGCTAAATGCACACGGTTTTCCTACATAAAAAATTCCATAAATCCTGAACTGCAACTCTTCATAGTGGGTGAACGAGAGAATATGAGGAGGAGGAGAGCTGGTCCAATATCAATCCTGAGCAAAGGGAAGGCTCTACAAAAACACAACCACTTAGCTAAAGAGTAAAATAAGTGGAGTCGCCAATCCTATTGTGGTGTGTTTAGTGCACGAGTGTACTAAACCACCGGTGCTTGGTAGGAATGGTTGTAACCTACAAGCAATGGTCACAGGCAGAAAAATGGTTAAATGGTTAGTGGAAACATGCTAACATATAAAACACACTAAATTATGGAACATAGTATGTTGCAAATAAGAATAAGAAACACAACTACAATAAAGCAAAAAAAAAAGTTCAAATGAGTCAAACAAGACAATAATATAAACGATGGAATAATCCCCTCTTATTGATTGCTATTAGTAAAGAAAAGGTAGAACGTTACACACTTGCCAAAGGATCCTTAGAGCTATGGAGCTCCAATATCTAATGCAAGGAGGGCTTTACCCTTGAGCTAGTTCTGCAAGGCCTCTCTGTTCTCCTAAGGGATTAAAGTTGTTGGGTGGCCAAGAACTGAATCCTCTAACTCTATTGCTACTCCAAATCACACACTGCTAGTTTTCTCATGGGCAATTTGGCCAACATAGTTACAATGTGTTCTTATTTTGCTCTTCTCGTGGTGGCAATTTATAAGAAAATTCAAATCCTTCTTCCCTCTCTTGGTACACTTGTGGATAGTGACCCAAGAGTGGGGATTGATTCCTTTGTGTGCTCACTTGAGGTCTTAAGGTGGCTCTAGGTAGTTGTCTTTGAGTGACCTCAAGTGGAGAATCTTCTCCTAAAGTGTGTCAAGTGGTCTCGAATGGTCACTTCCACCACTTTCAGGATTGCGCGACTTTTTTAGGGAAATCCACATAGACCAGTGCACCTATCGAAGAAAAATGTATGCAAAGTGCATTTTGCATGTGTCTTTGGTGCGCAATTTGACATTTTTCCTCTTGACCTTAGAGGTTTTAAAATTTTCCAGATTTTCTAATGTTTCTCAGCCCTGTAAATCCTTCTGCTTGACATTTCATAATGTCATTTGTCTTGTCTGATTTTCTAGTGATAATAGATGGGATCTCTATGTCATCCACCAGTGTCGCCTTCCCTACAACATCAAGCTCTTCACGGATCCTGTATTATGTGATGTTTCTCCTCTTGAAGTTTGTTATGTATTATTAGGCCAACCATACTTGTGTAAGTGACATGTTGTGTATGAATCTCGACCTCGCATTTTTATTGTTACTTTGGGTAATAATTTGTAGAGGATACCAGAGGTAGCACCGCCTACTTCCATCTCTTTGGTCACTATAAAGCAATGCAGTAAGCTCATTTCCCAAACCTGAAAATTGTTTTCCTTATGATCCTCCCTCAGGGAAAGAAGAAGATTGTGGCCACGACCTCTAAGAAGGGCTCCTCAGCATGAAAAAAATAGATGGACAAGGTCATGGAGGAGTACAGGGAAATCTTCACCTCACTTGTAGGGATGCCTCTACACTGTCAGGTCAAGAACTCCATCGATCTAACCCCAAGTGCATCACTACCCAATGGACCAATATATAGACGCTATATGCTAGAGAACGAAGAAATCAAGAGGCAGATTCAAGAGCTGCTACAGAAAGGTCACATTTGGCCAAGTTCGTCGCCTTGTGGGAGCCCAATTGTGTTGGTGCAGAAGAAGGATGGGATTTGGAGACTCTGTATTGACTATCACATGCTTAAAAAATATCATTGTACGGAATAGATATTTGATCCCACAAATTGATGACCTTCTGGACCAACTCAAGGGGGAAATATATTTTAGCAAGATTTACTTGAAGTCCGGCTATCACCAGGTACAAATCAAACCCTCCAATGTGTGTAAGATTGCCTTCAAAGCCAAAGAGGGTCTTTTTGAATGGCTGGTCATAACTTTCAGGTTGACAAATTATCCTGCAACCTTCAATAGGTCCTTCAAACACTGCGGAAACACAATTTGTGTGCCAATTTCAAGAAATGCACTTTTGGCATGACCTAGGATCTATATCTGGATACCTTATCAATGAGAAGGGGGTGCATGTGGACCCATCCAAGATCCAGGTCATTTAGGATTGTCCTGCCCTAACCACTCTAACAAAGCTCCACAAGTTTTTGGGTCTTGCAAATTTCTATTGCAGGTTCGTGTTGTGGTTTTGTCATATCACTTGGCCTTTGAGTCAAGTCACCAAGGGAGGATTGAAAGAAAAATTATTTTGGTCTGAATCTCAACATAAGGTGTTTGAAGAGCTGAAGCGTCACCTCTTCTCTACATCAGTGCTCACATTACCAGACTTGCAGCAACCATTTGAGATCGATACATATGCCTCTCACTATGATATTGGGGCAGTTACTTAGCAGGGGCATTCAATGACATATCACATTAAGACACTTTCAGACACAGTATGAAAGTAATTCATATATGAAAAAGAGATGTATTCCATTGTGCAGACCTACCGAAAATGGAAGCATTCCTACCGAAAATGGAAGCATTCCATTTTGGGGAAGCAAACAATCATCTAAACAGATCACCGACCCCTCCAGTTTATACTTAAATATTGAAATTATACAAACATATGTATATCAATGGATTCAATCCGACTAAGAAATTTACTAAATCTAGATACTGAATCCTTGTACAAATCAATTGGGGAAAATAAACACAATCGCCAATCACAATAAGTAAAGAAAGAAAGAAATTAAACCACAACACAGATAATTTACCGGGGAAAGCTTGCTTCTCAAAACCCCTCTATCATATATTGTATATTCCACAAGGAATCATGAAACAATTACAATGCACTTTTCTCACATGAGTCTCCGCGGCAATCTGCCTATTGTCTCAAACTAATCTGGAAAAAATTGAGCCAACACTTAGCCAATTCTCAGTTTGTCTTCAGCCTGCCTTGCTCACGCAATTAATGAGGAATGCAATCTATATTCCTTAGGAATTTTAGCCTTTCTCAACAGCGTTGAGTATCATGGGCATCTTGTGGTGTTTTAACTACATTTGGGAAACTTGTTAATATCACAACTGATAGTTAACTTCCCTCTAACCTTTTTCTCAACTGTGTATCCGCTGGAACTGACATGCATGCAGATATTAATAGTAAATCATCAGTTGCATGGAAAATCACTGATTGTGAATTAAATAATATTTAATTCACTTGATCTCTCACTAGTGCAACAAATAGTTACAACTATTTCAACTGAATTTAACTCACCTAACTGAGTTAACTGATTACCCATGCATTAAACTCATGCACTTAACTGCAACTTGAACTCTAAAACACATAGAATCACTTTGCATGCCTCACCAACCACTCTTAACTCGAAATTCATGAGCTAACTGAGTTTATCACACTCAGTTAACTATTACAAGTGATTATGAGATAAGATTACATTTTATTGTCCAATTTAATTAAGGGATAATTAAATTTGACACATATCCAATTTAATAAATAAATTTAATTTCACGCTAATGTATCGCTAGGACCCATCACTACATGACTTGTGGTCCCACACTAGTGTAGGTGATGTCATGTTGTTTCTGGATGCCAATTTCATTGTTTCTTTTTGCAAACTTCAACGTTAAACAAGGGAAGTTGAAAAATGAATGGCATCATAAATGGTCCACATACCTACAACAATTCCATTTGAACATCAAGTACACAAAGGGAAACACAAATAATGTTGCAAAATGCCTTAGCCAACCACCGATCATGGAGTTAACCATTGTTCTCGACTCTTGTGGGCACGAGACTTCGAGTTAGCCGCATCTCTACAAAAGTGATCTAGAATTAGGCAACACATACCAAACACTCCTGGAGGGTAAGCAAGTTATAGCTTTTCACCTACAGGATGCACTCTGAGATACCTATATGTTCCTTCAAGCGAGCGTGAAAATATGATTTGGGAAGCACACTATAGTTGGGTCGCTGGAAATTTTAGGGTCGAGAAAATAGTGGCAGTACTGCAGAAGTATTTTTATTGGTTGAACCTTTGACATGATGTCGGGAATTAGATCAAATAATGCACTGACTACGTCATTTCCAAATTGACCATCAAGAAGCAAGGCCTATATACTCCACTTCCTACCCATGTTCGGCAGTGGGAATCCATCTCCATGGATTACATGTTGGGCCTTCCTTCCACCAAGTATGACAACAACTATGTTTTTGTGGTCATTGATCGATTCTTTAAGATATCCATTATGGAAACCTGCAAGAATAATATCACAACAGAAGCCACTGCTAAACTCTTCTTTGAGTGAGTGTGGGTGCACTTTTGGATCCCACAGTCCATTATCTCAGATTGGGACAGGAGGTTCCTCAATACATTTTGTTCAAGTCTCTGGTCGATGCTGGACACCAATCTCAGTAAGTCGATAGCTTTCCACCCCCAAACTGCTGGTTAAACAAAGGTCATCAACATGATGATCCTAAACATCCTGCACATGTACAAATGGAATCATCTAAGCGCATCATATGAAAGCCTCCCCTATGTCCAACAAAACTATAATTGAGCTCTCCAAAACTCAACTAGCCACAACCCCTTTTAGGTGGCTTGGTTTTTTAATTTCAACCACTATGTGCCTATGATGTGGCCATACCATTTGCAACTACTTAGGCAGATTCAACTCATGTCCAGTCTGAAGCTGACAAGGTGAACAACTTCATTGAGCGCATTCAGCACACCTGCCAACAGGTCCATGACATATTGGATAGAGCCAATGCTAAGTACAAGCAACAACATGATCAACATCGGGTTCCACACAAGTTCCAGGTGGGCAAAATTTTCTGGCTACATTTGCAGAAGGAGCGCCTCGCTGAGCCCCACCGCAAGCTTCACCCACTCTGATATGGGCCATATACCATCACCAAGGTTGTAAGGGACAATTCCTTTGAGCTCAGTATTCCACCATTCCTTGGTCTTCACCGAATGTTCAATGTGGACCTCATTGTGCCCTACTTTCTACCATTGGTGGGAACATCAGACATTACAAAAAAACTCACACAACAGAGTTAAACCTAGACTACATGGAACAAGCCTCAATTGAACATATCATGGACATAAAAATCAAGAACAATTTCCAATAAAGGATCCAACTTTATCGATTTTTCAAAGCAGGCCAACTCCTTCACCAGGTCAAGTGGTTCACCAGGGACTAGATTCAACATAAGTTTCCTAACCTCATGGAGACTCTGCACGCAATGGGAACCATTGCTTCCTAATGGGGGAGGAATGATCCAAGTGGATATTGGTGTCTACCCACCTATTCCACCTATACCTCCAATCAATTTCATCAGTCTCCTTGTTTATAGCAACATTTATTGTTTTTAGCAATTATTCTGGGGTCCTAAACTTCTGGAGTAGTTTTGACCCCCTAAAAGACGTTTTTTTGAGGTCCACTACAGAACCATAGCTATAGGCAAGGGACTGTGGCGAATCTTGTAGTAATCGAAGAGATATTTCCAACGATATATTGTATGCACAAAACAAAAATAATATGACCAAGTTACGACCTTGGGAAATTGGCTACCCAAATAACCCCAGTGGGGCCCACATACTCTTGGCATTCCATCTCTTAGGGTTAGGGTTTTCCCATGTTGTTCAATATAAAAAGGTCCCTTGAGCCTCATTGTAACACAATTTAGAGCTAGTTTATTTCCACTCTGTCTATAAGCTTATTTCATTTATTTGATATTAATGGAATGAAGTATATTTCATATGCATCTCAATGTTTATGTTTATTTTTGTATTTTATTTCGTTCCTGCATAAATCTGAATCAATTTTCATCATGGCACCCTAGATATTTTGCAACAAACAACCACATGCCTTCCCAAAGGCACACTAGAGAAGTAGGATGTGTGTAAAGGATGTACTTTATGGAAGCACACAAAATCCACTTTCCATGATCGGGACAAAAAGGTGCATGCATTCCCTGAAAGGATCCATTATGATGTCTATGGAACTTTCTCAATAACCTCCATTGTCAAGCACACGTATTTTTTTTATCTTTTTAGTTGATTTCTCACGTAAGTGTTGGATCTTCTTCATAAAAAATAAAGATCAGGCATTCTCGAAGTTTGTTGAATTCAAGGCACTTGTTGAGAAATAAACCAGCAAGAAGGTGAAGGCTCTTAGGAGTGATAATGGAGGTGAGTATTTGTTGAATGAATTTAAAAAAAAAATGTGCAAAAGAAGGCATTCAATGGGAGCTGATAGCACCCCACAACCCACAAAAGAATGGGGTGGCTGAGAGAAGGAACTGCAACATTGTGGGATTTGTGAGGGATATGTTGCATGACTAAGGCCTACCACAGCACTTGTGGGAAGAGGAATGCAACACAACAAAATATTTTTGTAGAACTAGAGTCCTCATCAGATTCTAGGCATGATCGAACCAGAGGAGGCTTTCTCAAGGAGAAATCCAAATGTGTCGCACTTCAAGCTTTTTGGAGCATGTTTTTACCACCATGTCTCCAAAGAATCAAGGAAGAAGCTCAAGCCACCAATAGCATTGGGGTATTTTTGGGGTACATAGAAAATCCTCACAACTCTACCGTGCATACTTGTCTTCCCTCAAAATGGTGATTGTAAGAAGGGATGTGAAGTTTGATAAGGAAAAAGTGATGTGGTGATCTCTTGAGAGGGATCTTCAAATTCCACTGGGTGAGGATATTTTAGCTCCAAAGGAGGAACCTCAGGAAGTTTTGAAGCAACCAAAAATAGAGGATTAGTGAGTGGAAACATCCACTCAGGCATAACCATCCAAATAATGTCAAAAAAGAACCATGGAAGATGAGAAATTATTTCATGATGTTAGAGAGAATATGGGAGCATCCACTTCATAGCGCATGCAGAGAAGGTCACCTGATCGGTACACTGGCTACATGGATCTAAAGATTGAGCTTGTAGAGACTGATCCATCCTCTTTTGAGGAAGAAGTAGAGAAACTTGTATGGGTTGATGCAATGGTGGAGGAATATGATTCCATTGTAAAGAAAAATGTTTGGTAAATGGTCCCAAGACTAGCATATAAATTAATGGTAGGTCCGAGATTGATCTTCTAGGTAAAGAATGCATAAGACAAAAGAATAGAGAAGCGTAAGGCTAGATTTGTGGCCAAAGTGTTTTTTCAAGTTGAGGGAATTGGATATGAGGAGACCTATTCTCCTATAGCAAGGTACTCATCCTTTTAGATCAGTTCTTGCATTGGCTGCGTAGATGGGGTGGAAGATCCACCATATGGATGTGAAGACATCATTCCTCAATGGAGTTATTGAGGAGGAGGTGTACATCGAGCAACCGAAAGGCTTTGAGACCTTTGATCGAGAGTCATGTGTGTGCATACTCAAGCGATCATTATACGCTCTCAAGAAAGAACCCCGTGTATGGTACACCAGCATGGACAACTATCTCACTAGGTTGGGATTCACCAAAAGTGAAGCAGATGCAGACCTTTATCATATCTTGGTTTAAGGTAAATTGTTTATTATTATCTTATATTTTGATGATTTGATTTAAATTGGTGATGATAAGTCAATCAGATCTTGCAAGGAGGACCTTGCAAGAGAATTTAAAATGAAGGACATGGGGCTCGTGCACTAATTCCTCGGATTGGAAGTATGGCAAGGAGATGGGAAACTATTTGTCTCTCAAGGAAAATATGCAAATGATATATTGAAGAAGTTCTATATGGACAATAGAAAACCCATGGAGACTCCTCTAACAACCAGTTGGAGGAAAGAGGATGCCACTTTAGGTGAGGAAGTGGAGGCTACCATTTATTGGTAGCTTGTGGGTTCACTAATGTTTCTTATGAACACGCGACTAGATATGTGCTATGAAGTCAACGAGCTGAGCCAAGCTATGGTTAGGCAAACCAAATTATTTTGAAAGGTAGCTAAGCATGTTCTATGGTACCTCAGAGGCACCACCCGTTTATACTATGGTACAGAGAGATAGACAGAGTGAAGCTATGTGGCTTCATAGATGTAGATTAGGCAAGGATTCCCTCAAACAAAAAGAGTGCATCATGAGGAATTTTCAGTGTTGGGTCCATAGTTGTTTCCTGGTACAGTAGGAAGAAAATATATGTGGCACTTAGCTCAACAAAAGCAAAATACATGGCTTCCAGTTAAGCAGCGTGTGAGGTAATCTGGATGAGAAATATTCTTGTGGGACTGTTTGGTAAGATGATGGATCCTACTATGATATATTTTGATAATCATAATTACATCACCCTCTCTAAAAATCCTGTATTTCATAATTGATCCAAGCATATAGATATTTGGTATCACCATCTCGAGATTGTGTGCAGAGACAGATAATGTTGTTGGAATATATTTCTACAGAGGAACAAGATGTTGACATTTTGACAAAGGATTTTTCAAGAGGAAAGTTTGAGTTCCATAGAGGCAGGATTGGGATGAAATATTTCTTGCTAAGAGAGAGTGTTGAAAAATGAAGCAAGAAAATATCAGTTTGACTTTTCCTTGGTCAAACTAGAGAAAATTCAAATTTATATTTCAATGGAAATCTTGTAGGTAGTTAATTGAGTCAACATGGCACTTGTCACTCAGTTAAATCAGTTAATTTGAGTTGGGGAAGCTTGAGTTCATTTAATTATGATTGATTTCTAATTTCTAGCAATCTATTTCAGTTAAATTGAGTTATTGTCAGTTAAACTAGTTATAATTGTTAAAGGAACTAGTGGATGGTCAAGTTATGAAGTGTGACTTTAGTCACACTAAATGATCATTCAGTTAACTTATCAATCAAGTCAAAATAATTTATGCATGAAGAGAACTCGATTTACCCAGTTGATATAGATATTCAAGGGAAATGTACTATTAGTTGTAGACTATTCCAAATTGTACAGATGGTGCATCCAATTAGAGGAACAACCTAAATGAGTTTCACAATTCAATCGAGGGAATTTCATAATTAATAGGAGCATAATTTTTCAAGGAACCATGCTAAGAAATAGGAGCTTGGAGGGCTTGAAACTTGGCTAAGTGTTGGCCAGATTCAGTCAATCATGTAGAGGGATAGACTATAAACTTGCAGGTTGTGCTCAGGATTAAGCCTTCATATGTATTCATCTCTATTCTTTGGTTAATGCAATACAAATAGGGAGGGTTTTTTAGAAGTTACTTTGCCCTAGATGAATATCTGTGTATGTGTGATGTTTCCTTTTGAATTTATATGATTTGTGTTCTAGATTATGAATTTAATTCTGCAGATGAGTAGAGTGGATTTGAGTCTTGTGATTTAGTAAATTTAATGAGCAGTTTGAAATCTACACATAATTTCTACACAGGTATCCAAGATAAGATTGGGTGAAGAGGATAAAAATGATTTGAGGATTCAAGGCCAAGAATCCAAGATAAGACTAGTCCTAAAAGTACATACTTTGTGGACATTTGGATGGGATATGTGCCTTGTAGAGGTAGTGAGATATCACACATAAATCCTACCAACATAATGGTCTTGAATGAAGTAGATATTTTCTAGTTAGGACTCAAAGACAATGATGGCTGATCATAATGTTGATGCTTAAATATGGCTTATCAATCCAACACTTCCTATGAGACTTTTCAAAGGGAGTATTGTCCTTGTACCAGTTGGACAATTATGAATACCTCCCTAGTTAAGAGGGATTGTTGAAGAATGTAACTAGTTCCGGTCTTCATAATTTTCATTTGACTCATGTAATGATGTAAATATTCTTTGGAGAAATAAAATGATGTAAATAATTAAAAAGAAAAATATTTTTGGAGCATGAGTTTCATGCTCAAGTCATTTTTTCATTTGTTCAAGAATCCATTGAATTATCCTAGGGTTTGTCATGAGTTAAGAGTCATTGTTACTTTGTAAAAGACCCTTATGGGCACTTGTATCAAGAAAAATATAATTTATTTTGTATTTGGTAGTTTCTAGAGGGTTCCCAAGAATAAGTCAGCCAACTAGCTAAAGTCATCCTAGAGTGGGATTAAACAACCACTTGGAAGGATATATAGAGGATTAACTTCAACCTCCTTGGATACATATCAAGCATCAAGTTTGGCATCAACCTGCAATTACGAAGAAGTGTGAAAAATCCTAGAAAAGAAGGAGAAGGTTAGGAAAGGAATGAATAAGCTTTAGAATGAATAAAAGGTTTGAAATTTGTCCCTTTTTAACCACACGTGCAAGTGCCCTAGGGTTTCTAGGTTTCTGGGGTCTGCTATTGTAGAGAAATTTGCAAAATGGTTGGGTAAGGACAAAAGGATAGAATATGTTGCTTCACTATCCTTGGAAGAGCCTTGTCTCATTTTACAAAAGAAAGGGGGTTGGATGGCTTGGTTTTTGGTGGGAGCCCTAGTCTAGGGTTTTGTCTTGGAAGTCTCCTTTGAAACGCGTTCTATAAGAAGAGAAGTTATTTTGGGTTTTCCTCTTGGAGGGGTTTTTCCCTAGCTTGGAGCATATATCTAGTGTTCGTGTGATCTTCGTTTTTTTTATTTTAGCATTGATTTGATGATAAGAACATAAACATAAAAAAATGAGGAATAATATAACATAACAAATAATGTCAAAGCAAGGAAAGGTGAATTAATATGCTACCCAAATGAATTCTCCAACAAATCCAGGGCCTCTTTTATCTTTATCAAGTAATCCCTTGAAGGGGATATAAATTTTTATGTTACCTATTTAATAACAATTTTTTTTATATTTAAATATTAGCTATGTAATAGAGCATATGAAATAAGGGAACAAGTTCAAGCAAGCACAATGACAAAGTAAATAAATAGACATATTTCAGTAATAAATCAAATTCCTGATAACAATAATGAAAAATTGAATGCTAAATATAATGTTACCATTTTGAAGTATTTAAAATAATATGAAACACAATTTAAATAATAGATTATCCTTATCATTTTTCAACAAGTATACTTTATATTTCGCTTTCCTATTGTCATGTTTTTAGTTAAATGTATTTACCCTTTAGTCACATGGTTAAACCTATATATAAACTTTGAGGCATATATTGACATTAGCTCATGGTAATCCTAAGATTTATAATGGATTGTTGGTATAAGATGGTTATGTAGATTAGTTACTTGTTACATGCTTGTTACTTTTGAATAGGAAACTAAGCAGGTAGCGAGAGTAGTTATATTCATGTTCTTTATTATTGTATTCAATTTATTTAATCTTATGATCCTTTTTTATGGGTAAACCATTCGTTGATAATATTTGTTATAAAATAGTTCTGTGGGATTTTCTATTAATAACATAACTTTCTTCGTTTTGATTAGTAAAGACATATTTGAGAGATGGAACCTAAATTGATAAAGTAAAATGAGTATTTACTTTAGTGATAGTAAAGATATATTTGAGTGATGGAACCTAAATTGATAAAGTAAAATGAGTATTTACTTTAATGATGAGTCTCTTTGATGATAACGAGAGTGGTTTGTCATTCTAGTGTTTCGGTTAGAATGAGTGGATATACACCATCTGAGTCAGTAAAGCATAAAGAGGATTTTATTAGACCATAATAGTGATTAATCAAATTAATCTTTAGAATAGCAAAAGCGTCTACAAATTATGGTTAAAATAAAAATCATTGTGCATAAATAAGCTTATAATCGAGTGTATGTTATTCAAATGAAATTTTTACTAAGAAAATACAAACACAATTAATGAAATTTTGACTAAACAAATACAAACATAGTGTCTTGACATTTTGAGTGAACACTTCCAAGCAATACAAACAAATGATGATTTTTATACTTGATATTTTTAATAGAGAAAAAATGTATCTTGTTTCACTAAGTTATAAAAATCATTATTTTTCTAAGAGACCATGAGTAAGGAGTATATATTTCACCAAAGTTGGCCAAAACTTGTACTTAACTACAACTATTATTAGAAGTACTAGTGTACAACTATCAAAAGCACAAGAACGAGCATAAAAAGGATAATAAAGAGATTTGAACCTTTGTGGGCACATTAGTAATTCCCTACTTTCAGTAGCCCTATAAACTCTATTGATAAAATAGCATACACACTAAATTTTTATAAGTAGAAAAAACTATTAACATCATGGATAATTCTTATTATGTTCCTTTTAATTTATGTTTTAATATTCCATATTTGACCAGTAAAATTCAAAGAGCACATTCTAGGTTAGAGATTCAAAGTTTTCCCCACATTTGTATGTTGATTACTAACTACAAATTTTACGTATTAGAGGTTACACACTAGCATGGTTTCCATATAGTATTTATTGAGTAGCTTTTTTATTTTAATTCTTTCACTTGGTTTCATGCAAGTCGATGAATTGCAATTTTTCCTTTTTTTCCTAATTAATCAACCAAACCAGTGCATTGTTTGAGTCAACTTTGTCCCTAAACAAAAAGCCCTTATTAATAAGTTATTCACAGTCCAAATAAAAAATAAATATGAAAAAAAAGCCTTTGCAAATAAACAAATTACATTATGATATTTTGAGAAATAAATTTAAGGACCTATAATAGATGAGTAGATGACGAGAATTTCCATTCAGAACCATATGCCACTAACTTTGCAATCAACATTTGTTCAAAATATCCTCTCTCATAATGTATTATGAATAACCATATGCCACTAACTTTGCAATGAACATGTGTTCAAAATATCCTCTCTCATCATGTATTTTGCAAAATAGATTTTCAAAAATAAAACTAATTTCACCTTATCCACCCAAGAAATCAAATAAAACCCACACATCGTTGAAAATAATTATTGAATTGATTTATTAGTTATGCGAACTCTCCCTTTTGAAAGTTGTTACCATGTTTGACAAAATATATCTTCATACCCACAATTAAATAACCATAATGTGTATCTATTTAGAGAGGAAACTCTCACCATTTTACTTGAAAATCCATTGCTAAGAAACTAATGGAAATGAAAAGTGAAATGTTTCGGTATTCATGTGGGCTTCATTTCACATTATATCATTAAAAAGTTTGAAAGTAACGTATCATCAAAATTCAAAACTTTCACCATTTTATTTTAGTCCGGTCGAACTCATCGACATCCTTATACGAATTGGATGTCAAAAGTCGCACTCTTAAAAGTGAAACATAATATATCTGTGTGGAATAATATATCATTTTCGTTAACAATCAACTTCATATAGAAAATATAATTGCGTAATAAAAAAATAGTATTTTGGTTTAAACTTTGGTAAAGATTTTGAAAAAATCTGGCAAAGATTTTATCATAATCTTGTTTACAGTTGTTAAATTTTAGTATTTTGAGTGCTCTAAGGATTTTTGATAGCGCTGAATCCATTTTCACTATCAAAAATGGATTCCAAACACTGCAACTATCTGATTTTTTGAATTTTAATTGACTAAATTTCAGCAAAAAAACTACTGTCCAGACTATTCCACTGCCTAAATAGACAACTTCAAATATAATGTCTCGGCTTCATAAGACAATATTAATGTTTTGGATTCTCACATAAAGTTTTTTTTTTCTACGTAAAACTAATTCTATTATGCATAAAAGTTACTGGTACAAAACTGCCACAGTGTCATCTGTGAGAGCCTGACCACTGGGCTTGATGAACAAGCTCGAAAAAGAGAGTCTGGACCGCCCTAGAAGGGAAACCAGTCCTTTTAACAAAAATATCTTGGCCGCCCTTGAGAGGGAAACCGGCCTAAAGTTCATACATAACAAGGTAACATAGAAATATACATTGAATGTAACAATCAGCCTTTCCAGCTGAGCCTTGAGGCAAGGAAGCAAAAAATTCCAGGAATGATTGAACAGAAAAACCTGGAGATTTTGAGAGCTAAGAGTGTCACTGTTCATGAGCCGGAGACGGAGGTTCTTCCACAATCCTGCACCCATAATCATTGCTGCTGTCGTCCAGTCCTGCTTTGAGAGCGTCGTCCATGTCAGTGTGTTCAACCTTCTTACGCAACTCGTTCTTGGGACGGAGATTGGAAGCTGCTGGCAAGTCTACTCCGTTGGGAAAGCTTGAGACCGGAGGGGGCTGGGGAGTGGCTGTACTGGTCGGAGTGGGGTTGGGAGACTCTTCACGAAGAGTTACAGTGATAAAAGCTGTAATAATGGGTCTATTCGAGGAGCATTCAAATCGAAATTCAGCATGCTGGGAGGATTGCCGAATGGAGGGACTAGCATTCTCATGAGAGACAGGAGGGAAAGCACTGCTGGAAGGGACAAAAGCCGTGGGAGGGGTAGACCGAGCAGCACGAACATTTTCCAGAAGGTGTCCTCGTCCTCTGCAGTTGCACATAGCTTGAAGCTGAACATGCTCCTCATCAGCAGAGGAAGACCCTGAGGCAGAGCTGAAGGAAGGACAGTGATAAGTGGCAAGGCCCCGACTGGTTCCTCGCCTGCACCGCATTCTATGGCGGAGGCGAGGCATGGAGACATGGGCGGGGTGATGGAGACTAGAGCAGAAGGGACGGACAGAGAACTCAGGAGCCCTGAGAGGGGAATTAACACCGCTGAAGATTGCCGACTGATCACAAAGAGGAGAGACAAGACCACCGAGATGATCTGCCCAAGCACTGTGAGGTGAATTAACACTACAGAGGGGGTTGTGGGAGAAGTGATACTCTGGAAGCGGCTCAAAACACGCAAGCAAGGTGCAACGACGTCCAGTGTGCGTTCTCGCACTGGATTCTGCAAAACCAGGAGGGCATTCACCGCGAAGGGGAGACGGGGATCCGCCACTGCATTCACAACCATTCGAACCATCCAGAATTAGCTCCATGGCCAGGAGAACCGCCATATGAAATTGAATAGGGATCCGATCAAGAGAATTAACATCTGCTTGAGCTGGCGAGTTAATGTTTTCATAAATTCTTGTACAGAGGGCCATATGAACTCCCCACGCGAGCTCCTTCGGAAGTTGCGCAGGGACCCATGTCCCATCAAACCTCTCAGACATCCGCATCCGGAGTTCTCACATAAAGTTTTCAGTTACAGTCAAGTCGTACATTGTAATGGTTTTTTTTTTTTTTTTTGCAGACCTACGTATTTGGGTTTTTTTGGTTTTTTTTTTTCAAGCCCGAGCATCTTTAAGCTTTTCTTGCAGGTCAGAGTAATTTTCGACATTATTTATTTTATTTTTTGTCAGTTAGAGTATTTCAGTGTTGTTTGTTTTATAGATTAGAGTATCTTTCTGCATGTTATCATAGTCGTGAAAGTATCTTTCAGCATTTTTAGAATGATGAGTGACTGCTCCTTGTTGGGCTATATCCAGTAATCCCTATGACATTTCATATATAATATGGAGATTATACTTGCAATTTTTTTTATTTGATATAAAATTGTTGGTTTTTTCTTTCTAATAAAAAAATTAAAAAAATTACTTAAAATAATTTTTTTTGTTATTTTATGATTTATTTCAATTTTTGTTGTCATAATTTGGCAATTTGTTATGGGTGTTTGGATTGCGCTCATTTTTTAAGGTTTAAACAATTCATCTGTGTGAGCATCACTCAATGTAATGAGTGCTAAATAAACTATTCAAAAATCATAAAAAATTAGTTAGTTATGTCTATCTTTCATGGAAATAATCATAAATAAATAATTTATTTTAACACAATTGAATCTCAAAAAAATAATGCCTAATTCCAAATATTTTTCTAGTGTGGATAACTTGAAAAAAAATGTCAACGTCATTTAACCTGTCTATATATTGATATCATTTCCGAAAATTTATTTTAAAATTTTTTCAATAGTATCAGATGGAATATCTTCTAAAATATTTCGTGTATCGTTTCGTCCGTACATTTCTAATATTTTTTGTGAAATGGATTTCTGGTTACTTTTGCAAAATGATAGCGCTGAGAGGGATATCGCATGTGCGTTCCCATCACTCATCGGCATAACATACTCGCCAATGTAGTGGTGCCCACTGCACCCTATGATGGCATTGCGTTGAGATGGGTTGAGATATGCAATGTGGCTCCCAACCCAATATGTAAGCATCACTTCAAAACTTTAATATTGTTGGTAAGTGGTACATTTCCATATTCATTTTATGGCTTTGCATTGCGATAAGTACAAAGTATCATGTATTAGAACATTATCAATTAATTATAAAGTGCAAGAAGGGTCATATTTATTAAAGATAAACTTATGGGACATCATTTAAATAAAGTATAACACTATAACACTTTACTTTGCACCAGCATTCACAACATTAAATTGATATTCCATGGTATTGTATATTGAATTTTAAGAAATTTCCATGTGATCTAAGTTAGAAGATTATATGACTCGCAAAAGCAACATTCTTAGTGCCTTCATAAATTTAGCTGAAGGAAAAAATCAAACGAAGTGTTTTATAGTTTCATCTATACCATATTGGAGATAACATGGGTTTAGAATTCATATAAAAATGTGTTCTCTTGACGGGCAACCCTCCATGATTAGAAACCAATAAAACATTGTTTTTCAAGATTCCAAAATTAGCTTCCAAAGTTTTATATGCCTAAACATTGGCATAAATAAACAAGTATTCTACTCATAGTTGACTTGCCAAATGTTCTTAAGTCATCTTTCTAACAGAAGGTTAAGGTAAGGCCCCCTTTAGACAAGGTATAGATTGTATTTGGTAAAGGTTATCACATTACCCCTCTTTTAGTCCTTTAATTAAGCTTGCAAACTTCCTAAGCCAAACTTAGGTACAAGATATTTTAGATTCAGGTATTGAACCCATTCCAAAACAAAAATGTCAGAACTAGACAACTTGAACTTTTTCTTAACATTTGACCATGGCAGTGGTTCCCTAGATTGGTTGTCAAGTGAGGCTTGGAAAATTAGAATCTCTACTTAAATAACATACTAACTAAGAATTGGACCTTATTTTAGCCAAGGGTTTACTCTTATCTAGCCACAAAGGGGAACACCATGGAGAATTATCATTGAAATAAAAAAGAGATAAAAGGGGACAATCTATCCAACATAAGAAGGGTTTAATGGTCTCTTAAACCTTCTAGCTACTCTCGAAAAAAAAGTGGTAGCAACTTCAACTTTAGCAAGGGTGACCATCAAGCTTTAAAAGGATACACCTCTCCAGGTCTTCTCACCTAGTACCTCACGTGACAAATTTTAGGCTTTAAAAAATAATTTCCAAGTATCATTCCCACTAAATTCACTCACAACCCATTCAACAGAAGGCCTAAGCATCAATCTTTGTTTTCATAATACCAAGCACCCCCAATTCCCATGGAGTACAATAACAGTCCCATTTGATTTTATGAAATCCTTTCCCATTAACATCATTATCCCAAAGAAAATTTCCATGGGATTTCTCCAAGAATCAATATACTAAGTTTGAAGGGACCCAATAGGGGTGGTAAACATGAGTCAGTGGCATGATTTTGGCACAATTTTGAAACATAGCTAATATGGATAAGATCTTAATCATCCATTTGTCAATCTTATCTTTCACTATCTATCTCATGACCTCCTATAAGTCCTTGGACCTAGAATGCAAAAGGAATTCACACAAACTTACTTTATTTCCACATAAGTATATAAGCTAAGTTTTGAGACTCGAGCTAGAGTGGTATATAGAATTAAATTTACATGTAACATGGATTTTTATGCCATTGAATGTTAAAGCCTAAGGTAAGGTAATCAAGGAACTCCATTTTATTATCCCAAGGAGATTAATAATTTATTATGGACATGAAATTAAGATCATAATTATAATGGTTATTCACCCATTGCATTACATCAAACATGGGGAGAGGTGTATCTATGATCAAATCAATCAGTACTTTCTAGCACAAAAGGCAACTAAACACTTCTAAAAATAAGACATATATAAGGTTGCAATAAGATAGTAACCTTTCATAATGGAGTGGAACACATACACCTACTCAAGAATAATTACAAATGTTGATAAGAAGGTAGGAAGAGACCTTCACAAATATTGTAGACTATAGTTAAAAAAAAAGTGAAATCCATAAGCCTTAAGCATTATCATAATGAAAATCCACTCAAGTTTATTAAATCACTAGCCCAAAGTTCATTCCATGCAATCATCTGCATCAATGGAATTATCAAGGATGCAATACCTTTGAATGAATATTTTCTAATGTAGTGTTACAATATTAGGCAAGGTATGCTTCGGCCTCAAGGTTAAATCTTTAGCTATAATCTCGTACAAGATGTTAAACAATAGGATCACTTCTAGTATTTTATAAACTATCAATTTCCTCCCTTAGGAATTTTGACAAAAATTTGGTTGATATCACATCCTATAGATTATTTTCAGCTATGTATATTTTCAAAATATCTAGAACAATGAATTCCCACATGACCTTGTAGAAATCACAAGGGAAACAATCAAGCCTGAGAAACTTGAACTTTCACATTTCTCTCATGGTAGTTGTTAGCATAACCAAATATAACCTTTAAATACAAGCCCTCTTTTGGTTTTCCATTGTTTTGACTGGAATTATATCAAGAATTTGTTGCATTGTAATCTTTATTTTGTCCATGATGTTCGTGCTTGAAACAACATTGAGTGGTGGGCACCAAACTCTTGCTCAATTAATTTCTAGTCAATGGTAGAATCCATGTTAATTTTGAGGGTTGAAATTTACTCCATATCTTCCTTAATAGATAGGGCTCCAAATAAAACCTTCATAGGCCTATCCCCTATATTCAATCATTGAATCCAAGCTTGAAGCTAGGCTCTCTAGGTTAGATAGATTATGTCCACATGAAAAATGTGGTGCACCTTTGGAATGTGCACTTAACATTTGTAGTCAAATGGATTGAATTTCAAGGCTTAATATATCTATTCAAAATCTTCCTTAGCAACCCAATTTCAATTACAACTTGGTGCCCAAAACCTCTCAAAAAGGCCATTTCTTAAGGGATGGCATCTTAATAGAAAATAGTCCATCCAACATCCCATTTTGGCGTTAACACATGGTAGAACACTATAATAATACAATAAATGTAGTTGATAATGTGAAAATGGTAGATATTTATGATGATTTAGTCTTCTTCATTTATATGTTTTATGCACTCCAATAAAATAAAAATGAAATTAATTACCGGTTAGAAAAAGTGGTTGTGACATATACTTAGACATGCTTGTTTCTAGAGAAGTCAAAATAGAATGCGTTACACTTAGGAAGCACCACAAAAGGATGACCCTATCTAGGTAGTGTAAGATTGTCTCATGACCTTTATGAAAGTTTGTCTTAGTGAAAAATAGATTTGAGAAGTGCTTCCACCTATATTTTCTTTGGTGATACAACCGAATGGAATTTTTTAGTGCTACACAATATTCTTTCTTTCCACATGACATTCTTATCAAAATATCAAATCCCTTATACTCCTTGTTTTCACCCATGTTAAAATAACTAAAAACTAACTAAGGGTTGTTTGTAATTTCATCCTCTTCCAACACCAATCCATTAATCGTTCACTCCAAAGTATGTTTTTTCACTCACATAAGTCATCATTCTATTTATGAAAATCCCATAAAACTATAGAAATGTGGTCCAACCCAAATTAGTAATAACCCCAACAAGTTGGGAGGACAATTAGGTAAGGGATACCTCCCTTCTCCTCTTTGAGCTATGAAGAAATGACTTTAGAACTTGTTGAATGGGAAAAAATGTACCACCAATTGTAAGGGGTTATCCTCGGTGTGAATTCCCAATTAGACCTCACATAATTTGGTATAGGAGCCCCGTCCAGTATGTGGGACCGACTACCACCATGTATGTTTTACTCCCGGTTGTCAAATGAAAATATGTTAGAGTGAGAATAAGTGTGAAATTCTTGGAGGATGAGGACTAAATCAACCCACCATTAACAAAATTTCAGAATAACGTATAAGAACACAACATCAAAATAATAAGAAGAGTATTCCTTAAGAGGAATCATTTAGCTAAGACCATCTTAAACATACACAAGTTAGAAAGCACTAGAAACCAATTGCAAATTAGTTCACAATTAATTACTAGCATTTGCATGGTATAAGAAGCAAAGATTTGAAGTTAACATATGAGTCACATGCTACAAAGTATTTCATTAACAAATAACCAATTTGAAAACACACATGCACCCGCAATAAAATTACTTGATAGCTTTACAAATAATATGAAGATGCACATGAATCAATGCAAGGGTGACAAAATTATTATTAATATGTTGTAAGTTCAAGTACAAGTGCCACAAGACCATAAAAATCCAATAATGGAATGAGGGATTCTTATATCATCTCCAACATAAAACCCTAAGCTCACAATCACTCAAATTATAAGATACCAAGAACAATAACGCTCTAAGCTTTGACTACTACAACTATGCTACAAGATTAAAGTGCAAAAAGACCCTGTGAATGAGGCACGAGAAAATTTTTATAGAAATGGATCGGTGATTGTTCACCTCTCCCATGACTTTCTAAATTCCTCATCACTCATTCATTCCCTATACCTTTCGTATTTTGGATGACTTTACATGCTCAAATAGACCTTTATATGAATATAGGTATTTCTTATCTTTACAAATAGAAGAGCATTGATATTTGTAATATGACAAACAACATATAATAAATTTAATGCCATAGGAAGTGATTTCAAATAATGCAACAACTCTCCAAGCAAATTCATTCCTACAAGTACATAACCAAAAATTAGGGAAACACATGAAAACATAACATAACAATAAATGAAAACATGATAGTAAGTATCCCTCCCTTTATCATGAATAAAATTGTTTTTGGTGTTTTCTATATGAGTGGATTGATCCTCTTTCTAGATTTGTACGTTGTAGAAGATTGTATAGGTTGTTGAATGAGGATTTGGCCACACTAAAATGAAAATATCTTCTAATGGAGGTTATAATAGAGGTTTTTAGTGTTATAAAATTGGAAAATTTGTCAAAAAAACCTCTACTACAATATTCATTTATGGTAGCAAATATTTTAGCGAAGTCGATAACGAAACTTCATCACAACTAAAAACACCTAGGTGGTCAAAGGTTTTAGAGGATATTTTCTTAGTGGTGCACTTAATGGAAAAATCACACCGGTGCACTACCAATATAAAAGTACCAATGCTATAAATTTAAATAATAGAATGGGTACTGGAAAAAAATTGTTTGGAGCACCAGTGTGTTAACTTTATAAAGCATCAGTGCTTTAATAATAAAAATGCATTGCCTTGTACAATCTATGATACCATGCACCAGAGCATTGCATGCAAGTAGTACTGGTGCCTAAAAAGTATAATTCCCTCGTGCTTGTCTATTATAAAATGCCCTGGTAGGTACTTTTTAGGAAGGACATCGGGACAAGAAAAAAAATATTGCAGCCTCGGTGCTTTTATCTTATTTAACGCACTCGGTTATTATGCATAACAATGCTCCAATGATTATGATGTGTATAAAAGTACTAGTGTGTTACTAATATAAAAGAACCAATGCTCCTAATTTAAATAATAGCACCGAGGTTGGAAATAATATTTTGGAGCACCGAGGTGTTGGTTTTATAAAAGCACCAATGCATTAATAATAACAATGCACCGAGTCATATAACCTATTATACCATGCACCAGGGTGTTAAATGTAAACAATATCGGTGCTTGAAAAGTATAATGTCCCAACATTTATGTGTTTTCAAAAGCCCCAGTGTTGTAATTTTCACAAAAGGTACCGGGGAAGGAAAAAAATTCTTGTAGTACCAACGCTTTTACATAATTTAACGCACATATGCATTAATAATAATTATGCACAAGTGTGTTAAAGGAAAATCACACCGATGCATGAAATGTATATCTTCCTGGTGCATATTGATTTTACACACTCGAATTTTGTATGTACGAATGCACTGGGATACCATTTTTTATTATTATAAATATCATTGTTAATAAACTTGTATTTGGAATGGTGCACATTAATATAAGATGTATTTTTTTCTAATTATTGTGATTTTTAAAATAATTTATTCATTAAAAAAACAAAAAAAAACATATATATCTATATATAAATAAAATTAAAATTTTGATTAATGCATTTTTATATGATGTTTGGATTAATTTGGAAAAACAACTCGAGCACACGTTACCTACACTGTTCACCTAAAGAAGATGGTCAAGGTTTTGATGAGCATTTCCGAAGAGGTATCCATGCTAGATGGATCGAATGGATGCCAAGGTTGTCGCAAACATGTGCCAAACCTGGGCCCCTTTAACAATTTCGTGAAACTTGTTCAGATGCTGATAATATGCCCTCCTTTCACCATAGGAGAGAAGTTGATTAGATTCGAAGGCCGATCCCCAGTAGCAGTACAAGATTATTCCTCTGGATCTGTTCCAGCAGAGTATCCGGGGTTAAAGAAGCCAGATCGGGAGTATCTCATTTATCTGAGGGAACTATACTGCCGAAATGGCAGATCAGATCAAGATCTACAGTGCATGTTAGGTTGTTTTAAGGGTTGGTATTTCTTCTCAATAGATCGAGGGGTATTGATGGTTCAGATATCGCTTATGAAGTCATTTATCCCACTGTATCCTCCTCCAAACCTCTAATATTTGTTCATGGAACAAAGGTTTTCATGTGAACTGACGATTGGAACCAAAAATCATTCTAGCATGGCTACCACCTTCCTTATACCTAGATCCGGGACTGAGATGACTTGCCGAAGAACCAAAAATTGCAGATCTGCCTTATATCCACCCATATTTGATAGAGATCAATATGAATAATAATCCTACAATACATATGGAAGAATAAACCTCCTTTCAATTTATTTTCTAAACTTCTATATGGTATATCTATTCTAATAAGGGTTCGAAATGATTTCTTGGTATTGGATCTAAAACACGAGATCCGTATAAAAAAAAACATCCCACTGCAGAAGCAAATTCTGATATGTGCAGGAAATTATATTCAAGATGAAATGTTGCTTCAAAGCCGCCAAGGTGTAGAATGGAATTCCTCAATCTTTGTCAACCTAAGGTTGATGGGGGGTGTACCTAGTTCCAGCTCCAAAGGATCAGACGCGAATCAATGAGAGAAAGTCATTCAAGGATGTTCTCCAAGGAAAATCTTCTACATCAGCGAAAACAAATCAACTTCTTAATATGTGTAGCCCCTATATCATAAAGTAGCTGAATCAAGTCCCCACTAATCTCAGAAAAAAAATGATCTACACACAATATTTGAATCATATGCAGATTCAATGATTTTTGGCCAAAACTAGTGGATCTATTTTAGTGGATTTTCTCAACATGGACAATTAATTATGAAATTAATCTATGTTCGAGGGGTTTCTTCATAGTAGATTTTGAATCATCGGAGATAAAAGAATATGTATTATGAGCAAGCCCCTGGTTCTGGGAAATGTAGGAATTTTTTTCACCCCATGGTTCCCATATGTTTACGCCAATACAATGGTGGTATCAAGAATGATCAGTATGGGTTATATTGCATCACCTATAGCTTAATTTTTGGCATCATAAAGTGCTAGAAGGAATTGGGAATCTCATAAGGTGATACATAAAGAATGGCACACAAAGAGTCGAAGAACAAATCTACACTTTTTCCATAATCAGTGTGGAGGTGGATCTCAACAAAGGTTTGTCACATCACATCCTCTTGACACATAGAAAGTAGTGTTGGAATTAGTTTTAGACTTTGAAAACATGACACTTAGGTGCAAACTATGTAGAAAAACATGAAATCTATAAAATAAATGTCCTGCTGCCAAGAAAGAGCCAAAAAGGAAAAGAAAACCAGGGAAAAAACTCAAGGGATGGCAATTTCCAAAAAAACAGTCTAAAGGAGAAGAGGATAAGGAGGAAATTGACCCATACCAATGATGTAGCCCAAAATCCACAAAAAAGGTATGAAAAATGGGAGAATAATCATGAAGCAGCAGGTAACCCAGTTCCTACAATGCAACCAGAAAAAATCCTTGAAAGAAAAGAGACACAAGGCTTCAAATGATACCACATTTATGAAAGCTCAGATTCCGATGAGGAAAACCCATGGAAAATTGAAGAGAAATAGCTAGTACTTGTAGCGTCCAATCCAAATCAAGGAGGATGGAGGAGGGTAGAAAAGAAGAAAAGGAAAAAGATTAAATAGTTTTCTTCCTTTTTGGATTTTCTTTCTTTATTGTATTATGAACACCGGTTTTCACTGATTTGACTGAGTGAGCATTTATAACATGTAATTTTTTTTTCATTAATAAAATTAAGAGTTTTCCTTGGGAAAAAGATGTTTGTATTAATTTGTTATATCGTCATATTTAGCATCTCTTCGTCACTGGTATAAATGGGAAAAAATCAAACGTATATTTGTCATCACAACTCATTATAGTCAACTATCCAACACAGAAAGAAAGAAAGAAAGAATTTTTAATTTCCACGAGGCTAAAAATAGCCTATGGGATAGATTGCTTCTCTATTTGGCTCTTGAATTCAGCCCTTTTCCTGTGAATTTTTACAATAACTGCTCCTAGCTTATCAACAAACTCTTCACTGAATAGATTATCCCAAGAACTAGCTTCCAGAATACCTACATAGTTTTCCCTGGTGTCTTTGAAGGCCTCACATTCTAAAATGAAATGTTTTTATGTTTCCACTTTTCCGGAGGAGCAAAAAATACATACTCTTTCCTCCCACATTTCTTTTGGCTTTTTCCAGAGCTCTGTTTCACAATGAAGTTGATGAGAATTATTCCTTAATTGAGTAATAAGAATTTTAGATCTCCAAGAAATATCAGCCCCTATGTACGCCTTTTGTTGATGGTTATGCATGGGGTTAAACTCTTCAATGTAGTACTTCTTCTTTCTCTCTAGCTCTTTCTCCCAAGTATGTTTGTGGAACTTATCCATAGCAAAAGTTTTTATCTCTTTACTGTTTGTAGGACACATGCTCAAGCAAATACCCCATTTACTAAACCATTTTTTATTTTGCCGCATCCAAGTCTTCTGTCTTTTTCACAATCTGTCACTAAACACAACCTTAGGCCATATACCCTCTTCCATTT